>JACEFZ010007761.1:115000-240000 GCA_014155875.1 Cepaea nemoralis | reverse complement strand
TACCGTGTCTAGAAATAGAAGAAGTTAAGAAAAATATATGATGCAAGAATTACAACGATAAACACGGTGATTTGTTTGATAAAATGTGCAAAGAAAGAATTATCTAGAGAAATAAAACATCAGTTTTAACAAATTCATTGCCAGACAAAAAGCAGGTTTGGACAAAACATAAATGGATGGCGGAAAATGAGAAGTAATGGTGTGTCACAGGTATTACTTAAAAGTTGTTAATACGGTAGCAATCATATTGTATTATATATCAAATTAAACCAGGTTGCTTTGGCAAAACTTCTGTATGTAAGCCCATGCAGCTACGAAAAGTTGCTTAAGACGATTTATCATCCCATGACAGACAATTAATTAGTTAAAACTACTTTACCAAAACTTGGTCTCCGGTAAATCCACGACAAACTTCCAGAGCACAACAACCAACACGTTTTGTTTGTTTGTTTGTTCGTGAAACAATTCACACAACAACTCCGGAAAAAAATATCAGCAGAACAGTGCGAGCATGTTCCTAAAATAATCGCTGAGTTGTGATTCAATTGGAGAGGAAAACACTTTTAAAAAACAACTACTGTCATGATTCACATACAAGGACAACACATCCGCCAGCGACAAACACATGGCTGGAACTAAGAGAAATGCATGCAGGATTTGGCTTCTGGTTTCTGTTTGCAGACACCGAAGGAGACGAGTCTACGCACCCACTCCGCACTCTCCAGAGACGGCTGTGGAATTAAGACACCGCTACCAGCGCAGACTCCAGTAAGACAGTCGAATAGTAACAATTTACAGCCACGTAATACACATGCACGTAGCGATGGTGTAGTGTGGGAGGACGGAGTTTGAATCCGCGGTGTTAGGCAGTAGTTGTATTGCCTTACCTCTTAAATAACGTGGGGGATTATGCAGGATTGTTCACTATGAGCGTGCATTTACTGTTACAGATTAGATGTTACTTGTCCCAGTAGCTTTGAAACTAGTGAGACATTCTTCTTCTTCTTTCCCCCCCCCCCTCCCCCTCCATCTTCCTTCTTCCTCCTCGTCCTCCTCGTTTACCTCGGGCTCCTCGTTCTCATCTCCCTATACTCCTTACTCTTCCTCTTCTTCCTCTTCCTCTTTGTCCTCTTTCTCTTCTTCTTCTCTCTCTTCCTCTTCTTTCTCTTCTTCCTCTTCCTCTTCTTCTTGCTCTTCCTCTTCTTCCTTCACCTCCCCTCCTCTTCCATCCCCCTCTTCCTCCTCCTCCTGCTTTTCCTCCTGCTCTTCCTGCTGTTCCTCCTCGTACTCCTCCACCACCGCATCCTCTGCTTCCCCTCCTCTCCTCTTCCCCTCCTCTTCCTCCTCCTCCTCTTCCTCCACCTCCTCTTCCTCCTCCTCTTCCTCCTCCTCCTCTTTCTACTAATCCTTTTCCTCCTCCTCCTCTTCCTAATACTCCTTTTCTTCATCCTCCTCCTCTTCCTCCAGCTCTTCTTCTTCTTCTTCCTCCTCATTCTCTTCCTTCCCCTGTCCTCCTCCTCCTCTCACTCCTCCTCCTCTTCTTCCTCTTCCTCTTCTTCCGCCTTTTTCTTCTATTCTCATCTTCTTCCTCTCCTTCTTCTGTTTCTCTTCTTCTTCTTCTTCTTCTTCTTCTTCTTCTTCTTCTTCTTCTTTTTCTTCATCTCCAAGGAAGACATACACACTTTACAAAAACATGATAAACCCTTTGTAGACTTGTCAGTGGTTGGTTGGAGTTTGTAGCAAATGTTTTTCACGGGTTGAGGTTGCCAGCCTCACACCAACTCCTCCCTAGACTCCTCTTTCCGTTCTTAATGCTGTCACTGACCACTCTCAATTGCAGATGACCATGACGGAGTAAAGAGAGTGATGCGATAACAATCCCGCCGCGGAGCAAGCACGACACGAGGTTTCCGATCGTTAGACATGATCAACCTTCCCCGAATGTTTCGATCCTTTACTTTAATGAAAATAAAATGTCTTGCTTGCTGCGTGACGGTGATTTATCTATAAGATACAGATAGTAAGTTAAGGGAACTATTGGTGTGATCAATATGGACTGTAAATATTCATGTTACACCTCACCTGTACTTCTGTTCTTCTGTGTGGTTGTTTCTTTGCTCCACTTTTTGGAGGGATATGTGTAGTGTGTTCTGTGTGGTTGTTTCTTTACTCCACTTACTGGAGGGATATGTGTAGTGTGTTCTGTTTAGTTGTTTCTTTACTCCACTTACTGGAGGGATATGTGTAGTGTGTTCTGTTTAGTTGTTTCTTTACTCCACTTACTGGAGGAATATGTCTCATGTGTTCTGTGTGGTTGTTTCTTTAGTGCATTTAACGGAGGGATATGTCTGGTGTGTTTTGTGTGGTTGTTTCTTGAATGCACGTAACTTTAACATAATGACACAGACAGCACCAGGTGTTACTGTATCATACATTTAACTTAATGACACGGGCAGCATCAGATGTTACTCTATCTTACATTTAACATAAATATACGGGTAGCAACAGATGTTACTGTATCATACATTTAACTTAGTGACATGGGCAGCACCAGGTGTTACTTTATCACACACTTAACTTAATGACACCGGAAGCACCATGAGTTATTGTATCACACACTTAACGTAATGATACGGGCAGCACCAGGTGTTATTGTATCACACACTTAATTTAATGACACGGGCAGCACCATGTGTTACTGTATCATACATTTAATTTCATGCACAAGCTGATCCTCTGAACGCCCTCGGGGAGGTACGAGGAGTAGATGACTGAATGAATGCATGTGATACTGAAGCTTTGACCAGACTGCAAGAATATCAAGTAAAACGGGGTAAAGATAGAATATTCATTAGTGGAGCCAAATAAGAATATGAATAGGAAACAAATAGGTATATTAAGCTCCTGTGAGAAGAAACGTACTAAACACAAACACGTTGTACGTACCTTACAAGGAGATCCATCGTATACCGGAATACAGGTGAAAATCCAAAATCAGAAGTAATCAATAAATATATAAAATGAATAATAAAATAAAAACACACAAAAGCGTACAATAAGACGCAGACCTGGTGTCATCAGTCGCTACACGCTGACGGAGATCCTGGGGAGGGGATTCGAGCACTTATAGACTAATGGTTCGATGTGCATTGATGATTTTCTGTTGATTCACTCACTCATTCACTCACTCACTAACTCACTCACTCACTCACTCACTCGCTCAGTCACACACTCACTCACTCACTCTCACTCATTCACTCACTCACTCACTTACCCTCCCACCCACCCACCCACCCACTCACTCACTCACTCACTTACACATTCTCTCACTCACCTATCAATCAACCAACCAGCCAGTCAGCCAATAAAGCAAGCAGCCAACCAACTAACAACCATCCCACCAACCAAGCAAACAATAAATTAACTAACCAGCTAACTAACAAACCAACCAACCAACCAACCAACTAACTAACTAACTAACTAACTAACTAACTATGTAACTAACTAACTATGTAACTAAGCAAGTAACTTACTAACTAACTAACTAACTAATAAACTAACTAGCATTTAACATAAACAAACGCCAAATGAGATTTAGTGAGCAAACTGACAGAAGAAGACCAAAAAGGCATTAGCTCTATGTCAGAAAGTCCACAACACGAGCATCCAAGAAAGACATAATTACTCATTTGATCAGCTTAAACAGCTGGTTAACCGTTAACAATCCAAGCAGCATCAACATTCTTTACCATATCACATGCCAGAGAACATTCGACAGTCTTCTACCGATATTTATTTACACAGCGGACATTCAGACGTCATTGTGACTGGAAAGTGTTCAGTCTATCTTAAATGACATGCGTTCGAAACCTGAAATATCGTCATCTGGCCGTTTTCGATAACAATGTTTTCGTTGTCTTTGTGGTCGCGACAGGTACAAAGTCCATTAAAATGACAGAAACCTAGGTCTCCAATTGTTGATATTTATTTGTTATTTTAATAGAATCAGGTAGTTAATACAGTACATACGAATGACAAATATGCAGTTCATTTTAAAAAGAAAAAAATAATATCACGTGGAACTGTAGAGATTGCAAATTTTTTTCTACTACAACGTTGAATTCTGAAATCACAGAAATATTGCAAGCAACCAGAATCAACAACAACTTGAGACAGACTGACTCAGAATCAAATCAAATTGGCTTGGTTTGATTTATCAATGCCATTCAAATCGTGAACAGATACCATACCTTCGCACATTCTCCAGTCTCACATGTTCCTCCACGAGCTCTCCAGAATCCCCTCCCCTACTCCTCACCCCTCCAGATCACGCACAGATACCTCCACTAGTTTTCCAGTCTCCTCACAGATCACACATATTCCTCCTCTAACTCTCCACTGAGTTGCGGGGTAGGGGTATTTCCTATCAAAGGAGAGGTAAGGTGCCTCCTTCCCTCCGCTAGCCAACGGGACACCCTTGGGCAAGGTGGAGTACCCGTTTATCCCCCCGATCAGGGTTACGTGAAGCCATGTGTGCAGGTGGTGGATGAAGTTGAAGAGCAGCCAACAGATAGTTGTAGGTTACGGTCTCCAGCTTCACGACGGTAGGCAGAGGATCTCTTTTTTGGGAGACAATGGCGACGGTCATCGACCAGTATGGTCACTGCTAGGAAGGAAAGCAATGGCAAACTACCTTCTTTACAGATGCCAAGAATATCATGTACTGCAATCTTATCGATAATCAGAGAAACAGCGTAAATGGGTGCTCGACAGGAGCAGCTTCACCCGGTAGGGGTAGTCATGTGCACCAGGTGACTCCAGAGCGTCATCAGGCGACTGAGTGCAAAAGGAGTATCAACATTGAAAGTACGAACTTGGAATGTAAGAATTATAAGTGGGGATGGAAAATTTGATAACATTAAGATTGAAATGAGAAGATTAAATATTAACCTGTTAGGTATATGTGAGACCAGATGGACAGGAATAGGCATTGTAACATCTGCGGAATATAGAATAATCTATTCTGATGGAGAGAAACAATAGCAAGGAGTAGCAATTATACTGGATACATAGAGAGCAAAATCGATCAAAGGATATTGGACTGCATCAGACAGAGTGTTACTGGTGAAGTTGACTGGAAGACCTTTTGATGTCAACGTCATACAAGTTTATGCACCAACAGCAGAAGTAGTGATGACTTCATTGATGAATTTTATAATGATTTAGAGAAAGCCTTCAAGAAATGCAAGAATTCTGATATAAATATCATAATGGGTGACTTGAATGCGAAAGTTGGAAATCAACAAGACGGATGCATAGTAGGCAAGTATGGGCTAGGGGAACACGGTGATAGAGGTTGAAGACTTGTACAGTGGGCAAGTATGGGCTAGGGGAACACGGTGATAGAGGTTGAAGACTTGTACAGTGGGCAAAAGAGCATGATTTGATTATTGAAATAGACCCGGTATCAACAGCACGCAAGGAGATTATGGACATGGAGGAGTCCTGATCAAAAGATCAGAAATCAGATTGATTACATTCTCATCAACAGAAGATTTCGAAATGCCTTAAAAGTCGCAAAACCTATAGCAAGCGCAGACTACTACAGCAACCATAGATAAATATTAAGCAATTTACATATAAAATTAAAGAAAGTCAAATATTCACCAATCAATCTTCAGGTACTGAAGAGTGAGGAAATAACAGATAAATTCAACGTAGAGGTAAAGAACAGATTTGATGCATTGTCCGATATGGAAATATTATTTCAAGACGTCAGTGACCAATGGAAAATATTAAAGCAATAAGTCAACCAGGCTGCAGAAACAACCATCTCAAAAATAAAGATAATAGGACGCAAGAAATGGTTGAAGGAAGACATCTTGAAACTCGTGGAAGTAAGAAGAAATAACAAAAATAACAAGGAAAAATATGAAGAGATTCACAGGAAAATTAAGAAGCTATGCAAAGAGGCAAAAGAAATATGGCTTGAGGAAAATTGCAAGTAAATTCAGAACCAACACAACACCCAGAATACCAAATTAATGCACAAAAGAATTAACGGCATCACTAACAAAATAACACACACATCAACGGGTTGCCTAAAAACCAAAGATGGCAAATTCATAATAGAAAAAAGATCAGATTTTACATGCGTGGTCAGATTATGTGACAGACCTTTATGGTGATACAAGAGAAGAACAATATGATCATCGGAATAATAATGAAGGACCATCAATTTTGAAGATGGAAGTTCAGAATGCTCTTAACCATATGAAAACTGGCAAGACCCCGTGTACAGATAATATCACAATATAAATGATCAAAGCCTTAGAAGAATATGGAATAGATCATGTCACCAGACTGCTGAACGCAATATATGATACTGATATATACCTCCTGAATTATGTAATTCTATATTTATTGCAATCCCGAAGAAATCAGGAGGCGTGGAATGTGATCAACAACGAAAAATTAGTATGATGAGCCACATCACGAAGATTCTGCTGAGAATTATCATGCAAAGAGTGAGGAAGAAAATACAACCCGAAATATGAGAATAATAATGTGGTTTTGTAGAAGGCAAGGGCATTAAATGCTGTGTATATACTGAGAACTGTAATTGACCGCTGTATAAAAGTAAACAAAGGTCTATATCTTTGCTTTATTGACTACACAAAGGCGTTCGATAAAATGAGACATGTCGACACTATAAGGATGCTTGAAGATCTACAAATTGATGGAAAAGACCTCAGACATGTAAAAAACATATATTGGAAACAACAAGCTGCCATTGGAATTGATAAAGATGTGGATCAATATTAGCCTATTAAAAGAGGTGTGAGACAGGGATGTGTAATGTCTCCAGATCTTTTTTTCTTCCTGTACAGTGAAAATATTTTCAGAAATATAGAAGATATGAAAGGAATCAACATTGGGGGATGATACATAAATAACATCAGATATGTAGATGATACAGTCTTGATTCCAGACAATGAACAGGACCTGCAACATTTAGTAGATGCGGTTGTTGCACACAGTGAACAACTAGGGTTAGAACTGAATAGAAAGAAGACACAGATTATGGTCGTCAATGGGAAGAAGGAAATGCCACAATGTGATATACGAGTAAATGGACATATTCTTAAGCAAGTGAATCGATACAGTTATCTCGGAACAGTCATAACATCTGATGGGAGATGCCTTGAAGAGATTAGAACAAGAATTGCCATTGCGAAAGTAGCCTTTTGCAAGACGAAAAACATACTGACCAATAAAAAGCTATCAACTGAAACGAGAAAAAGAGTGTTGAAGTGCTACATAGAACCTATACTTCTATGTGGATGTGAAGCGTGGACAATAAGCAGTCAAGCTGAAAAACAGCTGATGGCTGTGGAAATGTGGTTTCTGAGGAAAATGCAAAGAATATCACGGACAGACAGAAAAACCAATGAACAAGTCCTTCAAAAAAGTCCTTCTTCGAAGATCCCTTGGGGTTGTCGCTGGAGCGAATATGGTTTCTTGCGCTGTGCGCCATTTTCGAAAGGCCTCTATGAAAAATAAAAACAAAAAAACTCGAACCATATGGGACAAACCCCAGTGCAACGAAGTGGATCCTGTCCCCAATAATCGCTGTAACCCTTACTCTCACAGACCACATATTTAACCTAATAAGCACCTGTTCCCCACCTCCCCCTTTTCACACAATCCCACATAAAAAGAGCACCTCAGTACAAGTCCACCCCCACATTACCACACACAGATGCGGTATGAAACGCCTGCAACATTTTAAGTACAGCTAATTTCAAAAAAGGGTAATTAAAATAATTACTTTTAGTTAATGCACTCTATAATTACTTTTCCGTTAAAATTGAAAGCCATTAAATTGGGGTGCTTTAAATAGAGTGTTTACAATATGGGTTGGTGGGTGCGTGTGCGTGTGCTCCATAGTTTCAGAATAACTGGAATAGAAGGATGATAAGGAAGTGACGTTGTCACCCTATTGCATCCTGATGTACCTAGTATGTGGCAGTATCATGGTTATTACAATTATCCACACATCGCGCAGTATTTATAAGTGTAAATAATGGACCACTTTTAACAGCTCTCGTGCGTATTGGGTACAATAAATGGTTGTAGCGCAAATTTGTTATATATCAGTCGGTACTCAATAAATGCCGGTCTCTCTGGTCTAGGTGTTAAACTACTTTCTCCATAATCCCGTTTATCCACGTAGGGTAACGCGACGCGCGATAATTGGAAGCGGTTGGTAACTTACAGGATAAGTGAGCCGGCAATGGCAAACTACTGAGCGTAATCTTGACAAGAAATCAAAGACAGCGGTAAAATGCTGATGTTGACAGCGATGTACTGTAGAGGATATGCAAAAAAAAAAAAAAAAAAATTCATTGAGTGATTTTATCATATCATGGCAGCTGCCTTTATTTCCCGGAACACAATGCCACAAATTTTTGTCTTTTCTTTTTGCGCCCGTTCGCTTTGAACTCAAGCGTAGTCCGTGCACACTACTTCTAGTAACCTGGACTGGAGTTTGCGTATGGATTAGCTTTCCCTATTACCAGTGCCCCTCGCCACCAGGCGAACCCACTCCGACTTCAGAGGTATTTGTAATTTACGTTCCCAAGTCAAGAATGAGACGTCAACATTTTAGTCCAACTGACCAGTGTAGGGATTGAACCCCTTACCTCGGCACCAGCACACCGGATGTTTAGGAATGCGCGTTCTTATCCATTCGGCCATGCCAATCTTCACGTGCCTCCAGTTAATATGTGTACAACTCTTAAAAAGCTAATTATTAGTTTCAAATATATTTCACTAAACGCCAGCCAAGCAAAGGCTTACGTCCTATTTATCTTGTGTGAATTATTTGAGAGTTTACGGTAATGTTGATTGCCAGGATTCCGATTACAGAGGAAACAAAAAGCTCTTAAAACGAGGCTATTATAGCAATATTTGCGAAGTCTGATGTGTTTCAACTGTCATAAAATAGAGTGTAATTGAAGTCAATGAGTTCTTTTTGGCAGCAGATGGAGCCGCACTAAAAATGCAACCAGTTTAACTCGGAGAAAAACAGAAACACACATCGCTGAAAAAGAAAACAGCAATGGAAATGGAACGCTGTAAACAGAATCAGAAGATGGGGGAATGCTGTTATTATCACATTGTTATCATAATAAACAGTTAAAGAGAGTGCAAACACTAAACAGACAATGCCATTAGAATAGTTAAAATTGTATGGCTTTGGTGGGTATAGTGTTTAGTATATGGTAAGTATCTAAATTACACTTTTACGGGTTCTTTACAGATTTGCAAGTATTGCCGTTCTCCCTGTTGTAGGCGCTAAGGTCGTTGTTCGTAATCCCGTATACTCTCGTACGAAACACAGCTGCGCGAGATTCGGCAGCGGATCGCGTCGCGTTGGTTACTTACGAAGGTATTTTAGCCGGTCATTCAGAAAGCAAAGGCAAGCTACTGAACGTAAAACTTTCCAAGACATCAACAGCAGCTGACAAATGCTGGTGTTGACTGCAATGTCCTTAATGGATATGCGAAATAAAAACCAAATTTTTGCTATTAATTTCTGAACGATCAAAGCGCATACCATTGTATGAAAACAAGCGCAAGGCTATCTGCCTCCAAATCGCCCACAGCTGTGTTTCGAACACGATATGTAGAATTGCGAGTCGCATCAGTAACTCCTGCACCACAGAGCCGTCCCGCTTAGCTTAGTGTAGTGGTAACAAACACAGATATGCCACTTATTTAGGCCTGCAAACAAGACATGGCACTTATATAAAGCTAAGTCTTGTGTTAGGTTGAGGGCTAGCCAGCCAGAGGTATGCAACGTTACAAATATGAGGCAATAATAAAGATTGTGGCGACGCAAAGACAACAGAATCATGTTGGGGATAAACCGCCCATCACGACAGCCGTAACAAGAAATACATAGATCTGACGGCGAGAACCCAAGACTATGCTGATCATTTCTGGGAACTTGTAGAGAGAACAATGTCTGGTTACCTACGAGTATAACTGCAGCTGAAAAAATAAGTTAGTTGCATGTCCTTGACAGGACGTCGCAGTCAACTCCAGCATTTTCGGCTGTTTGTGATGTCTGAACAAATTTACGTTCAGTAGTTTGTCATTGCTTTCTGAACGACCAGCATTCATACCATTGCATAACAACTAGCACGAGATGGGATGCTGCCACATCACCCGCATCTGTGTTCCGAACGCGGTATGCAGGATTACGAACTGTGTTCGTAACCTCTTCACCGCGGAGCCGGCAAAAGCTGAAAGCCGGACAGAAAGTCAAAGAGCAATGAGGAGTATCCAAAACAATGTATTCCCGTGATGAATTTGAATAACGAAGACACAAACAATAGATTGCACGATTTATTGCCTGGCATATTTCGCTGCATCTCGTCAGGTACATACTGCAAAAATCACACAACTTACGTGAATTAATTAGATAAATCCTTCAAACTGAAATATACACATGTTCGCACAGTAATGTCGATTGTCTACCACGGTAATTTTAAACTGACTAACATGTCTTTCTGCTTACACAAGGACGGCTTACGAAGGTTGATTAGTATAGCTTCAGCAAACTTTAAGAATCGACTACTTTGTGTGTTGAACAACACACGGAAGGCACTGTCTCTTTCAACCACGTGACCACTCTCGAGCACATGTCTCCCGACCGATGAAGCCAGACTTTTCCGGTGTGTCGGCCTGCCTAGGCTACCATCTTCTGTGTGTAGTATCTTGTCCAACCAATTCGGAATATGTTCCGAAACCCTGCAATGTAACTGTCGCTCAGTTCTGCCTATGTAGATGGCCTCGCATCTGCATGTAAATTGGTAAATACAATTTGATTTGGCGTACAAAGCTACAGGTTCTTTTAATGCTGGGACTGGGATCGGTGTGTTTCTGTACCTGATGACTAGAGCTGCAGCACAGAATGTTCGCTCGACTGCTGTGGTGAGCCGGTCCCGCAGACGTTGCATTATGTCATCTCCTCGGAAGGTTAGCTGGATGAATACTTTGAGTTTAGGGACTGTAGTTATTTCTGATTTCGCATTGGGCTGTTGGCAGTGGCGCTTTATAAATCCTGTGGAGTACCCATTTTGGTTTAAGGCATTCTTCAGAGGTTTTAAATTCCTCTGTCAGTGTGTCCTGGGTGCATATCTTCCTAGCACGGTCAAACAGGGTCCGTACTAAGCCCCGTTTGTACTGGACAGGTGCGAAGCTCTGAAAATTTAAGTATTGACCAGCCCATGTTTCCTTGCGGTACACCGATCTTTGAATTGTGCCATCTGCTCTACGTCTCATTAGGATATCTAGAAACGGTAACGCTTCGTTGTGTTCGTGTTCCATAGATAAAGAGATGTTTATATGTGTCTCGTTCATTGTGGCCTGGAACGACGTTGCTTGTAGCTCGTCTGTGGTGATAATTAGTATATCGTCCACGTAACGACGGTAAAAGGCCAAGTTATTGATTTCTGAGGATCTCTTTTCTTCTAAGTGTGCCATGAAGATGTCCGCTAGAATAGGTCCAAGTGGGCTCCCCATGGACACTCCGTCAATTTGGCGATATGACTTGTTTAGAAAGTTGAATTGTATGTTGGCAGTACATAATTTTAATAGCCTCTCTAGAATAGCTGATGGTATGCCTAGTTTTAGTTGTTTGTCTCTAATGCGTTCGCTTATTATATTCACGGTCTCATCTAATGGAACGTTGGTGAATAAAGAGGCAATATCCATGCATGCCATGTGTTTGTTGTTTATGTCCATAGTATCCAATAATTCCACCAGTTCGAATGTATCCCTGAGTGTTCTTGGATCGAAGGACTGTCGTACTGTTTTAAAATTTCAGCTAGCCATCTCGCCATTCGGTGTTGTGCCGAGTTAACCATGGAAAGGATCGGTCTTAGTGGGATGCCGGGCTTGTGAAGCTTGGGTAGACCGTACATCTGAGGTGTTTGGGAGTCAAGGGGTGTGAGCGATTTTGCAGTGGCCTCACTGATGAGTCCTGCATTCACAAGTGACTGGATTTCTTTCCTCATTTTTGCATCCAGGTCCTCCGACTTGTTGACTGTTTGCACTACTCTGAATTTAGATGCGTCTTCTTCTTCTTCTTTTCGTTCATCCGGAGTGTTTTTTTCAGATGTGATTGCGGTGTGTCTGTTATGCGCCCTTGGGCCGAAACCCGTAGGCCAACACATCCGACAATAGCGTGCTTTTTTGACCAGGTAGCATTCCTGGGAGACTCTCACTTTTGTGGTGCCATCTACAACCATGCTGGCCAAGGTTGAACGGTCGAAGACAACGGTCATCCCTCAAAGGAAGGCAGGGACAGTCCATAGCATTTTCCGCCATCCAAGGTTGCTTCCATGGTTGCAGGGCCGACACATAACACCCTGGATCTGGGCTCACCGAGGGAAATCGTCACGTCCTGCTCATGGCTGCTTTAAATCCTCACTTCAATATATTGGTCATTTCGTTTGCCCCGGGCCATTCCTGCACAAACCAGACAAGTTTGCAGACGGTATCCACTCAGCGAGTTTTCGGACATGTGCTTGTCGTTGCGCCCGTCAGAGCTGTTCCAGGCACGACAGACATTCGGAAAACTACCTAGTCAGAGCTGTTCCGAACAAGAGCGGCATTCGGAAACTAGGTAGTCAGAGCTGTTCCTAGCACGAGAGACATTCGGACGAGACATTTCACTCGGACGTAATTGCGTAGTGTCAATTTTTAGTTTGCCACCCGTAGGACGACACTTCCGACTTCTGGCGGGCATTTTTTAATGAGGTTAGCCTTCCTCTGGTTTCGAGGCACGTTAGACTGTTGTGATGTCGCCAACATCTCAGCTGGTCAAGATAGAACGATCAACGACATCGCGGTCGGCCCTCAAGGGAAGGCAGGGGCAGACCATGGGCATTCCTTCACTATCCAAGGAGGCTTCCATAATTGCAGAGCCGGCACATGTTGCTCTGAGACTGGGCACACCCGAGGAGTTGCCACGTCCTGCTCATGGCTGCTTTAGTTCCTCACTTCCATGTGTTGGGAGTCTCGCTTGCCACTGATCGCTCAAGCACACACCAGGAGCGGTCAGACTGCGAGCGACATCCACTCGGTAAGCTTTTATTTTTGACTTCGGACAACGCAATAGGTTCGCTCGCCGTGCGTTCCATTTCGCGTCATTGAGACGTTCTTCCACTTTTGTCTACACTCTCTATGAATTAGATACAGACAGTTTTCGTAACCATTTCCTTCGACTGGGGCACTTTTCTGACTTTTTGTACTCGCTCACAAGGTAGGCTACATGTGCTGCCGGCTCAGCACCTTACCTTCGTGCAGCAGTGAACGAGAAACGGCCTGGCCCTCTCATCCGGGGATCTCTCATATCCCCCAGCTGAGAGCCTTCGAACTTGTATCAGACCTGAGCATGTAGCTTGCTCCGGATCACGCCTCTATTTTTCGGTAGGAGGGAATTGGCCCGGCTCTCAGATCCGAGGGTTTGTGGCTTAGAGGCGTTCAGCCACAGCCCTCGACAGGGAGCCTTAAGTGTTTTGTCCGGACCAAGAACTTCTGCCTTCGTGCGCCTGATTTACACTTCTGACTGTTATCCTCATCTCAGTCTAACCCGCAGAGCAGCAGGTTGTGTCTCTCTTAGTCTGGCCCCTATCCCATATGCTGTCCGATATGTAGTTTTCATCCATCGGCAAGCACATGGGGTCAGAGGGACACACAAGCTCCCCCATCGCGGCAAGGTGGAGACACATCGGGGGAGTAGATGCGTCTGATAATATATCATCAATTTTTCTCTGGTAGTCTGATATGTCCATCAGTACTGCACCACTCCCTTTGTCAGGTTTCAATATTACAAGGGTTTTGTTGGCCTTTAACACTTTTAAGGCAGTAAGGTGTTCGTTGGTCAGCGGACATGTCTGTTTAGAGGGTGTTGTGCGATACTGGTGTTCTAAATCTACCAGTTTGACCTTCAGCCACCCGACTAACTCAGCAGAGGTAGGTGATAACTTGGAGACTTGATCAAACAACATTTCAAACTGTGCTTGCGACTCAACACGGTTGATGTGTTTAGGCTTTATGCAGAATTTTAATCCGTATGCAAGGGCCTCCGTTTCAATGTTGTTGAGTACGTACGACGATAAGTTCCTCACATACTTCTCTGGGTTGTCTAGTACTGACGTAGTTATCTTTTCAGTGCTCAGTGATTTGTTGAGGCGAGCATTCTCTGCGATTTTCACCTTGTACACTGTTTCTGTACAGAATTTGGTGAACTTCAAGTAGCCATACAAGCTCAATTCTTTGGTGACGTAGTAGGCAGAACTGTGTGTGCGCTTGAGGTTGGCCAGTTTAGACTGGGTTTCTTCTATCTGGTTTTTTGTCAGTCGTCTCAGGTTTTTTCTTGTTGGACATATTCTGTCGGCCCTGAGAGATCTGAAATACCGGTGAGGGAATATTCCCGTCTTTAGGCATTCCTCGAGAAATCTCAATTGACACTCCTGTACCGATATTATACACTTCAGCTTGAGTAATCCATCCAATCGCTTCACTGTTGGTAATGGAAGGCGACGTTTCAGAAATTCAAAACAACGTTTATAAACATATAAACATATAAACACATAAACATATAAACATCTCTTTATCTATGGAACACGAACACAACGAAGCGTTACCGTTTCTAGATATCCTAATGAGACGTAGAGCAGATGGCACAATTCAAAGATCGGTGTACCGCAAAGAAACATGGACTGGCCAATACTTAAATTTTCAGAGCTTCGCACCTGTCCAGTACAAACGGGGCTTAGTACGGATCCTGTTTGACCGTGCTAGGAAGATATGCACCCAGGACACACTGACAGAGGAATTTAAAACTCCGAAGAATGCCTTAAACCTGAATGGGTACTCCACAGGATTTATAAAGCGCCACTGCCAACAGCCCAAACCGAAATCAGAAGTAACTACAGTCCCTAAACTCAAAGTATTCATCCAGCTAACCTTCCGAGGAGATGACGTAATGCAACGTCTGCGGGATCGGCTCACCACAGCAGTCGAGCGAACATTCTGTGCTGCAGCTCTAGTCATCAGGTACAGAAACACACCGATCCCAGTCCCAGCAGTAAAAGAACCTGTAGCTTTGTACGCCAAATCAAATTGTATTTACCAATTTACATGCAGATGCGAGGCCATCTACATAGGCAGAACTGAGCGACAGTTACATTGCAGGGTTTCGTAACATATTCCGAATTGGTTGGACAAGATACTACACACAGAAGATGGTAGCCTAGGCAGGCCGACACACCGGAAAAGTCTGGCTTCATCGGTCGGGAGACATGTGCTCGAGAGTGGTCACGTGGTTGAAAGAGACAGTGCCTTCCGTGTGTTGTTCAACACACAAAGTAGTCGATTCTTAAAGTTTGCTGAAGCTATACTAATCAACCTTCGTAAGCCGTCCTTGTGTAAGCAGAAAGACATGTTAGTCAGTTTAAAATTACCGTGGTAGACAATCGACATTACTGTGCGAACATGTGTATATTTCAGTTTGAAGGATTTATCTAATTAATTCACGCATGTTGTGTGATTTTTGCAGTATGTACCTGACGAGATGCAGCGAAATATGCCAGGCAATAAATCGTGCAATCTATTGTTTGTGTCTTCGTTATTCAAATGAGGAGTATGACGACAGCAGAAAGTATCAGAGCACTGACGAGTATGACGACAGCAGAAAGTCTCAGAGCACTGACGAGTATGCCGACAGCAGAAAGTCCCAGAGCACTGATGAGTATGCCGACAGCAGAAAGTCTCAGAGCACTGACAAGTATGTTGAAAGCAGAAAGTCCCAGAGCACCGAGGAGTATGCCGACAGCAGAAAGTCTCAGAACACTGACGAGTATGACGACAGTAGAAAGTCTCAGAGCACTGACGAGTATGTTGAAAGCAGAAAGTCCCAGAGCACTGAGGAGTATGCCGATAGCAGAAGGTCCCAGGGCACTGAGGAGTATGTTGAAAGCAGAAAGTCTCAGAGCACTGAGGAGTATGCCGACAGCAGAAAGTCGCAGAGCACTGAGGAGTATGTTGAAAGCAGAAAGTCTCAGAGCACTGACGAGTATGGCGACAGTAAAAAGTCTCAGAGCACTGAGGAGTATGTTGAAAGCAGAAAGTCCCAGAGCACTGACGAGTATGACGACAGCAGAAAGTCTCAGAGCACTGACGAGTATGACGACAGCAGAAAGTCTCAGAGCATTGAGGAGTATGACGACAGCAGAAAGTCTCAGAGCACTGAGGAGTATGTTGAAAGCAGAAAGTCCCAGAGCACTGACGAATATGACGACAGCAGAAAGCCTCAGAGCACTGAGGAGTATGACGACAGCAGAACACCGGACAGAAAGCACCGGTGCACCTACATTTATAACGGCTGTAGAACACGGACAGAAAGCCACAGAACACCTACATGTATAACGGCTGTAGACCGGCGGACAGAAAGCCACATATCACCTACATGTATAACGGCTGTAGACCGGCGGACAGAAAGCCACATATCCACCTACATGTATAACGGCTGTAGACCGGCGGACAGAAAGCCACATATCCACCTACATGTATAACGGCTGTAGACCGGCGGACAGAAAGCCACATATCCACCTACATGTATAACGGCTGTAGACCGGCGGACAGAAAGCCACAGAACACCTACATGTATAACGGCTGTAGACCGGCGGACAGAAAGCCACAGAACACCTGCGAGTACAATGATAGCAACCAGCGGGGCTGTATTACCGATCGTGTTCTAACAGTGACTTAATGACGAAAATAAGAGTGGCTCAGGCACCAAGTGATATCTGTGATCGTTTTCCTGTAAGGCTTACATTCCCAACTGTCAGTTTTATTCTTTGCATTTACCGGATTATCAAAGTTGTACAGCCGTTAACGCCACTCCATTCCACATACGAATGGGGATTGAATGATAAGACCTGGCACGTATCACGGTAAATCTTGACCTTGTGTACTTGCGTTTCACTGTTGGCTTATTCTTGTTTGTTTATTCGTGATGCATCGTGATGCATGATGCATAATACGATGCATCTCCTGTGAGGCGAGTCCATGTCTGGATTTGACAAACTTACACTTGTCCCTTGGGTTAGTTAGTTAGTTAGTTAGTTAGTTAGTTAGTTAGTTAGTTAGTTAGTTAGTTAGTTAGTTAGATATAGTTAGTTATTAGTTGGTTAGTTAATTAGTTAGTTAGTTAGTTAGTTAGTTAGTTAGTTAGTTAGTTAGTTAGTTAGTTAGTTAGATATAGTTAGTTATTAGTTGGTTAGTTAATTAGTTAGTTAGTTAGTTAGTTAGTTAGTTAGTTAGTTAGTTAGTTAGTTAGATATAGTTAGTTATTAGTTGGTTAGTTAATTAGTTAGTTAGTTAGTTAGTTAGTTAGTTAGTTAGTTAGTTAGTTAGTTAGTTAGTTAGTTAGATATAGTTAGTTATTAGTTGGTTAGTTAATTAGTTAGTTAGTTGGTTAGTTGGTTGGTTGGTTGGTTGGTTGGTTAATTAGTTAGCTAGTTGGTTGGTTGGTTGGTTGGTTGATTGCATGGTTGGTGTGATTATCACACAAAATACTCCTCACTGCCCAATGTGAAAAGTGGAAAAGACACGAGTCTCAACAAACCAACAGCTCGCACAGGTGCACTGTGCATAACGGCGCCGCCAGTAACAAAAAAGATTTCATTGACCCGGGTTTTATCCCATATGGCTCCGTCTCTTTCCGCAGGGGGACTCGCCGAAAGCGCCGCACAAAGCACAAACTCCGTAGCTCCAGCGACGACTCCCAGGGGTCTCCTGAAAGATGCACTCGTGAACCGAAAAGGCAAACCAGTCCATGGGAATATCGATACATGAAGCCCATAAGCGGGCACTCTCCCGCTGTTTATACTTCACCTCGACACCGCAAGGTTCAAGATGAATATGATGAGATGAAATGAGATGGTTAACTACTAAGAAATATGACGAATGGAAGCAGTTCCATTAGGTAGACATATAGTTAACCCCTTAAATGTCCCCCTCTGTTTGCACTACCCTGAGATAGACGCATAGTTAACCTCTCAGATATCTACATATGCCAGTTCTTTCCTGATACAGACGTATAGTTAATTTCTCAAATATCTCCTTTACGGCATTCCTATCATGAGACATTTGTATAATTAACCCCTCAGTTCTCCCCATATGCTAGTCCTGCCCTGAGATAGACGTATAGTTAACCTTTCACATATCTCCACATGCCTAAAATTATTCCTTTCCCAGACCTGCCCAGAAACAGACATAATAAACGCCTGAAATATATCCCATATGCTAACAGTAACATATCGTCCATCTCCCCGTTACCTGGCGCAATCTGAAACAAAGAATCGTCGTACCACATCAATATAAAACTCAACGGCTGCTCTCCACATCGTGCCATCAGATTTGAGTATCGTTTCATTAGCTGGCGTGCGATGGGTGAAATTTCGCATAGTTTGTGAGTGCATTGGGTGTCTGGTACTCACAACACGTGATCCAAATTATCAAATATTTAGATATGGATGCCGAGTTATCTCACACCTGAGGTTGTGACATTCTGTTGGCGCTGAAAGACATGTTCTTGTGTTGGCGCATTTTACTTTCTCATGCTCTTGTGTGTTGGCTGATATTACTTTCTGATTCTCTTGTATGTTGGTGCATTTTATTTTCGCATGCTCTTGTGTGTTGGTGGCTTTTCTTTATCATGCCCTTGTTTCCCGGTATCATTTCTTTATTATACTCATGTTTGTTGTCATAGTCTTGTGTTTCGGTTTTTTGTTTTCTTTATTTCTCATAATCTTGTTCGTTGGTTTTTGTGTTTGTTTGTTTTTAAATCATGCTCATGTTTGTTAATATTTTTCTTTGTCATGTTCATGTTTAAGTTAATCAACATGACCAGACTATGCATTGAAGATACGTATAATATCTTTCCATCCATCATGTGCCATGCCGGTAAGCGTGGGCGGTCATGTTCTGCCATCTCACTCGATCATCAGAGTCGTGGATCAGCTTCGTGTTTCTGTCTCGACCATGCCACAAGGCCAAGCCATCCAGGTACTTGCTTCTAGGTCTTCCCCTTGGTCTGTTCCCCTCGATCTTACCAGTTGTCACCAAGTTCTCCAAATCATTTCTTCTCATAACATGCCCAAAAAGTGTGACTGTCTACGTCTAATGTCTCTAATCAGTTTACGATCTTCATTCGTTTTTTGAAGGACTTGTTCATTGGTCTTTCTGGCTGTCCATAGTATTCTTTGCATTTTCCCCAGAAACCACATTTCTACAGCCATCAGATGTTTTTCAGCCTGAATGCTCATTGTCTAAGCTTCACATCCATATAAAAGTACAGGTTCTATGTAGCATCTTAACACTCTTTTTCTCGTTTCAATTGACATCTTTTTATTGGTCAGTATGTTTTTCATCTTGCTAAAGGATACTTTTGCCATGGCGATTCTTGTTCTAATCTCTTCAAGGCATCTCCCATCAGATGTTATTACTGTTTCGAGTATTATTACTGTTACTGTTACTTATAATATAGTAACATATAAAGGCAGGAAATCAAATAACATCTGGCTTGAAACAGGGTGATGCACTATCGCCGCTCCTTTTCAATCTGGCTCTAGAGAAAGTTATAAGGAAGGTAAAGGAGGAATGTGCTATTGGAAGAACATCCAAACTGCTTGGTATGCAGATGATATAGATATTATAGGGGAAAATGAACAAAAGACATTGGAAATATTGACTCACTTAAAGGGAAAAGCTCAACAAATGGGGCTGGTTATCAACCAAGATAAGACAGAATATATGGTAATTTCAAGAGAAGAAGAGGCTAAAAACTCTGGCCACATACAAATAGATAATATGACCATTAAAAGAACGGAAACACACAAATACCTGGGTACAATCTTCAACTGCTCCAACATAATAAGGGAAGAAATACAAGCTAGAATCAACTCTGGAAATAAGATATACTATGCACTACAACATCTGCTAAAATCAAATGCGCTATCTCGTAACACCAAGATCACAATATACAAAACACTGATTAGACCAGTTGTGCTGTATGGCTCTGAAACCTGGAGTATAACTAAAGGAGACGAAGCCTTGTTACAAACCTTTGAGAACAAAGTCTTAAGACGCATCTTTGGGCAGATTAGGGATACACAAAGTGGAGAGTGGAAAAGAAGAAGCAACAAAGAGATTTATTATCTGTTTAAGTCCACGCTAATCACTGGTATCATGAAGGCTAATAGACTGCAATGGCTGGGGCATATAGAAAGAATGGAAGATAATAGGGAAACAAAATTCGCTTACAGTCAAGAAATAAATGACCGTAGACACCGAGTTAGACGAAGAAGACGGTGGAGAGATAATATACATACAGACCTACAAGCACTTGGAATCAGCGACTGGCAAGAGAAGGTCAACCAGAGAGACGAATGGAGACGGCTTGTATCTGCAGCAAAGAACCTCAATGGCTCGGAATACTGCAGAAGAAGAATAAGAATGTTCATGTTTGTTGATGTTTTCTCTGTGTTTTGCTCTTCAGTGTTGATATTTTTCTTTACATTGTGTGAAATCTTAATAGTGGATTTTTGACGGAGAGGTTACCCTGTCAGCTTTAGCCTCAAAATGTACGTGGTTCGAATCTAAGTACAGACCTGGGTATTCTTACAAGAACCCTTGGTTTGTAATAATATCACGATCTTTCGGGTAGTCAGATCCCCCGGCAGTAGGAAATAAACTGTAATCCGCAAGACCTCTTCCCTGGCAACATTTTAAACCATTCCACGGGCAGGCTGAACCCGCTACCTTGGGTAGAATTTGCCTAGAGGATCAAAACCTTACACAAATGCATGCTGGGGTCTGACACACAACCTGTGAAGTGGGTGTGAAGTATGTCCCTCGAAAGAGAAATTAGGGCAGAAGAATCTGAATCACTGTGCATTCCTTACGAACATTATTCTATACAACTGCATTGAGATTATGCATGTGTGCCGTCTTGGGAATCAGCAATAAGGCGGAACATTATGATTATGAAATGTCATGACAGAATGGTTAAACTTGTGTGAGATAAATTTGCTTTATGTAGTCGCCAAGATAAGTCAAATCTCAGAGATGTTGTGGCTGCTGTTTGAGAGCAAAGTCAATTTTTGTTTCATTAATGTGTATGTAAGTGCTTTATAGAATGTCCAATATAATGTAAGTTCCCGATAAAGTCTTCAGTATAGTGTATATAAGCACTCGAAAAAGTATTTATAAGCGTGTATGTATGTGCTATATAAAGTGTTCATTATTGTATGTAAGTGCATGATGAAGTGGTCATTATAGTGTATGTAAGTGCCTGATAAAGTGTTCATTATAATGTATGTAAGTGTCTGATAAAGTGTTCATTATAGTGTATATAAGTGTCTGATAAAGTGTTCATTATAGTGTATATAAGTGTCTGATAAAGTGTTCATTATAGTGTATATAAGTGTCTGATAAAGTGTTCATTATAGTGTATGTAAGTGTCTGATAAAGTGTTCATTATAGTGTATATAAGTGTCTGATAAAGTGTTCATTATAGTGTATATAAGTGTCTGATAAAGTGTTCATTATAGTGTATATAAGTGTCTGATAAAGTGTTCATTATAGTGTATATAAGTGTCTGATAAAGTGTTCATTATAGTGTATATAAGTGTCTGATAAAGTGTTCATTATAGTGTACGTACGTGCTTTATAGAGTGTTCATTATAGTGTATTTAAGTGCTCGATCGCCGGTCTTCCTGGCGAAGGAGCTAACGACTTTCTCCGTAATTCCGCATATCCACGTGAGGAACACAGCTGCGCGAGATTCGGCAGTGGATCGCGTCGCGTTGGTTACTTACGGGGTATTGAACAGACCCTCACGACTGACCAAATCAAATGCCTTTGTGAGATCCATGAAGGCAATAAACAGTGGTTGATTCTGTTCTCGGCATTTTTCTTGCATTTGTCGCAATGAGAATATCATATCAATGGTCGCTCAGAAAGCAATGGAAACTACTGAGAGTCATCTTGCCAAGAACATCAACAACAGCTGAAAAATGCTGGAGACATGTGCAAAGGAAATCATGCATACATAAATGGGTAATTGCTGGTATATTGGGAGGGGAGAAAACGTTAAGGTAGAAAATGTAAGAAAGATAGCAGTATGAAAGAAACCATTAAGGAAGAAAACAACATGGAATAAAATAATATGGGAGGGGGGGGGGGAGCAACAGAAGAAGAACATAGTTTTAAAAGAAACAAAAAACCAGGAGAAAACAATAATATGTACAACAACAATATGAAGGAAAACGAAACAAAAACAATATGAAAAACATGAATTTAAACATACAGATCAACAAACATGGAAACAACACGGAAGATGAGAATAAGCTCCAAAACTATAGGGAAGAAACGAACTGTGGAAGAAAACAAACTGGAAGAAAATGACAGGAGCAAAATCAGTAGGTACAAAAACAGAAAGAGAAGAAAACAAGAATCAACAACAAGTGAAATCTGCCTCTCTGTGATTTTTGTTGTTGTTTCTGAAGTCTTTTAACCGCACCATCTATTGTAACATATGTATTGATGTTCTTGTGAAGCTACTTTTCAACCTGATGCTTTTCCGTATCCTCACAATGTGAGGTCAGGTGAATAATAGCTTCCAAATATTCCTACTGCGTTCTTACCTGTTGCTTTTTTCTATCTTCTCTTCTTCCTTTTTGTGACGTGTACTATCTTCTTATTTACCTGTTTGGCAGGCGACAGTTATCATCTTTTTGTTTTGCAGCTGTCGCTGGGTTATTCAACTTGCAGGTTCCCCCTTGCCTTGCGTGTTCTAACATTTCTACTTCTTTGCTCTTGTCTTCTTCGGGTGTAATTTTATATCTGTGAATGCATTTCTTATGTTGGTTCACGGATCTCCAGCGTTTCCCGAGCGAATGATATCTCTGAATAATACGTGAACCCATGGCATGCTATCTCTCCCGATCTGCCGAGTTTTCTCCAGAGGAAAAGTAACACCAATACGTCTGGAACAAGACAAACTGTAGAAGCTGCCCGATCAGCAAAGCAATGCTCTATGCATCCGTCTGTTGGAGCTTCGATCCCAGACCAGTTGCCGACCAAGGCTTAAAGTCTGGTCTGCCCTGCAGTCTTTAGGTAACCTTTCTTCGCATTAGGTATATGGCTTGTACCCTCCCAATTGTGCTCTTCCGCGCGAAGCCGTTGGCACAATGTGTGGCGTCGGGTTTGGTGAGCGCCGCCCAACATTCGGCGCTACGAGAAAGTAGGTTGTATTGCCTACTTATATAGAATAGCTCAGTCACATCAGACTAAGACCTGACTTTAATAAATTTATGAACTTGTTGTCTATTATAAAAATGGTGACAAGAAAATAATTTTACAATTAAATGTAATGGCATGACTTAATGAAACAAACGCAAATATAAACATGAATGAGTAAGTGAATGTAAGAAATAAGCTGATTAGACAACGGATGAGACGGAATCTCTGCATAGTCTACAAGAGACATACGTAGAACAATACCAACCACACAAGTGGGTAAGTGTGCAAACAATCTCATGTATTGTCTCAAAATCACACATAAGAACACTAGACACAGATCTCAGCTACTTTGCTTCGAGTGCCGGATTACAACAAACTCCGGCGGCTAAATGTCATCAACTGCAGGGCTTACTAGTAATCAATTGGGCGGGTAAAGCTCCACACAAGAGCTGCAAACAATCGTTTCTGTGGACGGTTCTCAAAGTCTTTTACTCCTAGGATGGTAAACGGCATGCCAAGTAGGCTGATGAGACATGTTTAGGTATTGTAGTGTACTAGTCACGACCTGCCTAGCAAGGGTCGCCATTTGGTCTAGATCGAACATTGCCTTTGATGTTTTGAAACTAGAAGGATGATGGCAACATTATAAATGGCTAAATGGTGAAATGAAGATATCATGAAAGAAGTTACCTCACAAAGGGAACTGGTTATTTGCATGAGAATGCGCCAATACACATTTTGTGGACAAGAAAAGAGAAGGGGAAAGCTGTGGTATATCGTGACAATGGGAATGTTGGAAGAGAGAAGAGGCAGGGGAGACACAGAGAGAACAATAGCGACAAACATTGGATGCTGGGAGACTGGAGGAGAGACAACAATTCTACACGATAACAGTAATCATGCAGCACCCACACTGATTGGACGAAAGAGAGTTTATTCGGAATTAAGCGTATTGTGTTTTTTGTTGTTGCTTGGATAGAGTCAACTGTATTCGTTGCCCATTGGGATGGAGTCAAGTCTGTCCTTTGTCTATTGAGATGGAGCCAAATGTACTATTTGTCCACCAGATTGATCACCCCAAATGTCCTGTTTGTCTATTGAGATGGAGCCAAATGTACTATTTGTCCACCAGATTGATCACCCCAAATGTCCTGTTTGTCCATTGATATGGAGCCAAATGTACTATTTGTCCACCAGATTGATCACCCCAAATGTCCTGTTTGTCTATTGAGATGGAGCCAAATGTACTATTTGTCCACCAGATTGTTCGACCCAAATGTCCTGTTTGTCTATTGAGATGGAGCCAAATGTACTATTTGTCCACCAGATTGATCACCCCAAATGTCCTTTTGTCCATTGAGATGGAGCCAAATGTACTATTTGTGCACCAGATTTTTCGACCCAAATGTCCTGTTTGTCTATTGAGATGGAGACAAATGTACTATTTGTCCACCAGATTGTTCGCCCCAAATGTCCTGTTTGTCCATTGATATGGAGCCAAATGTACTATTTGTCCACAAGATTTTTCGCCCTAAATGTCCTGTTTGTCTATTGATATGGAGCCAAATGTACTATTTGTCCACCAGATTGTTCGCCCTAAATGTCCTGTTTGTCTATTGATATGGAGCCAAATGTACTATTTGTTCACCAGATTGTTCGCACTAAATGTCCTGTTTGTCTATTGATATGGAGCCAAATGTACTATTTGTCCACCAGATTGTTCGCCCGAAATGTCCTTTTGTCCATTGAGATGGAGCCACATGTACTATTTGTCCACCAGATTGTTCGCCCCAAATGTCTTTTTGTCCATTGAGATGGAGCCAAATGTACTGTTTGTCCACCAGATTGTTCGACCCTAATGTCCTTTTGTCCATTGAGATGGAGCCAAATGTATTATTTGTCCACCAGATTGTTCGCCCCAAATGTCCTTTTGTCCATTGAGATGGAGCCAAATGTACTATTTGTCCACCAGATTGTTCGCCCGAAATGTCCTTTTGTCCATTGAGATGGAGCCAAATGTACTATTTGTCCACAAGATTGTTCGCCCTAAATGTCCTGTTTGTCTATTGAGATGGAGCCAAATGTACTATTTGTCCACCAGATTGTTAGCCCTAAATGTCCTGTTTGTCTATTGAGATGGAGCCAAATTTACTATTTGTCCACCAGATTGTTCGCCCTAAATGTCCTTTTGTCCATTGAGATGGAGCCAAATGTACTATTTGTCCACCAGATTGTTCGCCCTAAATGTCCTGTTTGTCTATTGAGATGGAGCCAAATGTACTATTTGTCCAACAGATTGTTCGACCCAAATGTCCTTTTGTCCATTGAGATGGAGCCAAATGTACTATTTGTCCACCAGATTGTTCGCCCTAAATGTCCTGTTTGTCTATTGATATGGAGCCAAATGTACTATTTGTCCACCAGATTGTTCGACCCACATTTCTTGTTTGTGTAATGAGATGGAGCTTTGGTGTTTAGCGTTAGTGATCCTGATTGTCCACATCCCTGTGTCTGTTTTACTTCCAATCATTTCTAATACCCAGTTCTTCCATGCTTGGTGTTCAACAGTCCAGCATTTCTCTCTTAGTCTCCCCTGCCTCTCATCCCCTTCACCTTTCCTGTTGTGAAGATACACTCTAACTTTCCCCTTCTCGTGACCAAAGAATATGAACTGTCTTCTTCTAATGCAGTAACCAGATGTCTTTGAGAGGTAACTTCTTTCAAGATATACTCATTGCACTCTGTATCCTTCCATGGTGTTCTGTTCATTCTTGAATAAAAACCACATCTCTGTAACTGTGGAAAAACCATGAAACGGTAGCTTGCCATTGCATTCCTTCTTGACAGTGACCATACTGATCGGTGACCATAGCCATTGTCTCTATGAAGAGATGCTTTGCCCCCCCCCCTCCACCCCCCCCCCCCCCCCCCCCCGTGGTGAAACTTGAGACTGTAGCCAATGTCTCTATAATTAGATGCTCTTCTTACCTTATGGGTCTTAATTCCACAACTGTCTGTAGGCTGCTCTCTAGCTCCTTCCACCACTTGCTTTCATGGCTTCTCGTGACCCTGATCGGGGAGACTGAATGGATACTCCCCCTTGCTTTAGGATGTTCCATAGGTTAGCGGCAAGTCCTTCAAGAAACAAATGAAGATCGTAAACTGAGTAGAGACATTAGACGTAGACAGTCAACATTTTTTGGGCTTTTTATGAGAAGAAATGTATTGGAGAACTTGGTGATGACTGGCTAGATTGAAGGGAAGAGACCAAGGGAAAGACCTAGAAGTAAATATCTGGATGGCTTGGCCACTTGGCATGGTCGAGACAGGAACACAGAGCTGATCCACGACTCTGGTGATCGAGTGACATGGCAGTACATGACCGCCCACGCTTATAGACATGGCACATGATGGATGGATGGATAGGTTAGCGGAAGAAGGATGCACCTACTTCTTTCTTGATACGGCACACCCCTACCCGGCCGCCCTCCTCATACGCATCTATTCAAAATTGTAGAGTCCTCCTGTTTAATAACGTGAGAACCGCTAGATTATGGCTATCAAGGGAGATCAATAGGAATTTGCTTAGGCACCAGCTAATGGCCATAGCTTAAGGTTGGGATCCTATAATACAACTTGGACCCTGGTTGTTTCCGCAAAAAAAATGTCGCTAGAGCTAATGAAGGCAGTAAAATTAAATTCAACTGTGTAAGAAATATAAAACTCGAGGTGAAGAATAGGAGACCAGGGTAGAGGCTGGTTTTCAAAGGTCGTAGTGTTATAGACACGGGTATAACTCTGATGGTGTTTTCCTAAACTGTACCAAAGTCTGCGAGGTAAACTCAAGTCGTGCGTTATCGTGGACATGTTTGTCGTGCCATTCGGTGCAGCCTGCTTTTATTTTCATGTCTTTTCGGATCACAAGCTAAATTGTAATGTTTGTATGATCGATTGAGTTTTGCGTTTATTGGGTCGAAGATGGCATTGATTGTTCGATATATATTGACTTTACGAGTGGGTTTAATGCGATCTGAATGTTTTCTTTACCAAGTAGAGGCTAGGCTCTGCGAAATTTTCTCTCCACCTCGCTTTCAATTCTCGCAATTCCTCGCCCCGGGAGCTAATTCTGGCAAATATTATTTTCTAGGGTCACAACTCTGTGATTTCATTAAGTAAATTTGAAGTTAAACCGGTATCACCGAGGCATTTGTTTGATCTGGGCGGATGAGGGAGGGGTGGGGGGGGGGGGGGAAACTTGACATCCTCAGGGCCAAATGTATAATCGCAGTAATGAGCTGGGAAGTGCAGGGAATACTCGGGAGTCTGCAGAAAGAGTTTGGACTACAAGAAATGTGTGCCAGTCCACAGTGCAACGGCGTTGACGAGACTAGTGAGAGGAGGGAACGAAGTTTATTTTAGAAGAGTTCAGAAGCGAAATGCCCTGTTCTACTCTTTTTTTTAATAAAAAGGTTGAGGTTAATTATGAATTATGTCATCAATGCTATAGTTTCATATAGATTGTTTATGAATTATGTCATCAATGCTATAGTTTCATATAGATTGTTTATGAGTTGTGTCATCAATGCTGTAGTTTCATATAGGTTATTAATGAATTGTATCATTAGTGTCGTAGTTTCACATAAATTGTTTATGAATTGTATCATCAATGTTGTAGTTTCACATAAAATATTTATTAATTGTCTCATTAATGATGTAGTTTCATAAATACTCTCTATGAATTGTTTTGGAAGAGTGTTTAAATTTATAAATTTATATCCATAAAAGACATTTTATAAATTTATCTCAACACAAAACTACATAAAGTGACCTCAACACAAGACTATTTGTGAATTTACTCCCTCACAAAAAAAAGTTTGCGAATTCACTTCGCCACAAAATAGATTGTAAATTACCTCCACAAAGACAGTCTATAAATCGACATCAATAAAAGACATTTTATAAACGTACCTCCTGCTTTGTGGCAAAGAGGTTATGAATGTAATTCATAATCCTGCATACAGCGTTCGAAACACAGCTGCGGGCGATTTGGCTGCCAACAGCCTTGCGTTGATATTTCCATACAATGGTATGAGTGCCTGTCGTTCGGAATGTAATGGCAAACTACTGAACGTAAACTTGCCCAGGAATCAAAAACAGCCAAACAATGCTGGAGTTGACTGCTACATCCTTGAAAGCAGTGGTTCTCAACCTTTTTTGGCCCAAGCACCCCTTCACCATATGTTCAGAATGTCACCCCCTCTTTCGCATTTCCTCCCTATAAATCCGCTCTTCTACACAGTAAAAATGGAAGATAAATTTAATAACACATACAAGAACAAGTCTAGATGTCAACTTAAAACATGATTTGCGGGTCTACTTACACTATAAGACGAATTTAAGAAGGGCGAGAAGTACAGAACCTGTAAAGTATGAAGGGAAAACCAATATCAAGTAATCGGTTCTTGTATTAAGATGATTTTGAAATAATTTTAATTCACCCCCCCCCCCCCCCCCCACCCCATGAATCCCTAAAATAATCCCCACTGGTTGAGAACCACTGCTTTAAAGGATATGGAACTAACATTTAACTTCCACACAAGTTAGTTTACGAATTGAGTCAGTCACACGAGATTTTTTAAAATTTATCTTCTCACGATGTTGCTCATAAATTTGCCCCCCTCCTCCAAACTTTTCAAAAGATATTTTATAAATTTACCTCCATATCAGAATGTTTATGATTTTAGCCCGTCACAATACAATTTATAAATGTACCCACACACAAGACAATGTATAAATTTACTTAATTGTAACATTATTTATGAATTTAGCTCCACAAAAATCAGTTAATAAATGTATCCCATCACAAGGCAGTAAATGAATTTACCTCAACAAAAGACTATTTAGCAATTTACCTTTACAAAAGAAGTTTTATAAATTTACCTCCACAAAAGACTTTTTATAAATTTACGTGCATAAAAATCTTGTGTATGAAACTACCTCCACACATGACTGTTTATGAATTTAACCCACTCACGGGACTATTATAAATTTACCACCACAAAAGACTGTTTATAAATTCGTTTGGACCTGCAGAATCTTTACTTGCTGGGGTAGGGGCTTCTCCTCATCAAGACCTACATTTAGCTTTACAAAGAGCACACTGAACATACTCAAGCATAGTCTGGGAGGATCTGTCATCAGCTCCGAACATGAACAAGATTGCCCCGAACTACAAAGACGGCACACTCACTATCATCACATTTTTTTTATTTAGCATATCCTTTACAGGACTCAGCTGTCAACACCAGCATCTTTCAGCTGTATGTTGATCTCTTGGCAAAATTACGCTCAGTAGTTTGCCATTGCTTTCTGAGCGGCCGGCTCACATACCCCGTAAGTTACCGATGCGATTCGAACCACTACTGATTTGAACCGTCATCACGTTGCTGACGAGAGTATACGAGATTACGGAGAAAAGTCTTAACCTCTAAGCCACGAAGCCGGCTATCATCACATGCTATGCTGATAAGCGTGGCGGTTATGTTTCTCCATCTCACACGATCACCAGAGTCGTGGATCAGCTCTGTTTTTTTTTTATTTTAGGTCTCGACCGGTCTCGGTGGCCAAGGGCTTGCGAACGCGGTTTGTGAGCCCGTATACCAGGGTTCGAAACACAGCGGTGCTAGTTTGTTTGAAAAAAGGTATAGGAGCAGGTCGTTCAGAAAACAATGGCAAACTACTGAACGTACAATTTGCACAGGAATCACGAACAGCGAAAATGCTGGGGTTGACTGCTACGTCTTGTGAAGAACATGCGACTTAATTTTTTTTTTAATTAGGTCTCGACTATGTCAAGTTGCCAAGACGTCTAGATATTTACTTGTCGGCCTTCCAATTGTTCTTTTCCCTCAATCTTGCCAGTTGTTACCAAGTTATCTAGTTTATTTCTTCTCATAATGTGCCCATAAAATATTGACTGTCTGCATCTAATGTCTCTACTCAGTTTACAGTTTCCATGTGTTTATTGCATATCGCTGCCAGACCGGTAAAAGATTAGAATAAGTACCCACAAAGCTGGTAGACAATCAGAACCCAAATATACACCTACCGCTTGGAGCGCTACCAGTCATGCTTAGAATATGTGTGATGCTTGTCCCATCAGGATGGAAGCAATCACAACCAGTTATTCACGTCGTTTCATTTTCTATCCTTTCAAGATGTTCTGTTCATTCTTTTATAAACATAATATCTTCGTATCTGTGGAAAAACCATGAAACGGTAATTTGTCATTGCATTCCTTCTTGTCAGTGGTTATACTGGTCGGTGATTGATTAAAAGACAAGGGGATCTACTTTAATACTCGGGGTTTTATCCCATATGGCATGATCTCTTTCCACATTGCAGCCTGTCGAAAGCCTCGCACAAATCACAAATACAGTAGCTCCAGCGACGACCCCTAGGAGTCTCCGAGAATATTGCACTGGACAATGATAAAAAAAAAGAGAGAAAAAAAATCACAACGACAGAAATGAGGTTCCTGAGAAGAATACTCAACATATCAAGAAAAGATAAGGTCAGAAATGAAGAAATCAGGACTAAAGTGGGGGTTAAAGCAGCACTAGATTTTATTAGAAAGCAGCAAGTCAAATGGTTTGGCTATGCAAGTAGGCTACCAGTCAACAGCATACCACAACAAGCAATGATGTACAGACCAGATGGAAACAGAGGAAGAGGCCGACCACGTAAACGTTGGACGGAGGGAATAGCAGAGTCCATGGGAATATCTATATATGAAGCCCATAATCGGGCACTCTCACGAAGTTTATACTTCACCTCGACACCGCAAGGTACAAGAGGAACATGATGAGATGAGATGAGATTAGAAGGTACTTTCTCAGGTAAGAAGTGTTCTGAAAGTGTTTGCTGTTTCATAAGTTTGTTTAAATGTGTGTGTGTGTGTGTGTGTGTGTGTGCGCGCGCGCGTGCGTGTGTACGTTTGTGTGTGTGGGGGAGGGGATACAGACAGTTAATTTGTGGTAACTAAATTGATGGGTGCACTTTGTAACTGGGGTACTAGATTTATAGCGGCCATACTAAAAACAATGGTTTTATCACTTTTACTATATTACATTAGTTTTACTAGGCCAACAATATTACACTTTTTACTGCGGGAAAAATATTAATTAGTTTTACTCTGGAAGAGAGGAAGAGGAAGACCAAAGTGAATATGGGTGCAGGATGTGGCAGATGATCTCCAGATGGGTGTATCGGACGCGAGACATCTTGCTCATGATCGAGAGGTTTTCCAGAAGGTTAGCATGGGAGCCTACCAGGCTTTCGAAACGCAGCCGCGACCAATTTGTACAGCAGACCGCGTCGCGTTATGTTATAACGTGTTGGTATGGGAGCCGGTCGTTCAGAAAGCAATGGCAAACTACTGAACGTAAAAACTTCCCTAGTACACCAACAGCAGCTGAAAAATGCTGGTGTTGACTGCAACGTCCTGCAAGGGAATGCAAGATTTAAAAAAAAATTATGGGAGCGAGGTTCTGCAAAGGACATGCTACTGAATGAATGAGTTTTACTATATTCACAATATTACACTTTTTACTACGGATACAATACCGTGTTTCCCCGATATGAAGACCTACCCCTAAAATAAGTCTAGCACGATGTTTTCGGGGTGCTTTTAAAATAAGACCTACCCCTAAAATAGCCCCAGTTAAGATGGTCAGCTAGAATGGAGTTATATTAAACTTGCACTTGTATTCAAGTACTTTGTTGATGACATCGACATTTTTCAATACCAACTCTCCATCATGATTGCCTTGGATGAAACTGCAGTGTTTATGGGACTAGGATCTCACGCGACAATTGATCAGACTGAATTCGGGATTTGGAGAGTTATGACAATGTTCCAGAAGAAGATGACATGACTATATTTGAATAAATGTAGAATGTTCTACATGAATAAATTTAGATTTTTGTATCTGAAAAAAGACATCCCCCGAAAATAAGCCCCAGCGCATTTTTATTAAGCTAAAATTAAAATAAGACCTGGTCTTATTTTCGGAGAAACACATTATTACACTAGTTTTACTACAATCACTATATTACACTATTGTTACTACTGGCGTTACATAATTCTAGTTTTAATAAGGCCACTATACTAAATTAGTGTCATTAGGGACACTATGTTACAACAGATTTACTACAAGCATTATATTACAATAGTTTCACCGTGGGCACTATATTACAATAAACTTACTACAAGCATTACATTTCAATAGATTTACTACAGGCACTATGTTTGTAGATTTGTTGATTTGTCGACTATAGAACTTTGGAAAACACGAACTACATGGGTAAAGATGGCTGAATTTCTGTGAAATTAGATGTGTTCTTGTTCTTTTCCGCTGGCACTCAAACATTAATGTTTATTACTCCAGTAAATGTAGTTGTTTGTTTCAGGAACATGTCCTTCACGTTCAGTTTTTGTGTGGAAGGAAGTTGGTTGGTGCCAGATATGTTTACAGTCACTGACATCAGTTGGGCACGGCTAACGCTTCGTCGAGGGGAGCCATGTGCAAATGGTTATGCAATCACTTACTGCGGACGTAATGACTACAACAGACGCGATCATTAATTAACAGCTACATAATTAAACTGGCTTATTTCCAGAACCATCTTCCTCTCTGACAACTTTAGCCATTAGTGACCCGATCTCCTTCTTGCTATCATTATTATCATCATGTGCCACGCCGATAAACCTTTCGGTCATAGTTTGCCAGCTCACACGAACAACACAATTTTGGACCAGAGGTGTGTTATTTTCCTGATCATGCCATGTAGCCAAGCCATCGATACAGTATTCATTTTGTTTCTTGCTCTTTAGCCATCAAGTTTGCCAATTGTCACAAAGTTATGTTTATTTCTCCTCATAATGTGCCCACAAATATGGACAGGCCACATCTAATTATCTATTAAATTTACTGTTTGCATTTGTTCCTTGAACGGCTGTCTCGTTCACTCTCTATCCGGCCTTGGTATTCAATTCAATTTCCTCAGAAAGTACATTTCCACCGCTATCAAATATTCCAGAGTTTGTTTGCTAATTCTCAATGTTTCACTTGCATTCTATTGTATTACTACTCTTCTTCTCGCTGTAATTGACAGCTTTTAATTAATGAGTATACTTTTTCATGTTAGTAATATTTATTTTGCCGAGGTGATTTCTACAAGGCATCTTTCGTTACATGTTATGACTGTTCCTAGATATTTGTACCAATTCACCTGTTTACGAATGTCCCCATTCACTTCGACTTTACATTGTGGTATTTCTTTCTTCTTATAGATGACTGTAATCTTTCTTTTTTCTGTCAATTGTCTTATAACCCTAACTGCTCAATGTGTACAATAGCAGTATTTACTCAATCTTGCGCAAACCGTTCACTGTCTGCAATCAGCACTATATCATAAGCATATCTTATATTATTGATGTTTTGTCCTCCGGTCCATGCCTTTTAAATGTCTTGTCTCTCCACTCTACAAGGCCTGGAGCCATTTACACACCCATATCGTACACAGTCTTGTTGACAACTAACTGACCTATTTCAGTATACATTTTTATGGTAGTTCGTTTTCCCACTGTATGTATTTATTTTCCAGTCCAGTCTTTCCCGTTCATTTGGAAATCTGTAAGAATCTTTATCGGGTAGGTGTGTTTTACTCAATCGAAGGCTTTTGTGTAGTCAATGAAGCAAAGCTGTAGGTCTTTGTTTACTTCTATCGCACACGCAATTAATGTTTTCAGCAAATACTCACCATTTGTTTCCCTTGTCATCTAAAAAACCACATTATTCTTTCCTCTTTTTATGTTTTTTTTATTTTTTTATTTCTACCCTTTGCATGATAATTCTTAGCATGATATTAGTGATATGACTCATTACGCTAATTGTTCGTTATTGATTACGTTATGAGGCTTCTGACTTCACCAGGATTGCAGTAAACACAGATTTACATCAGCCACGCGTTACATTCCCAGTTTCGTGTATTGTGTTTCAGGTATACAATATTCGACTAAGGCAGATGCGGGAAACGTTCTGCCCGCGGGTCGTGTAAGGCCCGCAAATCACTTTGGTGTGGCCCTGCCAAGGCAACCTCAGGCGGAGCTCGACATTCGACAAATCTAGCCTGCTTTAAAAGCAATTATCAATAAATCTAGCATCAACATCCTAAATACTAGTTAACATCCCATGTTTCACCAAATCTACCAGTTCCAGCTATCCCATTATGCTTGAGTTGATTAAAAGTTTGACTGAAAATAGTAGGCTAATTGTTAAGTTGATAATTTTGTCTCCATCCATCATATGCCATGCCGGTAAGCGTGGGCGGTCATGTTCTGCCATCTCACTCGATCACCAGAGTCATGGATCAGCTCCGTGGTCCTGTCTCGACCATGCCACGTGGCCAAGCCATCCAGGTATTTGCTTCTAGGTCTTCCCCTTGGTCTCTTCCCTTCGATCCTGCCAGTTGTCACCAAGTTCTCCAATTCATTTCTTCTCATGCCCAAACAATTTTGACTGTATACATCTAATGACTCTAATCAGTTTACGATCTTCATTTGTTTCTTGAAGGACTTGTTCGTTGGTTTTTCTATCTGTCCATGGTTGTCTTTGCATTTTCCTCAGAAACCACATTTCCACAGCCATTAGCTGTTTTTCAGCTTGACTGTTTATTGTCCACGCTTCACATCCATACAAATGTATAGGTTCTATGTAGCATCTCAACACTCTTTTTCTCGTTTCAATTGATATCTTTTTGTTGCTCAGTATGTTTTTCATCTTGCAAAAGGCTACCTTCGCAATGGCAATTCTTGTTCAAGGCATCTCCCATCAGATGTTATGACTGTGCCGAGATAACAGTATCGATTCACTTGTTTAAGAATATGTCCATCTACTCGTATATCACATTGTGGTATTTTCTTCTTCCCAGTGACGACCATAATCTGTGTCTTCTTAATTTTGTCTGACCTGCGAATAATATTATAAATATCCAAATAGCCCCTGGAAAATAAAAGCGTTCCTTACTCCTTCTATAAGGCATTAGGCATTTCTGCTGTGCTGTTGTCTAAGCTCGGAATGTTGTATTTCATATGTTTAAGGACATTCTGAACCCCTGTCTTGAAATTCTTTCCACAGTATACACTAGAAACACTCCAGATCAAAACACTGGCTTGTCCATGGGACACATTTTTCTGTCCCATCCCATCCTATTGTAATTTATGCCTGTCCCATCTCATCCCATTCCATGGGATTCCCATTATAATATTAATATGGAATACAGTTTAAATAAAATTATGAAATTTATGAAATTTTAGGTTTAGTGTCTACTAAATAGGACTACATGTACAAAGAGACTTGTGAAACGACAGAAATTATTAATTTTAATATTCAAGTGTATTTTTTTTTTTAAAGTTTAATGTAAATATTACAATTAAGTGTCATTCTGACATCTATTTCTGTTTCTGAGTCACTCTGCTCATTGAGCACATTATCAATTTCCTGCTGATCGACTGTTTCTAATAATTAAGCTAATCCAGGTAATCCCTAAACCAAAATTCCACAAACGCCACCAACATTAGCCCAAAATACCACATCCCGCCAACACGTTAAATTCCAGCAAATAGTCATGAAAAGTAGCCGAATTTGGCGTGAAATCTGTCCAATTGGCAACACTTCTTAGCAGTGCGCAGTAGGTATTTTTGCTACGTAGATCAGCGCTCTGCAACCTTTTTCCAGTCACATCACACTTTTATAATTTTAATTGCTGGTGACGCATCAAAATATTATCTTATATAATGAAAGACTATGTGTAGTTATTTATTTATCCGGTGCCCCACTACAAGATAAAGAATAGATACAAATATATAAAGAAAAATGAAGGATAGAAAGTTTTAAACAGGTAAAAATAAAAATAAAAAACAATAAGGGTAGCTCTGATGTAGATCAAGTTGCTATGACATGGCCACTGTCCATAGAAAATACAAATGTATGCTGTCCCATCCCATCCCATCGCATCCCATCCCATGGGACGTTTTCCGTGGGATTCCCATGGGAATAAAATTCCCTTGGCCAAGCCTGTCAAAACATGCTCCCCGTAGTACCAGCCAAGATCTCACTGATACTCTAGAAACACTCCGGCTCAAAAACACGCTCCCCGTAGTACCATCCAAATCTCACTGATACTCTAGAAACACTCCGGCTCAGAACACGCTCCCCCGTAGTACCAGCCAAGATTCCACTGTATACACTAGAAACGCTCCGGCTCAGAACACGCTCCCTCGTAGTACCAGCTGAGATCCCACTTTATACACTAGAAACACTCCGGCTCAGAACACGCTCCCCCGTAGTACCAGCCAAGATCCCACTGTATACACTAGAAACGCTCCGGCTCAAAACACGCTCCCGGTAGTACCAAGCAAGATCACACTGTATACACTAGAAACGCTCCGGCTCAGAACATGCTCAGCCTAGATCCCACTGCAGAATCACACATGTCATTGTATACTGATGTGAGTTATAATGTTATCAGGGCAGCAACCACTGCGACCTACTCTTCATGATTTCCAATTGCCTATTATTTCTTACATGATTAAGTTACATACGGGGACTCCCGTTGTTTCTGGTAATTTTAGAGTGTTATTCTGCTGCACCTTATGTTTAAATTATTTCCAATTTGTTTATTATATAAACAACTATTGATCTCGCTCCTTCTCAAATAATAATAATAATAATAATAATAATAATAATAATAATAATCACACATTATAATCAAAAGGAATCCAACCATAACGTTTGGTCAAATGTATCGCCACTCTTATTGTTAAGATTAACTTCTAATGGCAAGGGCCACTTCATGCCGCTCAGAATATACCCAATTATCGCATTCCACTTAAGGTATGAATAAAACTTGTGGAAGTGCCATAAAACCGGAAACATGTAAACAATATTGCCCGACTCAGACAAGCCATTATAAGTGTAGTGTAAATAATATAAATGAAGACGAAGTAATGCAGCTTTACAGAACACAGTTGCGGAAAAAGACATGTATGTAATTGTGTTCTGTAAAGCTGCATTACTTCTTCTTTTATATTATTTACACACTACACTTATAATGGCTTGTCTGAGTCGGGAAATATTGTTTTCAGAGACTACAAGTCAACGTTATGTCAAATTTAACACGATAGGGCAGATGTGGTCAGTGTATAGTGTGCATGTAAGATTGATATAAGAAATGATTGGCCAGAAAGCTGTGGACAGACATGATCACCAATGCCTTAAGGCATGGATTACAAGAAAAAGAAAATGATGATGGTGACAAAGAGGAAAATGATGATGATCACAAAGAGAAAAATGATGATGATGATGATGATGATGATGATGATGATGATGATGATGATGATGATGATGATGATGATGATGATGAAAAAGACGTGTTTGCTTTTCCTCAACAAACGTGGTTCTTCACTTCCTCTTCAACACATTACGGGCAGCAGCCCACTACACCCCTTGTACAAAGTAAAAGCAAGTATTTTACGTGGATTCAACAAATATAAACAACAAAAGACAACTGTCCTGTTTTTGCTTGCCAGCCCTCGAGTCAGAATCATCACCCAGTTCCCATTCTTGAAGCACGCGCACCAATCGCCCTTATTGATGGTAGCACGGCATGGGCCTTAGGGCCAGGCCTTGGTGTCCCAGGAAGCGGTCAAACAGAACGTTAATATTTGTCTTTCCAAGTTTCGTGCTCGCTGTTTGCGCTACAGGAAAGTGACCGATGACTTTCACACATGAAAAAGATGGCTTTCTCTATTAGAAGCATCCTGGTGCGTGCCTATGTAAGTTAATGGTTAAGCTGTCTGCTTTGTGCTAAGGAGGTAGTGGGTTCGTGTCTGGGGTCTGTTATTCGGGTCGATACAAGCGGGAAGCTAACATCAAGCGGTGGACGAACAGCAGTCCGACAGAATGTACAATCAAGGCGAGAGACAGACAGTGTTGGGAATTCATTGCAGCCACAATTCATTGTGGAAACAACGACTGATTGATTGCTTGATTGATTGATTGATTGATGTATTAGTAATAATTCCTAATGTGGCCGTGTGAAAGAGTAGTGACTAGGCGGTCTAATATCGGTTGAGTGGCATAGGTTTGAATCCACATCGGGGCGGATTTTTACAAGAGACCTTGACTTCTAGGCGGACCCAGTTTAAAGCTGGGTACCAGAAAATGTCTCGGGTAGCAAAGACGGCTGTCGTGATAGTCACTCAATCACACACTAAATGCTGATTCATCTCATCTCATCATTTTCCTCTTGTCCTGGCAGTATCGAGGTGAAGCATAAACAGTGGGAGAGTGGCCGTGTATGTGCTTCATATATTGAGGTTCCCATGGTCTCTGTAATTCTCTCTATCCATCATTTACGTGGCCGGACTCTTCCTCTGCTCCCGTCTGGTCTGTACACCATTGTTTCTTCTTCTTCTTCTTTCGTTCGCTTGAAATATGTCTATATCTGCAATGTCGTCTCTTGCATGAATTGAACTGTTTTTTTCAGTTCACACAGTGGTCCATAGAGTTGATCTTCCACTGTCGTCTCTCTAGGCCAGAAGGTTAGCCTAGATATGTTATATTTTGGGCAGTCTTGGAGTATGTGCTCTGCTGTCTGCGACGCCAATCCACATGTGCACATGGCTGTTTCACCAATCTTGAATTTTGTATACATGTGGTTGCGTAATCTATTGTGTCCTGTTCTGAGGCGCAGAATAATGACTTGTTCTGGTCTGTCCATAATGTGGTAGTCATCTTGAGCAGGTTTTGGTGGCTTTCTGACTGATTTGATCATTCTTTTCTTTTGGTGGTATGTAACGGGCACATCAGGCTGTTCCTCTTTGGCTCCTTCCTTAGCCAATTGATCAGCTCTGTCGTTTCCGGGTACTCCACAGTGGGATGGTATCCACTGTATGGTGACTTTATGCTGGCTGCTAAGTTCAGAAAGTAGTGTCCTTAGTACTGGCAATTTCCCAGAGAGGAGCGCCTCGAGTACTGATTTTGCATCTGTTAGTAGCACCACAGGTTGAGTACCATTGCTGTTATTTAGTAATTTCTCTGTTGCTATCTTGATTGCCTCAATTTCGGCATCATAGTTATGGCAGTACTTTCCTGTCGGTACTCTGGCTGTGTCCCTAGTATTATTTGGGTATTCTATGTACACTCCCGCTCCTCCATTTCGAACAGCATTTTGTGCTGACCCATCTGTGTAGACTCGGATCCAGAGGTCCTGTGGGTATTCTTCATCAAGGAAGCTGAGAGTGGCTGTTCTGCGCTGCAAACTGTTCTGTTCTTCCTTGTCAAATATTCCTCTCACTTTAGTCTGGATTTGTAACGATAGTCTATGCTCATCTTTCCATGGAGTTCGCTCTGGAATAGTTGTTAGGGGGATACCAACTGTGGGCAGATCAGTGGTTTCTCTGCAGAGTCGTTTGGCCTGGTGGATAAAACTACTTCTTTTCAACCGCCCCATAGCTAGGTTTTCAAATCTGTTCTTCATAGACACCATTGTTTGTTGTGGTATACTGTTGGTTGGTAATCTAGTTATATGGCCTAACCATTTAACCTGCTGTTTTCTGATAAAATCTAGCGCTGCTATAATCACAACTTTAGTCCTGACTTCTTAATTTCTGATTTTCTCTCTTCTTAATTCATTGATTAATCTTCTCAGGGATCTCATGTCTGTTGTTGTGATTTTTCTTTTCTCTTTTTCTGTCATTGTCCAGGTCTGGCATTGGTAGCATAGAATTGGTTGGAAGAATGTGTCATATAGTGCTTTCTTAGTGGCTGTTGATACACGTATGTTCTTTAGTATTGGTGCCATTTGTCCATTTAGTTGGTTTACATTAATGTATCTTTTTTTTCTATCTTGTTCACTGATTTGCAATTTGATAATTTAATACTTCCTGGGTACTTAAAGCTCTTTACTTGATTCACGGGGTGTTCTTTTAACTGAATGTGTATTGTGCATTCTTGTTTGGTTAGAGAGTAATTACCTCTGTTTCACTTGTGCTAATTTTCATGCTATGTTCAATACACACTTCGTTCAGACTATTTATGTGGTCTTGTAATTTTGATTCTGAATTTGCTATTAATGCTTGATTGTCCGCAAATTAGAATTCTTTAATGGTGTAATTTGCTGTTTGTTATTCTTCTGTGTTATGTTCTTAGTGCGGTGTTGTTACGGTCTCTCTTTGGCTGCTTTCTTTACATATGATGTCTATATTTGTTATGAACAAGAGAGGGGACAGGACACAACCTTGTCGTACTCCGGATCTTATGGTGAAGTGTTCTGAGTGTCCTTCATTTGTTCTTACTATGCATTCACTGTTGATGTATAAACTTTTGCATAAGTTTGCTTTATGTCTACTCACTCCATATCTTTTAATGATTTCCCATAGTTGTTTTCTATCTACTCTATAAACTGCCTTTTCTTGGTCGACAAAGGCTAAGTACAGTATCACATGAAATTCGATTGATTTTTCAATTATTTATCTAAGAGCACAGATGGCATCTGTGCATCCTTTGTTTTTCCTAAATCCAAGCTGTGTTTCGTTTAGCAGGGGTTCTATTACAGGTCGTAGTTTTTTTCTCTAGAATTTGCAAAATATTTTTTCCCTGTATGACTTAAAAGCCTCTGTATTGTGTTCATTCATTCATTCAGTAGCATGTCCTTTGCAGAACCTCGCTCCCATAACAACCTTCCGGAAAGCTTCTCGATCACAAGCAAGATGTCCCGCGTCTGATACACCCATCTGGAGATCATCCGCCACATCCTGCACCCATCTTCTCTTTGGCCTTCCTCTTCCTCTCTTCCCAGGCATATACCCTTCCATTATTGTTCTCTCCAAACCTTCGTGACGTTTCAAGTGACCAAAATACTTCAATTTTCTTTGTTTTATCGTCTTTAATAGCCATCCCTCCTCAATATTCAACTCTTGAAGTATGGATGCATTTGTTCTTTTCTTTACCCAAGATATTCTTAGAACTCGTCTATAACATTTATATTCAAAGTCGTTTATGCGCTGTTCAGCTTGTTTAGTAAGTGTCCATGTCTCACAGGCGTATGTTGCAATGGGAAAGATGCATGCTCTTAAAAATCTAATTTTTGTAGTTCTGTCTGTCCCACTCCATAATTTATTCATCTGCTTAAGTCTTTGAAGAGCAATAGATAGTCGCCGTTTAATTTCTTTCATTGTGTCACCGTTATTGGTAATCAATGACCCAAGATATTCAAAATTTTCCACCACCTCCAATTTTCCCCCATTAATGTATATTTCTTTCTCCATAGTAGTTTTATCTGTATGCATTATCTTTGTTTTTGCTATGTTAAGATATAAGTTGTGATTTTCACTATTCAATTGGGTTGAGGCTATTAGGTTTTCTATGCCATTCTGTGTTGTGGATAGTAATACTGTATCGTCAGCATATCGAATCTCTGGTATGTCATGACCGCCGATATTTAGGGCATCATATAGCTCCCTGTTTATATCATCTCTTACATTTCTCATTATATTTTCGGCGTACAGGTTAAACAAATAGGGTGACAGCACGCAGCCCTGACGGACTCCTTGCTTGATGTCAAACCAATCTGATGCCTCGCCATCTATTCTAACTGCTGCCTGTTGGTCTAGATAGAGCATTTTTATGAGATGTACTACATGTGATGGAAAGCCCATAGTCCTCATGAATTCCCAAAGTTTCTGATGCTGTACACAGTCAAATGCCTTTGAATAATCCACAAACATGAGTATAGGTTTACATTAAATTCTCTGCACTTCTCTATTATTAAACGCATGTTGAATATGTGATCTCTTGTTCCTCTTCCTTGTCTAAATCCAGCTTGAACTACGTTAATCTCTTCTTCCATTTTCTTACGAAGTCTTGCCATTATGACTTTTAGTAGGATTTTACTTGCATGACTGATCAGGGCAACAGTTCTATAGTTGGTGCATAATTTCAGGTTGCCCTCTTTTGGTATTGGAATGAAGATAGTTCTCTTCCAATCTTTTGGCCATATACCATATTTCCAAATCTTTGTACATAATGCATGATATATGTGTATGCTTTCTTCTCCTCCCGCTTTAATTAGTTCAGCTGGTATCTCATCACATCCAGGAGATTTACCATTCTTCAGGTGCTTTATAGCCCAAGCAATTTCATCTAATGAGGGTTCAGGTTCTGTCTCTGCTGTCGCTGGCTCATGTATCTCATTCATATCCTCACTGTCACTCATATCATACATTCCACTGCAGTACTCCTGCCATCTTTCTAGAATTTGTCTAGATTCTGTTAAGGTATTTCCCATCTTGTCACAGATAACATTCAATTGAGGTTGAACATTTCTTGTCAATAACTTCATTTCTTTGAACATTTCATAATCTCTTCCAGCCTTATGATATTGCTCTATTCTGGTACAGCAATCTTGTATATATTGATTTTTGTCCTTTCTTGTGTTCTTTCTTATTTCTCGAGTTAAAGATTTATACTTCATCCTGTGGTTAATTGATTCATCTCCTTTCTGTTTCAGCTCCCTTCGTTGTTTTATTAATTCTAACGTGTCTAATGTAATCCATGGCTTAAGTTGCTTTTTCTTGGTCGGAATTAGATCTTTGGCTGCATTTATCAAGATATCTCTAGCTTGTACTGCCAGTTCATCAGGTGTCATTTCTTCTTGTACAGACATCAAGACCCCAAAGCGATTCCTAACTTCTATGTTGTATGCGTCTAGTATGTTTGTGAGATCAAAACGAAGTGGCCTTGGTCCTCGGGTAAGCTTTTTGAGTTTTAATTTCAGATCTGCTTCTAATAACTGATGATCTGTATCACAGTCTGCACTTCGTAGGGTTTTTGCAGATGTTATGCTTGATCTCCATCTTCTATGTATTAAAATATAATCTATCTGATTTTTGGTAAAACTGTCTGGAGACTTCCATGTGAAGAGTCTTCTTGGATGTTGTTTAAAAAGTGCCATGTATTATGTACAGTCTCTTTTTCTGCCTTTGTTTTTCCAAATTGGGATAATTATAGCGCTTCCCCAGTCTCGTGATATCTGTTGTTCTATCCAAACATGGTTAAATAGTCTATGTAGCCATGCTGTTCCTACTTCTCATGCTGCTTTAATTAGTTTATTTGGTATTCCGTCTTGTCCCGGTGATTTATTCAGTGGGGCTAATCTTATGGCTTCTCTAATCCATTCTCCACTCCCATTGGTAACATGTTTTCGTGCTAAAGCTGCGACTGGCCCCGTCAAGCCGGCAGGGGATTCTTTTCCTGCTCGAAGAAACCACAGTAAGCATAAACGGACTGAAATGCCGATTGATTTATTAAAATATGGGCCTAGCACAATATGATCAGTGCGCCTAAGGCGGGTGAAATGGTCCATTACTATACTGATTGACCATAGTTCCAATGCACCTTACGGGTCCTATACCTGTTATATTGACCATAGGCCACTGACCAATAGTGGTAGGTTCCGAGGAACGAATGAACGAACGAACGAGCTTTATTTCAAAGGGTCCCAAATTGGGCAGGAAAGCCTGTCTTACATTCTGCCCTTCTGGCCACTCATCTTTCGTACATCATGTTACATTCACATAGTTAGAAAAAAAATTTTCAAATGAATGTTGTGTACTTACGCAATGCATATTACCATGTTATGAGACAGGCAGGCAGGCAGGCAGGCAGACACACCGACAGACTCGCACACATGCATAGACACATAATACATATCTACTTACATACATCATAAACTTTACACAAACTTTCAGTTAAACACCCACTCAGTAACACACGAATACACACTCTTTCACAAACACACACTAACAAACATTTACTCACATATAATTCTCTCTCTCTCTCTCTCTCTCTCTCTCTCTGTGTATTCTCCATCTCTCTCTCTCTCTCTCTCTCTCTCTGTCTTTTTCCTCTCTCTCTCTCTCTCTCTCTCTCTCTCTCTCTCTCTCTCTCTGAGTGCTTCTGTTAACCATTAAACATATGGAAACATAATCATACAGTTACTGGTAACATTAGTACTGGGACTCTTTGCTGGCTGTTGAAGATGAGGAAGGAGCACATATGGGAATGTCACGAGTGCTGTGATGTCGGTTCTTGACCCAGCTCAAGTCAACTCAGTAGGTAGGTGTTGCAAGTACAGATGATTAGGTGGTCAAGTAAGTAGGTGGGTAAGTTAAGTGAGTTAGTAATTAATTAGTTGGTCAAGTAAGTGGGTGGGTAAGTTAAGTGAGTTAGTAATTAATTAGTTGGTCAAGTAAGTGGGTGGGTAAGTTAAGTGAGTTAGTAATTAATTAGGTGGTCAAGTAAGTGCGTGGGTAAGTTAAGTGAATTAGTAATTAATTAGGTGGTCAAGTAAGTAGTTGGGTAAGTTAAGTGAGTTAGTAATTAATTAGGTGGTCAAGTAAGTAGTTGGGTAAGTTAAGTGAGTTAGTAATTAATTTGTTGGTCAAGTAAGTAGTTTGGTAAGTTAAGTGAGTTAGTAATTAATTAGGTGGTCAAGTAAGTAGTTGGGTAAGTTAAGTTAGTTAGTAATTAATTAAATAATCAAGTAAGTAGATGTGTAATATAAGTGAGTTAGTAATTAATTAAGTGGTCAAGTAAGTAGATTGATAAGTTAAATGAGTTAGTAATTAATTGGGTGGCCAAGTAAGTAGATGTGTAAGATAAGTGAGTTAGTAATTAATTAAGTGGTCAAGTAAGTAGGTATGTTAGTTAAGTGAGTTAGTAATTAATTAGGTGGTCAGTAAGTAGGTGGGTAAGTTAAGTGAATTAGTAATTAATTAGATGGTCAAGTAAGTAGGTATTACGATAAGTGAGTTAGTAATTAATTAAGTGGTCCAGTAAGTAGTTTGGTATTTTAAGTGAGTTAGTAATTAATTAGGTGGTCAAGTGAGTAGTTGGGTAAGTTAAACGCGTTAGTAATTAATTAGTTGTCAAGTAAGTAGGTATTAAGATAAGTGAGTTAGTAATTAATTAGGTGGTCAAGTAAGTAGGTACGTAAGATAAGAGAGTTAGTAATTAATTAGGTGGTCAAGTAAGTAGTTGGGTAAGTTAAGTGAGTTAGTAATTAATTAAGTGGTCAAGTAAGTAGGTATGTAAGATAAATGAGTTAGTAATTAATTAAGTGTTCAGGTAAGTAGGTATGCACGATAAGTGAGTGTGTAAATAATTAAGTGGACAAGCAAGTAGGTGGGTAATTTAAGTGAATGAGTAATTAATTAAGTGGTCAAGTAATTAGGTATGTAAGTTAAGTGTGTTAGTAATTAATTAGGTGGGCAGATAAGTAGGTGGGTAAATTAAGTGAGTTAGTAATTAATTAGGTGGTCAAGTAAGTATATGAGCAAAAAGTAGGTGGGTAAGTTAAGTGAGTTAGTAGTCGATTACGGGCAACACTTTCGGTTCACGAGTGAATGTTTTTTCGGAGACTCCTGGAGGTCATCACAGAGGCTACGGAGTTCGTGATTTGTGCGAGGCTTTCGGCATGCCGCCCTGTGAAAAGAGACCAAGCCATTTGGGATAAAACCCTGCGCAATGAAGTCGGTTATCTCGAATTTTAAGACTGTTTACGGTGGATAAGTATTTTTTAAGACTGTTTACGGTGGATAAGTATTTAATCCATCAGATATGTGAATTGATAAGGAATGGTAAGTATATAACTATGTAAACAAGTGAATAAGTGGATCGGTAGGCACAGGTGAATAGATACGTGTTTAGACAAGTGGAGAAGTAAGTCTGTGGTAGGTGGGTAGGTAGGTAGATAGGAAAGTAGGTGAGATTGCAGGTGTACAACTCAGTAGATTTCTAAGAAGATGGTTGGATCTGTAATTATGTATGCAAGACGTTAAGTTGACACCCAAGTAGGCATTTAATAAATCTGTCAGATTCTCACCCATAGGTTGAAACGCGTCGTCTGTACCAAGGCCAGACAATTGCAGCCATACTCAACGCTGAGCAGTGTTAAACACGCTAGCCACAACGCGGCGTCTTCGACGACGCCTGAGAAGTCCAGCCAGGCTCAAGTCTGAGCGACACTAAGCCGTTGTCAGGAGACAGCGTGCAATGTGTGTAGCACGCAAGGGGACTCCACCCTGACTGACGCGAATGCTGAACGGCTGGTCAGACATGCCTTGGGAGAGCGTAGAGGACAGACGTTTGAATGCGGTGTGCTTTGAATTATATGTTTGAGCGTGAATCGAGAGCTAGCCTGTAAGAGTGTAAGTGTATTGATGTATTGATGTATTGATGTATTGATTGATTGCATGCATTGATTGGAATGATGAATTGTGATTGCGCGAGATATGCATAAATTGTGAAACGCGCGATGCGCAAATAAAGTGTTTGCATTGTGTCACATTGAGTTATTAAGTGACAATATTTGTTATCTCACTTGTCAGCCAACGAGCCAGAGTCTGACAAAATCCTGACAAAATCATCCGGGTAGATTGGTGGATAGGTGAGACTGTACATATATGAACACTGTAAGTAAGTTAGTATATCAGGATAATGACTGGCACCGTCGACTGGACAGACAACACTTTGTGAAAATGGAGTTATACCTCTCCATTGCACAAAGGTACAGCTGAATTTAGATACCATGTGTTACCTATGCAGCATGATCCCTCTCTCAGCCTGCCTAGATTATTCCAGAGGGTAAGTAACACCAATATGTCTGGAAAAAGGCAAGCTACAGAAGCTTCAGGATCGGAAATGCGATGCTCTCATCGTCCGCATGTCGGAGTTTCCATCATAGACAAGTTGCCGACCTAGGTTTAGAGCTTGGTCTGCCCTGCCATAAAATGTAGTCTTTAGGCTGCATTTCCTTGCACATGGATAAGACTTGTACCCTCCTAATCGTTCCTCTCCGCCCAAAGCCGTTTGCACAATGTAGAGTGTAAGGTTTTGGTGAGAGCCGCCCATAATTCGACGCTAACAGAAAACAGATAGTACCATATACTGTTATATGGTAGCTGGGTCATATCTGACTAAGAATAATGATAATATATTGTAAGATAAATGTATGTTGCCTTGAAGTAGTGCACAAACTCAGACATAAATTGTAGTCGAAGACTTCAATGCAAACATTGGAAACCAACAATATCGATGAATAGTAGGAAATTATGGACTAGGGAGGCATAATGAAAGAGAAGACAGACTTTTAGCGTGGGCAAAAAAGAGGGTAATATATAATGCTTGCTGGAAACACGGGTTGTAAGCAATTTCTAAGATAGTTGTGACATGGAAGACTTCTGACAATAAGATCTGAAACTAGATAGGCAATATCCTCATCGACAGAAAATGTCGAAATTGTTTAAAGGTCGCAAAAACTGTATTCAATGAATATCGATTTCTTGCACATTCTACATTCTAGATTATATCTAGAGAGCAGACAATAGTTATTTTACTAATATGCATAGTGGTAAGAAGGTAATTTTATGTTGTGTATTTTATACATTTTGTGTTATATTTTATATTATATATTTTGTATATATTGTATGTTGAATATGTTATGTTATATATTTTATGCTATACATATTGTGTTAGACATTTTATGTTATCTATGTTTCGAATAGTTAAAAATTGATCTAGGCTCACAGATCGACACATCAAACAAGCGTACCAAGTAACATCTGGGGACATAATAGCGGCCGGAGTAATACTTCACCCACTGAGTGATGTTTGGTCCATACAGACATGGGTCCAGTTCCAGCTGTCCAAATTCTCATTAGGCGTGTAAACAAGATCTTTACTTTACATATATACAGAGGTAGGGGATTTCTTGTTGTCGCTGCTGTTCTTGTTGCAGTAGTAATTGTTGTTATTGTTGTTGTTGTTGTTCGTCTTATTCTTCTTCTTCTTATTAGTCTGCTTTTTCTTCTTCTTCTTTCTTCTTCTTCTGTTGTTGTCGTTGTTGTTTGTTGTTGTTCTTCTTCTTTCTTCTTCTTCTTCTTCTTCTTCTTCTTCTTCTTCTTCTTCTTCTTCTTCTTCTTATTATTATTATTATTATTATTATTATTGTTGTTATTCAAAATCACAACAGTATTATCTTGTCGTCAGGGGGTTAAGTGGAATATCAGATAGAATAAGTTCAATTGTACAGAACCACACGAAACTGACACTGTTAAATCACACGTCACAGAACTCCACAGGAGACAAGACAGCGACATCTACAGCACATTTTAATTTCCTTTTCAGAACATCTCAAAGAAGCACAGAGAATGGACACACGTTACAAGTATGTTCCAACCTGATTATTAACTGAGTTAATTAAAAAAAATAAAGCTAGATTTGGCGCCTTTTGCGCAAAGATATTTTTGTGCGGGACAGCACGTCGCTGAACGATGTCAATTACGCCCCTCGCTGTCGCCTCGTCAATCGCAGCCTGATTGTTTTCTCATTCGCAAGTGTGTTTATTTATTTTGAAGCCGTTACCGTGTTATAGAGTCGACATGGAAAAAGGGATGTTAAATTTCCGGTGCGCTGATGGCTGAATACTGACTTCTCGTCCAGTTAGCAACGGCAAAGTGATTAATTTAAATTTGACTAGAAAATCAATCTGGGGTAGATTGCAACGTCTTACAACGGACATGCAAATTTGCTTTAATTGTACTAACTCCGGCGCCGTAGCTTAGGAGTAGTGTGTCACAGTTCCCTGACAAACGAGCCCTGTGTTCGAAACTAGTTGCGAGGGAAGTGGAAACAGGTGCTTTGCGTTGATTTCGATGGTGTCAGGCGTCGACAGCTCAGAAAACAGTGGCGAAATACTGAACTTAACATGCCTAGTAAATTACAAACTGCCAATTAATACTGGGGTTTATTGCAAAGTCCTGTAAAGAACATGCAACTATCGTGTTAATACAGTGGTTCTCAACCTTGTTTGGCCCCTGCCCCCCTTCGATATATTTTCAGAACGTCATCCCCCCCCCCCCTTTTGTATTTCCTTCATAAAATCCCCCCCCCCCCCCCCGCCCCTACACAGTATCCTTAATAATGGAAGCTAAATTTAATAGCACATACCAAAAAAAAAGAAAGTCTAGACGTCTACATAAAACGTGATTTGCGGGTCTACTTACGTTATAAAATGAATTTCAGAAAGAGTGAGACGTACATAACCGTAAAGTATGAAGGGAAAAACAATACCAAGTAATCGGTTCGTGTATTAACGCGATCTTGAAATTATCTTAATTCAAGGGGGGAGGGGGGGGGGGGATTCCCACCAGTTGAGAACCACTGTGTTAATAGATAAGAGAAGAAACGGCTGCAGCAGGGTATAACAATAGAAAATGAAACCAGTTAGGCATGTGCTAGACTCATATTTTCACCGACCATTCGGCACTCGATAGGTGATGGGGTCAGGTTCACACATGTCGCCTTTAGTTCCCAAGACACTTCTTGGTACCTTTTAAGGCTCTGTCAACCTGGGATCCAGGTATTGAAGGAATGTTTTACTATATGATTTTCTCGTATTGCACGAATGTGTTAATATGTGATTTTATCGTATTGCACCGAATGTGTTAATATGTGATTTTCTCGTCTTGCACGAATGTGTTAATATGTGATTTTATCGTATTGCACTGAATGTGTTAATATGTGATTTTATCGTATTGCACCGAATGTGTTAATATGTGATTTTCTCGTATTGCACTGAATGGGTTAATATGTGATTTTCTCGTATAGCACCGAATGTATTAATATGTCATTTTTCTCGTATTGCACCGAATGTGTTAATATGTGACTTTCCCGTATTAGGACCGAATGTGTCAATATGTCATTTTCTCATATTGGACCGAATATGTTAATATGTCATTTTCTCGTATTGGACCGCATGTATTAATTTCTCCGTTTCTCGTATTGGACAGAATGTGTCAATGAGTCATTTGCTCGTATTGTTACCAAATGTGTAAGTATGTTATTTTTTAGATTTGTACTGAATGTGTTAATGTATGATTTTTATATAATGTACCGGATGAGTCAATGTATCATTTTCTCGTATTGTACCGAATGAGTTAATTGTCGTTTTATCGAATTGTACCAAAAGAGTTAATGTATCAGTTTCTCGTATTGTACCGAAGGAATTAATGAATCATTTTCTCATATTGTACCGAATGCGTTAATATACGATTTTCTCGAAAGTTACAGCAATAACCGGATATGTTCATTTATCTCTGAGGCTAAACTCTTAAGTTTATCTTCACTAAAGGGTTTACAGGCGTCTGTTTGAGCATTGTCACGTCACTGGCCCCATTTTTCTATCCTGGAAGGGCGTCTGACTGTCGAGGCCGTCCAAGATTCTCCGAATGCTTCAAGAAGTGCCACCTCATCTCTTCAGACACTCGAGTTCATCACAGATATGTCTTTTCTTCGCCCATGCCTGTCGTATTAATAATAAGATACGCACGGGATCAATAAAGCCGATGTCTAGAACCTGGCTGGCGACTGTCCGTCCCCGTTCTCGATGTTAACTAGGCCGTTTTAAATGAGATGGAAGAGCTGAGGCTTTGGGGTAAGGACAGGAACAAGGAAACGTAATGAAATAGCATGGTGTTGAATTTGTACAGTTGGCATTTCCATCGTCTGTGAGTGTTTGGCCCAACAGGGAAATCACAACTGTCTTAGTTGATTAGACGAAAAGGAAACATATAACATGTCTTGACTAATTAATGATAAGAGTAGTCACGTGCTATATATTATATTTGTGATAAGACCTACAGAACGATGGTATCGAAAATAGGGGTTGATGGCTGCCGAGTTACTGCTGCAAAGCGAATAAACACAAAATATATATAACTAGGAAGTACCATGTTATATTATTCGCTAAAACATGTGCGTTACTTGTTTGTGATTGCATTGTAGTTTTCTAGTTAAGTATTCTTGGTTATTTTTTGTTATTTTTGTTTGATAAAGATTTTGGTCTAAATTTTCTCTTGTAGATGTGTGTTTTCCTTTCTAATTATTTAAGTTCTCGGGCTCAGAAAGATGAATGCAAATGTACCCATTAGAAGAATGGATTGAAAGCAGCGGATAAGTATTGTTTAGACGCGCGCTTGACAGCCTCAGTTACTACTACTGCTACTACTACTACTACTACTACTACTACTACTACTACTACTACTACTACTACTACTACTACTACTGCTGCTGCTGCTGCTGCTGCTGCTACTACTACTACTACTACTACTACTACTACTACTACTACTACTACTACTACTACTACTGCTGCTACTACTACTGCTGCTGCTACTACTACTACTACTACTACTACTACTGCTACTACTACCACTACTACTGCTACTACTACCACTACTACTAATATAACAGTGTAGGCTGTTATATGGGCTTTAGTTAGCTGGTACGGCGTGCAAGAAGAAAAGAAATAACTAGATGATGCACGGCTGAGCACCGTAGCTAGGGAGTTAGGGACGCTCACGTGCTGACGTAGGGGGTAAACAAGATATCAGTTGTGACTTTGCCGCCCAGCCAGCAAGATGCCTTGACTTTTGTAGTTGCTGTACGCATTTTTATATTGCTGAATATTCTTATAATAAACTGAATTTTATAGTCATCGCTGGCTTGACTTCATATCTGCAGTTGCCTTTGAGTCTCGTCACTCTGCAATACTACTATTCTACTATTACTATTATTACTATTACAACAACAACAACAACTACTACTACTACTACTACTACTACTACTACTACTACTACTACTACTACTATTACTACTACTACTACTACTACTACTACTACTACTACTACTACTACTACTAGTGCTACTGCTACTACTACTACTACTACTACTACTACTACTGCTACTACTACTACTACTTCTATTACTGCCACTACTACTACTATTACTACTATACTACTACCACCACCACTACCACCACAACCACCACCACCACCACCACCACCACTACTGGATTCTGAACATTATTCTCAACATCACATCTCGGCTTCCCTCATTTGCTTCATTATTTTATATTCACATATTCCTATCAATACATAAGAAAACACTTGACACAACTCACCATTAATTGGATATTTGTAATTGTTATGTTTCTCTTTGTTTATTGGTGTAGGAACTCTTCACTGGCTGCTGAGAATGAGGACGAAGCGCCTATGGGAATGCCCCGAATGCTGTGATATCGGTTCCCAGATCAATCAATCAATCTTTGTTTATAACGATTAGGTCTGTAAATAAATCTCTGGATGTGTTGGCATTGTTGTTCAGATGTCACAGGAATCTCTAGATGTGTTGGCATTGCCGTATATATGTCACAGGAATCTCTGGATATGTTGGCATTGCCGTTCATATGTCACTGTGCAGCCTTGATTTTGAGCAGGTCTGGTCCGTTTGGTATCTGTACCTTTACAGTGTCAACAGCAAATAGAAACGTGTTTCCTTGGAAACTGAGCACTCACTTGTGCTAACGTTTAAAGATAACACTTGCTTTATATTCTTCTCAAGGACATCGACGTGGTTGAAACGATAAGAACAGTTTTTCTGAAACTTCCTATGCTCCGAAGGCGAGGTAGGAAGTTCACTCCCTACACTGCATTAAGTAGGACTTAAACCTTGACTTCTCATTCAGAAAGCAATGGCAAACTAGTGAACGTAGCATTGCCTCTAAAAATCAACCTGCGGTTGGTGGCAATGTTCTGTAAAGGACACGCAACATTCTTTTCAACTATCTTTTCTAGAATGGTTTCAGAGCTGCTTTTAGACAGCAATTGGAGCCGGCCTCGACGGTCCCTGACTCAAGCAGAACAATTAATATATAAAATCTGTCGGCAGCAGAATCTAGTGGCTTCTGCAAGAATTAGAGTGTGGTGAACTCTAGACGGCTTCCTTGCAGTTCGGCTTCACATAGCAGACTAAACATCAAAGTCACTACAGTTACTAACATATCTCTGCCACGTCATAATTTGTAATTGTCATGATTGTTCAATGCTATCATTGTTCTTCCATAAAGTTACAATCACAGCTTGTTGCCAGTTTTGTGGTACTCTCCTTTCTTGACATACGTGGCTAGAATGTTTCTTAACCACTTTATCCCTGGCATTCTTTGATGGCTTAAGTTGGAGTATTATTAATGCCGACAGTTTGGTTGTTGGGACTGTTTTTGAATTGTTTCTCTCACTTCCTGTTATAAACAGTTCTTTACATCCAACACAGGAAGGACTGAATAAAATCGTCACTGCACTTGTTTTTTTCGGGAGTTAGACTCTCTGCTTAGATGAAGCGTCGGCCGGAGATTTCATTACTTCATTGTCCATTACAACCGTGCGCCTGGTACTAAGAGAGTTTTCTGTACATAACAGAAAGAATAATTTACCGATAGTTTACTGAAAATACATGGTTTAGAAATGGTGTAATGACGTGAGAATGCATTTATTTGCATCTGATTTTATCCCAGACGGGTCGATTTTGTTCCACAGATGGGACTGCCAAAAGCGTCTCACAGATCACGAGCACTCTAGCCCCAGCGACGACCCCAGGAGTCTCCGACAAAGCTCCACTCATGACCTGAATGACGGAGACCGATATCAAACCCACGGCCTTAGGAACGCAATTCAGGCAGCATTATCACTAGGCCACTAAAATCTTTAGTTGAAACATTTGACTCTGATCGTTTACCAACAGTGTTGGGTGTTATGTGATTGGTGAGTTAATGGGGAATTGACAGAAGCCAGAGCAAGAGATTACTGGCGCAAGTAGTACGGCTGAGTCCTGCAGCCATGTGGAAGACCCATTTCTCGCATATGTTAAAGTTGTGCCTGGAGCCAGAGTTACATGACGTCACACAGAATCCGATTACTGGAAGGACCAAGATGTAGCGCAAACCCACTGTCGCGGGGGGGGGGGGGGGGGGGAGGAGGGGGCGGTGTGTGAGTGGGATATCGCAAGAATATATGGAAGTGGTACACGGTGGGGGGGGGGGGCGGTGTGTGAGTAGGATATCGCATGAATATATGGAAGTGGTACACGGGGGGGGGGGGGGGGGGTGCGGTGTGTGAGTAGGATATCGCAAGAATATATGGAAGTGGTACACGGCTTTACGTACACTCCATTATGGTGTTATGTTTGTTTACTGTGTGTCGAGTATCACAACAGACGCTGAATATATTGACAGAGATCAAATCACATATATCTTATTATTATTATGAGTATTATTATTATTCCTGACCAATTTCTTCTTTCTTTCTTTTATTGTTGTTGTTGTTGTTGTTGTTGTTGTTGTTGTTGTTCTTCTTCTTCTTCTTCTTCTTCTTCTTCTTCTTCATCTTCCTTCTCCTTCTTCTTCTTCTTCTTCTTCTTCTTCTTCTTCTTCCTCTTCTTCTTCTTCTTCTTCTTCTTCTTCTTCTTCTTCTCCAACTCAGTCCTCCCGTTCCTTTTTTCCTTCCTCTTCATCGTTCTCCTACTCTTCCTGCTCCTTCCTCTCCTTCTTCTCCTCTTCTTCATTTTCTTCTTCTTCGTCTACTACTACTACTACTGCTACTACTACTACTACTACTACTACAACTACTACTACTACTACTACTACTACTATTACTATACTACTACTACTACTACTACAACTACTACTACTACTACTACTACTACTACTACTGCTACTACTACTACTACTATTAATGCTGCTGCTGCTGCTGATGCTGCTGCTACTACTATTACTATACTACTACTACTACTACTACTACTACTACTACTACTATTACTATACTACTACTACAACTACTACTACTACTACTACTACTACTACTACTACTACTACTGCTACTACTACTACTACTATTAATGCTGCTGCTGCTGCTGCTGCTGCTGCTACTACTACTATTACTATACTACTACTACTACTATTACTATACTACTACTACTACTACAACTACTACTACTAATACTACTACTACTGCTACTACTATTAATGCTGCTGCTGCTGCTGCTGCTGCTGCTACTACTACTACTACTACTACTGCTACTACTACTACTACTACTACTACTACTACTACTATACTACTACTACTACTACAACTACTACTACTACTACTACTACTACTGCTACTACTATTAATGCTGCTGCTGCTGCTGCTGCTGCTGCTACTACTACTACTAATTCGTCTTCGTCTTCTTGTAGGAAATGATAGGTCAATACGCAAACCGCAACTCATAAGACCTCTCAGTTTCCTCTTAATTGTCGTGCAATTATTAGGAAAATGTAGAATTATATGGGTTTTCCTGGCATCCTATTATACTTGAACAAATGTAAAAGTATTTGATGTTGCTCAGCTTTAAAACACTGAGGAAATTCATATTACATCTTCGTAGTCATTTCAGACAGATTGAGCTGAATGGTAAAGACGAAGTCAAATCAGTCTTTGAACCAGACAGAGACAACTTTTACTATCAAGTGCCAACTCAACAGCCACAAAGTAATGAAGAAACGACGCTGCTGGGTCGTGGAGAGTCGACACGTCACAACGTGGTCGTCACTGTGAGTTGAGGAATATCATCCTAGTCCTGATGTAATTGTCAGGACGTTGTGTGATGGTCACCGTGAATTGAGGAACATCATCCTTAGTGTTGTAGCAATGGTCAGGGCGTACGCAGCGAGTTGAGGAATAGCATCCTAAGTGTTGATGAAATTGTAGGGCGTTATGTGGTGGTCACTGTGAATTGAAGAATACCATCCTTAGTCTTCATGCAATGGTTATGACGTTAAGTGGTGGTCACCGTGAGTTGAAGAATATCATCGTAAGGGATGATGAAATGGTCAGGGGGTTACGTGGTGGTCACAGTGAGTTGAGGAATACCATCCAAAGTGTTGAAGCAATGGTCAGGACATTACACCGACATGTATTTGGGTTTAAGACACGACGTTCGCTACGAGAGAGAACGATTGGCTAAATATTTATCTAAGTGTGATGGTCTTAGGACTTAACATATCCAGACCTTATTCCGGCTAAAGGACATTAATGTATTTAAAGTCAGCATGTTGCATTTATTACTTCATTGATTAGTATAATTTCCTTATGTTAATCAGCATACTACATCTTTTTTTAGATTGATTAGAATAGTTTCGTTTTGTTGATCACTATACTACATATATTAATAGATTAATTAGTATAGTTTCTACGTGTTGATCTGTATACTACATTTATTACTAGATTGATTAGAATAGTTTCGTTATGTTGACCACTATACTACGGCTATTACTAGATTGGTTAGTATAGTTTGGTTATGATGATCAATATACATCTATTACTAAAGTGATTAGTATACTCTTGTTATGTAAGACACTGTGCTAAAACTATTAGTATATAAATTAATATAATTTAGTTATATAGATAACTATACTACAACTATTACTAAATTAATTAGTATGCTTTCGTTATGTAGATCACTACGGTACAACTATTATTAGATTGTTTAGTATAATTTTATAACGTGGTACAATCGTGAATAATCACCACGATGATCGATTTTCTCCACATCTTTAGATCTTCAACAACCAGTATCAACTGATGCACCCTCTTGTCTGAGGGTTATGAATACATTTGTCTCGCTGTCTTTCACTGCCTCTCTTTCCATAAATCGTCCCAAATATGGCTACATCTTATTTTTCTCATATAATCCTGCAACAAAATTATGAATACCTCATTCTACTATTTCTGATTAGTTACCTTTGTATCTTTGTCGCATTCAAAAAGTTTAGATTACTCATTTTGGTTGTCCAAGAATTGTTAGCATTCTTCTGTAAAACCACATCTCTTCGGCTTTGTGGGACAATTTTTGTTCGTTAACTAATTGTCCGGGATTTTTAGCAATATTTAAAAACTGGTTTATGTAACATGTAAGAATTATTTTTCTTATGCTCGATGACGGGAATTTATTGCATTATGCTTTCTTTATTCTATAACATCTAGTTTTTTGCTTGTTATGTTCAACTCTGTTCTTTATCCTTATGATACATCGTCCATGTGATGTTATCCATATGATACATCTTCCATGTGATATTATCCATATGATATATCTTCCATGTGATGTTATCCATCTGATAAATCTTCCATGTGATGTTATCCATATGATACATCTTCCATGCGATGATATCCATGTGATAGATCGTCCACGTGATGTTATCCACATGCCTAGATATCTGTATTTCTGTACTAGTCCCACATTAACACCGGATCTGTAACGAAGGGGTTACGATCGCAATCCCGTACACCACGTTCAAAACACAGCTGCTGGTCATTGGGAAGCAGACTGCCTTGCGTTGGTTTCCATATAGCGGTATGAGTGTCGACCGTTTAGAAAGCAATAGCAATCTAATGAACGTAAAACTTGCTGAGAAATCACAAACAGCACCAAAAAGAAAATATATTGATGTTAACTGCGACGTCTTGTAAAGGATATGCAACTAACATGAACACACTTTACTCTAATTACACATTTACTATAATTATTTGCATTATAATTATTATTCTCCCCCGATGGTGTTTCCACCTTGTCGTGGTGGGGGAGCTTGAGTTTCTCAATGACCCTGAGAGCTATGCCGGCGGTAGCGTAGCTACCAGCAGGGCCTCCCAAGCCGGACAGGTCAAAGGGTAGAGAACAGACAAAGAGAAACACCCTGGTCCTCCAGGTTGGGGGTTGAAGCGTGGGGTTAACATCCCCACCTTTGTAAAAACCTTTCTTTGTTACGAAACAAATACATGAGCCTCGATATCGGACTGACTATCGCCGCTACTCTTCAATCTGGCTCTAGAGAAAGTTGTAAGGAAGGTAAAGGAGGAATGTGATATTGGAGGAACATCCAAGCTGCTTGGTTATGCAGATGATATAGATATTATAGGGCAAAGTGAACAAAAGACATTAGAAATATTGACTCACTTAAAGGAAAAAGCCCAACAGATGGGGCTGGTTATCAACCAAGATAAGACAGAATATATGGTAATTTCAAGAGACGGAATGGCTAAAAACTCTGGCCACATACAAATAGATAATATGACCATTAAAAGAACGGAAACATACAAATACCTGGCTACAATCTTCAACTGCTCCAACATCATAAGGGAAGAAATACAAACTAGAATCAACTCTGGAAATAAGATATACTATGCACTACAACATCTACTAAAATCAAAGGCGCTATCTCGTAACACCAAAATCACAATATACAAAACACTGATCAGACCAGTTGTGCTGTATGGCTCTGAAACCTGGAGTACAACGAAAGGAGACGAAGCCTTGTTACAAACCTTTGAGAACAAAATTTTAAGACGCATCTTTGGACCCATTAGGGATACACAAAGTGGAGAGTGGAAAAGAAGAAGTAACAAAGACATTTATGATTTGTTTAAGTCCCCGCTAATCACTGGTATCATGAAGGCTAATAGACTACAATGGCTGGGGCATATAGAAAGTATGGAAGATAATAGGGAAACAAAACTCGCTTACACTCAGGAAATAAATGACCGTAGACCCCGAGGTAGACCAAGAAGGCGGTGGAGAGATAATATACATACAGACCTACAAGCACTTGGAATCAACGACTGGCAAGAGAAGGTCCACCAGAGAGACGAATGGAGACAGATTGTATTTGCAGCAAAGAACCTCAATGGCTCGGAATGCTGAAGGAGAAGAAGATAATTATTATTACACAGATAAGTATATTTTCGTAATGTGCATGACCATACTACACATATTGATAAATTGATTATTATATTTGTCATGTACGTCACTATACTACAGCAATGGATAAATTGATTTGTATAGTTTCATCGTGTATGTGACTGTACCATACCTATTACTGATTTCTTGATATTCAAATAGAGTTCTTTCTTTGCACTCTCACTTACCACAATTTCCAACAATTGTTGCAGATCTTTCGCGTTTCCCGCAATTAACAATGTGTCATATGCATAGCGTAAATTGTTTATATTATAACCACTGATGAGTATTTCTGGCATATCTTTGATCTCTCTCATTATTTCTTCTTTAAAACGAACGAACGAACACACTTTATTTTCAAAGGGTAACAAATTGGGCACGCACCTCCGTCTTACATTCGGCTCTTCCAATAACTCATCTTTCGTTCATCAATAGTGCGTGATACATGTACATAGGACAGCAAACATTAGTAGTGTGACTCTTCGCTGGCTGTTGAACGAGGGGACGGAGCACGTATGGGAATGTACTGAGTGTAGCGATGTAGGTTCTTAACTCAACTCAACTCGACTGGTGTAAACATAAACAATGCATATTACCATGTTGTGAGACACACACCACCCAAGCACCCACGCATTCCCACCTACCACACATCCCACACACACATCCCCTACCCAGCCACACACACACACCCAGCACACATACATTCCGCCACCCGTCCACCTATCCCCCACCACACACATCCAACCAAACACACACACATCCCCACCCACCCACACACACAACCCAGGCTCACATACAAGCACCAACCAACCCATCCCCCACAACACATCCCCACTCACACATCCCCCACACATCCCCCACCCACACACATCCCCCACCTACACACATCTCCACACCTACACACACCTACACACATCTCCACACCCATTCCATAACCCACACACACTCAGCCACCCACATATCTTTCATCACCCACCCACACGTCCTTAACCACCCAGCCAAGCACACATCCCCCAACCACACATTCCTTACCCACACACACAACTCCCCGCCAACCCACTCATCCCGAACCTACCTACACACACTCTCCCGCCCACACAACCTCTACCCACCCCAAACCACACATCCCCCACCAAAACACACGCCATCGACACACCATCTCCCCACCCATACACACATCCCTCCCACACACACACCCCACCCACATATACCCACCCACAAATCCCCAGCCACACATATATCTCCCCACCCATCAACACATCTTCAATCCAGCCACACACACCTACCACTCACACACACCCCACACCCACACATACATCTCCGACCCACACACACACACACATCTCCACCCACACACATATCCCCACCCCACACACATCCCCCACCCATACACACATCCCTCACACCCCTACACACACCCACACACCCATCCACACATCCATACATCCCACTACCCACCAACACGCCACACACACCCCACCCAAAACATACACCATCCACACAACCCCACCCACACACACATTCTCCACCCACACGTCCCTAATTCACATACACACATCCCCACTAACATCCCCACCAACTCGCACATTTTCCCACCCACCCTCGTATCCCCCCCAACACATATCACTCACCCACACATCTCCCCACCCACCTACACATCCCCCGAGAGAGAAGAGGCACGGTGACAAAATGTTTTCATAATTGCTCTCTTTATTTCGCATTTTAATTGCTAATACTTGTTTCAGTGAATATTCTTCATTACACTGAAATCTTTCCCATGAATGTTGATATCTTCCAACATTTTACTTGATCAAATGCTCTGGTGTAATCTATAAAACACAACCTTTTTATTTCTGAGCATCTATTGATCTTTCTATTAGTGTTTCAAATGTTTGTTGCATTGTTTGTACCAGTTTCCTTCCATAAATCAATAATGTTCTTCACCGGTTTCCATGTTTACTTTCTTTCTTATTCTTTTCATTATAATTCTGAGTAAAAGCTTGATGACCCGGTTTATGAGATTGCTTGTTTGAAAATGTTCGCATTCAATAACTCATGGTCTCTTTAGTAGGGCTATACAAATATGATGATGATTATACAACTATTAATAAGATGATTAGTATAGTTTTTTATGTAAGTCATTCATTCATTCATTCATTCATTCATTCAGTAGCATGTCCTTTGCAGAACCACGCTCCCATAACAACCTTCCGGAAAACCTCTTGATCATAAGCAAAATGTCACGCGTCCGATACAACCATCCATCTGGAGATCTTCCGCCACATCCTGCACCCATCTTCTCTTTGGCCTTCCTCTTCCTCTCTTCCCAGGCATATACCCCTCCATTACTGTTTTCTCCAAATCTTCATGACGTTTCAAGTGACCAAAATATTTCAACTTTCTTTCTTTTATCGTCTTTAATAGCCAACCTTCTTCAATACTCAGCTCTTGAAGTATGGATGCATTTGTTATTTTCTTTACCCAATTATTGTTATTCAACGGCATTTATGCACTATTCAGCTTGTTTACTAAGTGTCCAGGTCTCACAGGCGTATGTTGCAATGGGAAAGATGCATGCTCTTAAAAATCTAATTTTTGTAGTTCTGTCTGTCCCACTTCATAATATATTCAGTTGTTTTAGTCTTTGGAGAGCAGTTGATAGTCGTCGTTTAATTTCTTTCATTGTGTCACCGTTGTTGGTAATCAATGACCCATGTAATGTAAGTCACTATACTATAATAATACTAATCTTATAAGTATAATTTCGTTATGTGACTGACTATACTACAGCAAGTTTTAAAATGGTTCGAAAATTAGGAAAACGGCCGTCGAGCTTGTATTGAACACGTCATAACACAAAAGATAACTAGGTAACCGGAGACAAAAGGCACACTGATAGACACGAGCCAACGTTTCATCTAATATCTTTATCAGAGAACCATAAACAAAAAACCAGATAGTTAACTAGAATTTTGAATATATGCTTTTCCTTTTGCCGAGGTCCCGTTTGTTTATGTTGTTAGTTTAAGATTGGGGGAAGGTCGTGGTGGGGTGTCTCTGTGTCGACGTGGTTAAGGCGCCTCACACCCTGAAGGTTGTGGATTGTGGGGTGTATCTCTGTCAACGTGGTTGAAGCGCCTCACACCCCAAAAGTTGTGGGTTGTGGGGTGTCTCTGTGTCGACGTGGTTGAGGCGCCTCACACACCGAAGGTTGTGGGGTTTCTCTGTGTGGACGTGGTTGAGGCGCCTCACACACCGAAGGTTATGGGTTCGATTCCGAAATGCGCCATTCGGTTTAGGAGAGCAATTGTCTCCTGGGGTCGTCGCTGGAGCTACGGAGTTCGTGCTTTGTGTGACGCTTTCGACAGTCCGCCATGCGGAAAGAGACCGAGTCATATGTGCAATGAAGTCGACCCCGAAGCCCATGAAAGTCCTTTATGTGTTAAGTCGTTTTGATTCTGATGTTAACACAGGTCCATTGTTTCAGTGAATAGTTTGAGTAGCATAACATCGTCACGTGAATCGTTACCCTAATACGTTATCTATATTATTTGTCTGATATATGATACCTCGTTTTAATTATGAGTTTCATACAAGTCCACAATTTCAGAGACTAATATGAGTAGCTAATCTTCGTCATATGAGTCAGTATGGTACTTTAATATGTTATCTATGTGATAATTCGTTTTGAATGTGGGATTCATACAAGTCCATTATTTCAGTGACTAATTTTAGTTGCAAAACCTCGTCATGTGGGTCGGTATTCTAATACTTTATCTATATTATTCGTCACACCGATTTACAGAAAACAATAACCAAAGTCGTGGTGTCTGTAAGTCGTGGCAGGGAGGGAAAGCACGGAAGAAGACACTGCACAGTTTGAGACTATGGGCACCTAAATTTATAGCAAGAGATCGCGAGCATCTGATGGGGGGTAATGAAAACAACATTCCTCAAATTGTAACATTAAAACCACAAAATCTCGTGCTAGGAATCTACCTAATATATGTGAAGTGTTGTGACCTTCACATGTTAGCAAGCCGGAGTTCACGAAGAAATGAGTGGTAAGTATTTCTCTCCTATAGAGAACGATAAGCCCAGGGATCGAACTCTAATCCGACCGCGATCCTGCAATTGTCAGCACAGTTTTCTAACCATTACGCCAACGCGCCCACCACAGTATGCTATCACTATTATTAAATTGATTATTTGAACATCTTCTTCTGAACGGACAGGACAAATAGTCCATGTTGTTTGGGCAGCCCAGACATTTTGCAAATAGATACGTCTTCTCCGGCAGCTGTGGCCATCTGTGGGGGTCGGTCGGTGACAGCGGGAGCAGACACAGATACCGGGCCGGCACACGAACGTTTATTTGATGGGTGTGAGGGGGAGCCTTCAAGATGGCAGACTTCCGTCCAGAGATGATTGGCAGACGGCGGGCAACTGTGGCGGATTAGTTCTGTCGTTTCCATATGGGTTTTGTAGGGATGAAGTTGTAATAAACAACAGCGAGATAGATAGCAACAGGGACAAATATCTCGCCTTCCAGCTCAGTATACATATATATATATATATACTATATATATATATATATATATATATATATATATATATATATATATATATATATATATGTGTGTGTGTGTGTGTGTGTGTGTGTGTGTGTGTGTGCGTGCGTGCGTGCGAGTGTGTCAGTGTGTGTGTGTGTGTCTGTGTCTTTCTGTTTATCTATCGGTCTGTTTATCTTCATTATACAAATTCATTGGTTTGAATATAAAATGATGGCATCTGTTCTGTCTCCATTATACTTATTCATTAATGTGAACATAAAAAGATCGCATCTTTTCTGTCTGTATTATGCAAATTTATTAATTTGAACATACAAAAGATGACTTCTGTTCAGTCTTAAATATATAAATTCACAACGGGGGAAAAAAAAAACATAAACAGACTGAATCTTCACCCAAGTCATTCATTATGTGTACAGACAACTATTAACCAAGAAATGTCGTGCCCAGCAGGCGAGTTACTATAATCGTCTGGTGGAAATGGTGATAATGTCTAATCGCGGCCGGACAAGAGTTCGTCGTTTGCGTTCATCGTCCGCTAAGTGAGAAGAAGACTGGCCAGTTATTTCTCGGTAAATTTAGGCCTACAACTTGTGTTGGTCTCAGCTATTTCTAGGTACATTCAGGCCTATACAGTGTGTTGGTCCCAGCTATTTCTCGGTAAATTCAGGCCTACAACGCCTGTTGGTCCCAGCTATTTCTCGGTAAATTCAGACCTACACAGTGTGTTGGTCCCAGCTATTTCTCGGTAAATTCAGGCCTACACAGTGTGTTTGTCCCAGCCCTACAGAGTGTGTTGGTCACAGCTATTTATCGGTACATTCAGGCCTACACAGTGTGTTGGTCACAGCACATGACAGACCCATTGCAAGACTCATGCACAGCAGTGTCCATGGAAGCAGTCAGTGAGTACAGGACCCAGACACAGCTGTGTCCATGGAAGCAGGCAGTGAGTACAGGACTCTGTTCCACGCCAATTGGACATGGCTTTATGGTGTTTGACCCATGTGTTATAGACCAATCGGTGAGTGATGTAGTTAATGTTATATCGGCCGCCTTTACTTCCCAATAGTTTCCTAGTACTCATTTTAGGCTGGGTCGACCTGGGAGCCTGTGCTAATTTTACAGTTTGCCACAATGCGGATACGAACACATAGCAACCAGGCCGGTAGGCGAGCATCAAACAACTATGCGTCGGTGGCTCCCTGCATAGCACCACAAGGCTCAGAAATTTACCATAAACAAGTCAAACATGGGTTTAAAAACAAACGTATCGGACCGTTGCACAGGGTCTAGTATATTATTAATGTGTAAAAAAGAAACTGATCGTTCATAAGCAATAAATAGATATGCAAATTCATGCGGAATCCCCGATGATGATGCAATAGCAAGAAATATATTCTAAATATATTGATCGGTAGAGTGTTGCAATTTAATTCAACGGAAAGGAGAGCAACAATATATTTGCAATAAGATTTCACTATTGAAGAATATTGACTATTACGACAAGCAAAATATGAGCAGGTAAACTGGAATATTATTGGCACATACAACGAGTCGGAAGTCAAAAAGGATAATTACAGAGGAAAGAATACTGGAGAGGAGGAGGAGGAGGAGAAAAGAGAAACCATAATGTAGATAGATTCAAGATAAATAAATACAGTTTGACATGTGTAGACTTGTTCATGATTATTTGGATTTTGCAACTAATTTTTTTCTACAAGCTGATGCAGGCAGCATTACCGCAACTGCTAAGATGCTAGTGTCCGGGTGTTGACTTAAAGATAATACAACTAACAATGGTTATTTTAAACAATGGCTCATAAACACACGAATTCGGCAGATGCTCAGACAAAAGGATCAAGATATACTCACTGCGACAGCTGGTATAACATTTATTTCTGGAAATTATACATCTTATATGCTCCTACAACAAATTAGTTAGTTAGTCGCGGTTCCAATTTCACGGCAAAACGCCATCCTATTATGCTCCGTTCCTGTGCCAGTGAATATCACACAAAATACTCCTCAACGCCTCATGTGAAAAGTGGAAGAGACACAGGAATCCCGACAAACCAACAGCCCGCACTGGTATACAATGCATAATGCGGCTGCCAGTATGCCAACACAAATGTCAGCCACGAAATATACAGTTCATCGTCGATGGATGCGGCAGTCACTAGAAAACCAGCAGCAACACATTACTGCATAAGGCAACCCAGTTAGTTCAGCGACCGACCGGCCGCCATTTTTCTGAACATGCAGTTAACAAGCTAAAGTACTGTTGGTCACAAAAGACAGTGGTACTTACACTCCATGAGCTGTAAACTTGATGGCCCTCAATAATGTCAACACAACCCATCCGTAGCAACCTTTATCACACTGTACTGTCGCTCTGTCGTTGCTTGGTACAGTTCAATAGATCAGCTTATTACTCTTGTCTTGAACGCAATAGACGAGATCTCATGTTTTCTACCTGCCGCTTACACTCGACGATTACCAGATTACCACTACCTTCAACTACTGAATCGTTTTATCGCTCATTTTATTTGCAATTGCACGCTCGCATCCTCTGAAAATTAAAAGGATGTGACTTGCGCATCATCTTATAATGTAGGCCGTTGGTTGATAATGTCAATGTGAATAGTATGCTAGCTGATGTCGGAGTATCGCTGGTCTAGTGCCATGTCTTGTCCGTCCTATTTGCGTGTACTATATGCTAACTTATATGATTTGTTGCTAAACTACCCCGTGCCTGAATGGGGAAAAAAAGGGGGGGGGGGGAGGTGTGGATGTTTCTTTCCAGATTAGAATCGACAACTCTAGTCGTGAGCTGTCCTCGTGATAACCAGAGGTTTTAATTCAAGAGCTCTCTGGCCAGCCGATTGATGGCTTTTTGGACATTTTTTTTTTTTTTTTTTTTTTTTCCCGCGTTTCCATCCTGTTTCAGGATATTGCGGTCAACACCAGCATCTTTCAGCTGTATGTTGATTCCTAGGCTAGATTACGCTCATCAGCACGCCACGACTTTCTGAGCGACCGGCTCCATACTCTCATAAGTCACTTTTGCGATTCGAACCACTGCTAATTCTCGTCGCGTCACGTGACGAGAGTATTCGGAGTTAGCGGAGAAAGCTGCTAACCCCTCGGCCACGGAGCCGGTTTTTTTTTTGGACATGCCACATATTCTATTGTGTGTTTCAGCTGAACTGCTGTGTAACTGTCTTTAACCTCTACGTGTCGTATTTCAGTCATAATTATCACTCTGGGTACCTGACATCAATCCTCCTAGGTCGGCTTCTACGATATGCTCGGTATTTTACGCTGTAAGTATAAGGGGAATTCATTTGAAATCCGTTCGTGCCGCACAGCGCGTAATTGCGTACGTTGAACATGATCATGTCATAGTCATGTGATAAGAACTAGAACTGACCAATGAATAAAAGAGCAAGTGCTTATCGTCCCATGATGCATAGGTTCTGTTTCTGACCGTTGAGTATATGGCCAGGTTGATCCAAAATCCGTCCAAAGAAGCTCAAAGTTCTGTGAGCAGCGCCATCTATGTCTTCTGTACGAGGGGCTAATCATGTCTGTTTTGGAGTATGCAATGGCAATCCTGACTCTCAGCCGTAAGCAGATAGAAAGGATGGAAAGGATACAGAATGAAGCTATGCGCATTATTCTTGGATGTACAAGAGATACAGCATGCAGGGCGATGCGCTACCTTCTTGATTTTCCAACCATTGAAGAGAGAATACAAGTTTGCAGGGCACGCGCCAACCCAGAGTTAACGCAGACACACAACATCCACTGCATAGTGAAATTATGAAGGTGAAGGGCAGCAGGTTAAAAGTTAAAAAGAGGACGGTCGTGGATGGGTCAAGCCGAAGACATTCTTCAACAGGTGTGTTCACTTGAGGACTTAGAACCTGGCGAGGAGTGGGTGCAAGTGCCAACAGATTTCTGCACATCCTTTTCAGTTTGCATCCAACTAGATAGAAAATGCAGACAAGAAAATCCGGCTGCTGTGAAGGCTGAAGTACAAGCGTTGATTTTCGAGAATTCGCTAGACGGTGATGCGGTCATCTACACAGATGGGTCGGTCGTCCGACATGTGAGAAGCTCATGGGCCTTTACAGCTCGGGCCGGAGGGAGAATTGTGAAGGAGGACTCTGGTGCTTTCACTGAACCCACAAGTAGCCTGACTATGGAAGTCATGGCAGTAAGTAAAGCAATAACATGGCTCGAGACACAGACATTCACTAGGGCATGTTTCCTTAGCGACTCAATGAACATGATCAAGAGGATAGAGGAGGGGTCGATCCGAAGTGAATGGTTGCTGCCTCTGGAGCGGTCTCGGCTGAAAAAGATTAGTTTCATCTTCGTGCCAGGGCATGCGGGAGTCCAAGGAAATGAGCTGGCTGACAAGCTCGCAGGTGAGGCTACTGTGGAGGGCGGACGCGCCATGGACCAGGCTGACATTCTGAATGCTCTACGAGAAGTAAGACTGTTGCGAGAACCAAGTGATGACTGTGAATCTACAACCATGGCCAGACTGCGAGAACAGCAAATTAAAAGAGGGGTGGCCAAACAAGAACACTACGCAGGAAGCCAAAGAAGATTGATAAACGAACACAGAACTGGCGTCGTTAGCCGCTACACGCTGCGGGATTTGCTGAGGAGGGGATCCGAGCATTTATGGACTGAATGGTTCGATGTGCAATGAGGATTATCTGTCGACTAACTAACTAACTAACTACCACACCAATTAATGTTTCTTTCATGCTTTTGTAATAAAACCAATGGAATGGGTTTCAAATGAACGCCCTAATATATTTGCTATTATGTGCCCCAGTAACACAAACCGGGGTTCCTACTGACATTGCGATTAAATGCAGTCAGATATGACTGGAGGATATTACTTGTATTAGTCAGATCTTAGTCAGATATGACTGGAGGATATTACTTGTATTAGTCAGATCTTAGTCAGATATGACTGGAGGGTATTACTTGTATTAGTCAGATCTTAGTCAGATATGACTGGAGGGTATTACTTGTATTAGTCAGATCTTAGTCAGATATGACTGGAGGGTATTACTTGTATTAGTCAGATCTTAGTCAGATATGACTGGAGGGTATTACTTGTATTAGTCAGATCTTAGTCAGATATGACTGGAGGGTATTACTTGTATTAGTCAGATCTTAGTCAGATATGACTGGAGGGTATTACTTGTATTAGTCAGATCTTAGTCAGATATGACTGGAGGATATTACTTGTATTAGTCAGATCTTAGTCAGATATGACTGGAGGATATTACTTGTATTAGTCAGATCTTAGTCAGATATGACTGGAGGATATTACTTGTATTAGTCAGATCTTAGTCAGATATGACTGGAGGATATTACTTGTATTAGTCAGATCTTAGTCAGACTATGACTGGAGGATATTACTTGTATTAGTCAGATCTTAGTCAGATATGACTGGAGGATATTACTTGTATTAGTCAGATCTTAGTCAGATATGACTGGAGGATATTACTTGTATTAGTCAATATCTTAGTCAGATATGACTGGAGGTATTACTTGTATTAGTCAGATCTTAGTCAGATATGACTGGAGGGTATTACTTGTATTAGTCAGATCTTAGTCAGATATAAACTGGAGGGTATTACTTGTATTAGTCAGATCTTAGTCAGATATGACTGGAGGGTATTACTTGTATTAGTCAGATCTTAGTCAGATGTGACTGGAGGGTATTACTTGTATTAGTCAGATCTTAGTCAGATATGACTGGAGGGTATTACTTGTATTAGTCAGATCTTCTTAGTCAGATATGACTGGGAGGTATTACTTGTATTAGTCAGATCTTAGTCAGATATGACTGGAGGGTATTACTTGTATTAGTCAGATCTTAGTCAGATATGACTGGAGGGATATTACTTGTATTAGTCAGATCTTAGTCAGATATGACTGGAGGATATTACTTGTATTAGTCAGATCTTAGTCAGATATGACTGGAGGATATTACTTGTATTAGTCAGATCTTAGTCAGATATGACTGGAGGGTATTACTTGTATTAGTCAGATCTTAGTCAGATATGACTGGAGGATATTACTTGTATTAGTCAGATCTAGTCAGATATGACTGGAGGATATTACTTGTATTAGTCAGATCTTAGTCAGATATGACTGGAGGATATTACTTGTATTAGTCAGATCTTAGTCAGATATGACTGGAGGATATTACTTGTATAGTCAGATCTTAGTCAGATATGACTGGAGGGATATTACTTGGTATTAGTCAGTATATTAGTCAGATTATGACTGGAGGGACTATTACTTGTATTAGTCAGATCTTAGTCAGATACTGACTTGAGGGTATACTTGTATTACGTCCAGATCTTAGTCAGATATGACTGGAGGGTATTACTTATTAGATCAGATCTTAGTCAGATCTATAGTGACTGGAGGGTATTACTTGTATTACGTCAGATCTTAGTGCAGAATATGACTGGAGGGATATTAGCTTGTATTAGTCAGATCTTAGTCAGATAGTGACTGGTAGGATATTACTTGTATTAGTCAGATCTTAGTCAGATAGGACTGGAGGGATAGTACTTGTATCTAGTCAGTATCTTAGTCAGATGTGACTGGAGGGATATTACTTGTATTAGTCAGATCTGTAGTCAGATATGGACTGGAGGGATATTACTGTATTAGTCAGATCTTAGTTCCAGATAGACTGGAGGATATTACTTGTATTAGTCCGAATCTTAGTCAGATATGACTGGAGGATATTACTTGTATTAGTCAGATCTTAGTCAGATATGACTGGAGGATATTACTTGTATTAGTCAGATCTTAGTCAGATATGACTGGAGGGTATTACTTTATTAGTCAGATCTTAGTCAGATATACTGGAGGGTATTACTTGTATTAGTCAGATCTTAGTCAGATATGACTGGAGGGTATTACTTGTATTAGTCAGATCTTAGTCAGAATGTAACTGGAGGGTATTACTTGTATTAGTCAGATCTTAGTCAGATATGACTGGAGGGATATTACTTGTATTAGTCAGATCTTAGTCAGATATGACTGGAGGATATTACTTGTATTAGTCAGATCTTAGTCAGATATGACTGGAGGGATATTACTTGTATTAGTCAGATCTTAGTCAGATATGACTGGAGGATATTACTTGTATTAGTCAGATCTTAGTCAGATATGACTGGAGGATATTACTTGTATTAGTCAGATCTTAGTCAGATATGACTGGAGGATATACTTGTATTAGTCAGATCTTAGTCAGATATGACTGGAGGATATTACTTGTTATTAGTCAGCTCTTAGTCAGATATGACTGGAGGGATATTACTTGTATTAGTCAGATCTTAGTCAGATATGACTGGAGGATATTACTTGTATTAGTCAGATCTTAGTCAGATATGACAGATGTGTATAAGAGACAGGATATGACTGGAGGATATTACTTGTATTAGTCAGATCTTAGTCAGATATGACTGGAGGTATTACTTGTATTAGTCAGATCTTAGTCAGATATGACTGGAGGATATTACTTGTATTAGTCATATCTTAGTCAGATATGACTGGAGGATATTACTTGTATTAGTCAGATCTTAGTCAGATATGACTGGAGGATATTACTTGTATTAGTCAGATCTTAGTCAGATATGACTGGAGGGTATTACTTGTATTAGTCAGATCTTAGTCAGATATGACTGGAGGATATTACTTGTATTAGTCAGATCTTAGTCAGATATGACTGGAGGGATATTACTTGTATTAGTCAGATCTTAGTCAGATATGACTGGAGGGTATTACTTGTATTAGTCAGATCTTAGTCAGATATGACTGGAGGGATATTACTTGTATTAGTCAGATCTTAGTCAGATATGACTGGAGGATATTACTTGTATTAGTCAGATCTTAGTCAGATATGACTGGAGGGGTATTACTTGTATTAGTCAGATCTTAGTCAGATATGACTGGAGGGTATTACTTGTATTAGTCAGATCTTAGTCAGATATGACTGGAGGAGTATTACGTGTATTAGTCAGATCTTAGTCAGATATGACTGGAGGGTATTACTTGTATTAGTCAGATCTTAGTCAGATATGACTGGAGGGTATTACTTGTATTAGTCAGATCTTAGTCAGATATGACTGGAGGATATTACTTGTATTAGTCAGATCTTAGTCAGATATGACTGGAGGGTATTACTTGTATTAGTCAGATCTTAGTCAGATATGACTGGAGGGTATTACTTGTATTAGTCAGATCTTAGTCAGATATGACTGGAGGATATTACTTGTATTAGTCAGATCTTAGTCAGATATGACTGGAGGGATATTACTTGTATTAGTCAGATCTTAGTCAGATATGACTGGAGGATATTACTTGTATTAGTCAGATCTTAGTCAGATATGACTGGAGGATATTACTTGTATTAGTCAGATCTTAGTCAGATATGACTGGAGGATATTACTTGTATTAGTCAGATCTTAGTCAGATATGACTGGAGGGTATTACTTGTATTAGTCAGATCTTAGTCAGATATGACTGGAGGGTATTACTTGTATTAGTCAGATCTTAGTCAGATATGACTGGAGGGTATTACTTGTATTAGTCAGATCTTAGTCAGATATGACTGGAGGGATATTACTTGTATTAGTCAGATCTTAGTCAGATATGACTGGAGGATATTACTTGTATTAGTCAGATCTTAGTCAGATATGACTGGAGGGATATTACTTGTATTAGTCAGATCTTAGTCAGATATGACTGGAGGATATTACTTGTATAGTCAGATCTAGTCAGATATGACTGGAGGATATTACTTGTATTAGTCAGATCTTAGTCAGATATGACTGGAGGATATTACTTGTATTAGTCAGATCTTAGTCAGATATGACTGGAGGATATTACTTGTATTAGTCAGATCTTAGTCAGATATGACTGGAGGATATTACTTGTATTAGTCAGATCTTAGTCAGATATGACTGGAGGATATACTGTATTAGTCAGATCTTAGTCAGATATGACTGGAGGATATTACTTGTATTAGTCAGATCTTAGTCAGATATGACTGGAGGATATTACTTGTATTAGTCAGATCTTAGTCAGATATGACTGGAGGATATTACTTGTATTAGTCAGATCTTAGTCAGATATGACTGGAGGATATTACTTGTATTAGTCAGATCTTAGTCAGATATGACTGGAGGGTATTACTTGTATTAGTCAGATCTTAGTCAGATATGACTGGAGGATATTACTTGTATTAGTCAGATCTTAGTCAGATATGACTGGAGGATATTACTTGTATTAGTCAGATCTTAGTCAGATATGACTGGAGGATATTACTGTATTAGTCAGATCTTAGTCAGATATGACTGGAGGATATTACTTGTATTAGTCAGATCTTAGTCAGATATGACTGGAGGATATTACTTGTATTAGTCAGATCTTAGTCAGATATGACTGGAGGATATTACTTGTATTAGTCAGATCTTAGTCAGATATGACTGGAGGATATTACTTGTATTAGTCAGATCTTAGTCAGATATGACTGGAGGATATTACTTGTATTAGTCAGATCTTAGTCAGATATGACTGGAGGGTATTACTGTATTAGTCAGATCTTAGTCAGATATGACTGGAGGGTATTACTTGTATAGTCAGATCTTAGTCAGATATGACTGGAGGGTATTACTTGTATTAGTCAGATCTTAGTCAGATATGACTGGAGGGTATTACTTGTATTAGTCAGATCTTAGTCAGATGTGACTGGAGGGTATTACTTGTATTAGTCAGATCTTAGTCAGATGTGACTGGAGGGTATTACTTGTATTAGTCAGATCTTAGTCAGATGTTGACTGAGGGATATTACTTGTATTAGTCAGATCTTAGTCAGATATGACTGGAGGGTATTACTTGTATTAGTCCAGATCTTAGTCAGATATGACTGGAGGATATTACTTGTATTAGTCAGATCTTAGTCAGATATGACTGGAGGATATTACTTGTATTAGTCAGATCTTAGTCAGATATGACTGGAGGATATTACTTGTATTAGTCAGATCTTAGTCAGATATGACTGGAGGATATTACTTGTATTAGTCAGATCTTAGTCAGATATGACTGGAGGATATTACTTGTATTAGTCAGATCTTAGTCAGATATGACTGGAGGATATTACTTGTATTAGTCAGATCTTAGTCAGATATGACTGGAGGATATTACTTGTATTAGTCAGATCTTAGTCAGATATGACTGGAGGATATTACTTGTATAAGTCAGATCTTAGTCAGATATGACTGGAGGATATTACTTGTATTAGTCAGATCTTAGTCAGATATGACTGGAGGATATTACTTGTATTAGTCAGATCTTAGTCAGATATGACTGGAGGGTATTACTTGTATTAGTCAGATCTTAGTCAGATATGACTGGAGGGTATTACTTGTATTAGTCCAGATCTTAGTCAGATATGACTGGAGGGTATTACTTGTATTAGTCAGATCTTAGTCAGATATGACTGGAGGGTATTACTTGTATTAGTCAGATCTTAGTCAGATATGACTGGAGGGTATTACTTGTATTAGTCAGATCTTAGTCAGATATGACTGGAGGGTATTACTTGTATTAGTCAGATCTTAGTCAGATATGACTGGAGGATATTACTTGTATTATTCAGATCTTAGTCAGATATGACTGGAGGATATTACTTGTATTAGTCAGATCTTAGTCAGATATGACTGGAGGATATTACTTGTATTAGTCAGATCTTAGTCAGATATGATTGGAGGATATTACTTGTATTAGTCAGATCTTAGTCAGATATGACTGGAGGATATTACTTGTATTAGTCAGATCTTAGTCAGTTATGACTGGAGGATATTACTTGTATTAGTCAGATCTTAGTCAGATATGACTGGAGGATATTACTTGTATTAGTCAGATCTTAGTCAGATATGACTGGAGGGTATTACTTGTATTAGTCAGATCTTAGTCAGATATGACTGGAGGATATTACTTGTATTAGTCAGATCTTAGTCAGATATGACTCTAGGATATTACTTGTATTAGTCAGATCTTAGTCAGATATGACTGGAGGATATTACTTGTATTAGTCAGATCTTAGTCAGATATGACTGGAGGATATTACTTGTATTAGTCAGATCTTAGTCAGATATGACTGGAGGATATTACTTGTATTAGTCAGATCTTAGTCAGATATGACTGGAGGATATTACTTGTATTAGTCAGATCTTAGTCAGATATGACTGGAGGATATTACTTGTATTAGTCAGATCTTAGTCAGATATGACTGGAGGATATTACTTGTATTAGTCAGATCTTAGTCAGATATGACTGGAGGATATTACTTGTATTAGTCAGATCTTAGTCAGATATGACTGGAGGATATTACTTGTATTAGTCAGATCTTAGTCAGATATGACTGGAGGGTATTACTTGTATTAGTCAGATCTTAGTCAGATATGACTGGAGGGTATTACTTGTATTAGTCAGATCTTAGTCAGATATGACTGGAGGGTATTACTTGTATTAGTCAGATCTTAGTCAGATATGACTGGAGGATATTACTTGTATTAGTCAGATCTTAGTCAGATATGACTGGAGGATATTACTTGTATTAGTCAGATCTTAGTCAGATATGACTGGAGGATATTACTTGTATTAGTCAGATCTTAGTCAGATATGACTGGAGGATATTACTTGTATTAGTCAGATCTTAGTCAGATATGACTGGAGGATATTACTTGTATTAGTCAGATCTTAGTCAGATATGACTGGAGGATATTACTTGTATTAGTCAGATCTTAATCAGATATGACTGGAGGATATTACTTGTATTAGTCAGATCTTAGTCAGATATGACTGGAGGGTATCACTTGTATTAGTCAGATCTTAGTCAGATATGACTGAGCTTCAGTATAACAATAGACGATAATACATACTTTCTATTAGCGCCGAATGTTGGGAGGTGCTCACCAAACTCGACACCCCGCATTGTGCCAACGGCTTCCGGCGGAGGAGTGAAACTGGCAGGGTATAAGCCTTACCCTAGTGAGAGTAAATACACCCTAAGGACTAAACGACGGGGCTGGGAAGACCAGTCTCTAAGCCTTCATTGGCAATTGGTCTAGGCTTGACGTTCCGACAGTCGGACAGTTATAGCATTTTATTACTTATCTGGCGGCTTCTGCAGCGTTTCTTTTTCCAGAAATATTAGTGGCACATTTCCTCTGGATTAAACTAGGCAGGCCGAGAGAGGGATCATGCTGCATGGGCAACACATGGTCTCTAAATTCAGTCCAGACTTTGTGTCATGGAGAGGTATAACTCAATTTTCCAAACTCGTCTGTCAAGGCAGCAGAGTGCCAGTCATTATTATTGCTATTATTATTATTATTATTATTATTATTATTATTATTATTATTATTATTATTATTATTATTATTATTATTATTCACTCAACGAAAACGCATGTTGCGGTGTGAAATGCTAAGGAGTTCAAACTTCAAGACCTTGTGTCATACCATAACGAGATGAACCAGTCACATTCCCACCAGGCCGTCTTTTACTTCCCAATGAAACCTCAATAAACAGAACCTTCTGGGGTCAGAACAACGATCCCCTCTCCGATGCAATGAACCAGGCCGCATTTCTCGACAACCAAATTATATATTCACTCGGTTGGAGTCGCCCCAGACAGACAGAGACTTTAAAAAGTTCTTTCCCCCTGAAGTTATTTCAATAGCTCAATTTGTGAGCGTTTGCCCAAATCGGGGGAAATCATTTTCTGGTGTTTTCATTTCCCTGAAGGCGGCGTCCGGTTGCATGTGGATCATCAGAAACCTGCTAGTGGCATTCTTGTGTCGGATTATTTGTTTATCTTAAATCTGCTTGTGCCTGTTATTGTGTTTATCAGAAATCTGCTTTTGACTGTTATTGTGGTTGTCAAACTCTGATTGTGTATGTTATGTTGTTTATCAGACTCTGATTGTGTCTGTTGTTTTGTGTATCAGACATCTGGTTGTGGTTGCTTTTGAAGGAACATTAAATGAACTGACCTAGCGGTTACAAACTCGCGATCCTATAACAGAACGATTGACATGATATACTGTTATGATACAATTCTTTCACAACATAACGATTCACAGGACAAGCTGTTATGATACAAATCTCTCAGAACACAACGATTGACAGAACAAGCTGTTATGATACAAATCTCTTATAACACAAAGATTGACAGAACAAGCTGTTATGATACAAATCACTTATAACACAACCATTGACAGAAGAAATTGTTATGATACAAATCTCTTACAACACAACTATTGAAAGAACAAGCTGTTATGACACAAATCTCTCACAGCACAACGATTGACAGAATAAATTGTTATGATACAAATCTTTCAGAACACAACGACTGACAGGACGAGCTGTTAAGATACAACACTATAGTTGATACAACAATCTGTAATGTTACTGGTATCTGACAACGTATGAATGATTACATGGGCAGCTTGTTACGTAATTAAATTGTAAGAAGACACAGGTTATGGTCATCTCTAGGGAGAACGAAGTACCACAATGTAATATACAAGTAAATGGGAATAATCTTCAACAAGTGAATCGGTACAATTATCTCGGAACAGTCATAATAACTGATAGGAGATGCCTTGAAGAGATTAGAACAAGGATCGCCATGGTGAAAGTAGCCTTTAGCAAGATGAAAAACATTCTGAACAATAAAAAGATGTCAATTGAAACGAGAAAAAGAGTGTTGAGGGGATATATAGAGCCTGTTCTTTTGTATGGATGTGAAACTTGGACAATGTGCAGTCAAGCTGAAAAACATCTGATGGCTGCAGAAATGTGGTTTCTGAGGAAAACGCAAAAAATACCATGGACAGACAGAAAAACCAATGACCAAGTACTACAGGAGGCAAATGAAAATCGTAAATTGATTAGAGAAATTAGACGTAGATAGTAAAAATTTATTGGACATGTTATGAGAAGAAATGGATTGGAGAACTTAGTGACAACTGGCAAGATCGAAGGGAACGGACCAAGAGGAAGACCGAGAGGAAAATACCTGGATGGCTTGGTCACATGGCATTGACGAGAGAGGACGCTGAGTTAATCCACGACGCTGGTGATCGAGTGAAATGGCGAGTCATGACCGCCCACGCTTTCCGGATTGAAACATGATAGATTGATTGTTACGTTACGGCTCTGTCACAACAAAACAATTGCACGGACTAGCAATCGTGTTATCGATCTGTTACAACACGATTTACAGGGCAAGCGTGACAAGTGATAACAACTCTGCCGCCGAGCAAGCACGACAGGAGGTCTCTGACCGTCAGAAGATTCCCATCCCGGAATGTTTAGGTACTTTACCTTCCTTGTATTCTCTGAAGTGGCCAATGAGGGTCATGATTCCGGGTATCTGTCTCCTGCGTGCGTTCGTATCCTGTTTCGAACAATTCAAGTCGCTTTCTCTTATTAGAATCTTTATTCGTGTATTCTGTATCCTCCATTGGAGCATAGGCAGTCTATCAACCAACGAAAAGCCGCCCTACCCTTCGCCATCTTTTCCACCTCCAGCCATGTACTCCTCTTATTATTCATCCCTAGCTGTAATTCTCTTCTCCGTGAGTGTATAGATATCCCTCTCTATTTCATTGGCATTGTGGTTTATAGACAAGAGACTGTCTCTATCATGTTTTCTTAATGCACCAACGTTTTCCCCTCACCCACTCGTTCATTGCTATTTGTTAAATTCTCTCCATAAGCGTCACACTGTTGATCCTGTCATACCATCATTGGGTCACGGGGTGTGCTTGCAATGAGGCGCCATGATGGCTTTGCTTCGGAGCACGAAGAGTATAACAGTGTGTGTCATCGATACATTACTGTTAGGTGTTGTTGTTGTTTTCTACACACGTTTGTCTTGGTTTTTCTTCTTCTTCCTCTTCTTCTTCTTCTTCTTCTTCTTCTTCTTCTTCTTCTTCTTCTTCTTCTTCTTCTTCTTCTTCTTCTTCTTCTTCTTCGTCCGTCTCCTCCTCCTCCTCCTTCTTCTGCTTCTTCTTCTTCTTCTTCTTCTTCTTCTTCTTCTTCTTCTTCTTCTTCTTCTTCTTCTTCTTCTTCTTCTTCTTCTTCTTCTTCTTCTTCTTCTTCCTCCTCCTCTTCTTCTTCTTCTTCTTCTCCTCCTCCTCCTCCTCTTTTTTTCTCTTCATCGATTTCTCCTTTCACATCCTTTTCCTTCTTCTCTTGTTCTTCTTTTCCATCTTATTCTCCTTATTTTTCTGCATCTACTTCGTATCCTCATTCTCCTCCTCGATATCCTCCTCCACCTTTTTCTCCTTTTCTTCTTCTCAACCAGCTCCTCTTCCAGCGGCTCCCAGATTAACCCATTCTAAAGTGGTTGCCAGTAGATGTTCTGGAAACTTAAGACAGCTGTCGTAATACTCACAACATAATCCGCTCAGCGTGGAATGATTTATAAAATACCGGGCTTTCCCCCATATACCTTGTCGATCTCAAGGCTTTGAAGTGTCCTGTACTTTCAATTTTATTTTTACACCTGGTGCTATCTCATACAGTAAAAAACTCCCCACACGTGGTTCGGTCGACTTCCTTCTTCCCTATCACCTCATCTCGACATTATGTTCATCCCAGCTCAATGCTTCTGTACCAGAATCGACCCCCGCTTAAGTGTACCTCCGGACTCAACTGCACTAGAATTCTGCTGACTTCCTTGCAATTAACCACATTTTCATTATGAATTACAAAGGATTTACATTAAGAATGGACGTGCATACTGCACTGACGACAAAATTCACGCAATCAACTTGCCCCAGCTCACCCCAAGAGCAGGCTGGGATAGAATGAATAAAAAGATATTCAATTGTAGGATTATGGATTCATTGTTAGTTTGCCAGCAAAACCAGTTCAAGTGGCTCGCAGTTCGTGTGGGAAAAGCCACCATTAATGTTCCGACTGGAAAATGCTAAGCTTGTGTATGATCAAACATGATTAATTAATGTCCATTTCTAATGGACTCAGGATTGGAAAACGGTTGTGAGTCAGTAAGACGGTTGTGAGTCAGGACCGGAACAAGTACAGGAAGTCAGACAGATGACAGAGACCACGTGTCGAACACGTAAACGAATCAGATAACTCGAACACCTGATTGAACCATAGATTCAGTTAGATCACCAGTTAACATGGTTGAAACACGGACAGGAGTCAGTCAGATCACTAGTTAATATGGTTGAAACACGGACAGGAGTAAGTTAGATCACTGGTTAACATGGATGAAACACGGACAGGAGTCAGTCAGATCACTAGTTAATATGGTTGAAACACGGACAGGAGTCAGTTAGATCACCAGTTAACATGGTTGAAACACGGACAGGAGTCAGTTAGATCACCAGTTAACATGGACGAAACACGGACAGGAGTCATTTAGATCACTAGTTAACATGGTTGAAACACGGACATGAGTCAGTTAGATCACCAGTTAACATGGTTGAAACACGGACAGGAGTCAGTTAGATCACTAGTTAATATGGTTGAAACACGGACAGGAGTCAGTTAGATCACCAGTTAACATGGTTGAAACACGGACAGGAGTCAGTTAGATCACCAGTTAACATGGATGAAACACGGACAGGAGTCAGTTAGATCACCAGTTAACATGGTTGAAACACGGACAGGAGTCAGTTAGATCACCAGTTAACATGGATGAAACACGGACAGGAGTCAGTTAGATCACTAGTTAACATGGTTGAAACACGGACATGGGTCAGTTAGATCACCAGTTAACATGGTTGAAACACGGAGAGGAGTAAGTTAGATCACCAATTAACATGGATGAAACACGGACAGAAGTCAGTTAGATCGCTAATTAACATGTTTGACACACGGACAGGAGTAAGTTAGATCACTGGTTAACATGGATGAAACACGGACAGAAGTCAGTTATATCGCTAATTAACATGATTGAAACACGGACAGGAGTCAGTTAGATCACTAGTTAACATGATTAAAACGCTAATAGAATTTCGTTAGATAAATTGTTCATGTGACTGAAACACGGACGGGAGTCAGTTAGATAAATTGTTCATGTTACTGAAACACGGACGGGAGTCAGTTAGATAAATTGTTCATGTTACTGAAACACGAACGGGAGTCAGTTAGATAAATTGTTCATGTTACTGAAAAACGGACGGGAGTCAGTTAGATAAATTGTTCATGTTACTGAAACACTGACGGGAGTCAGTTAGATAAATTGTTCATGTTACTGAAACACTGACGGGAGTCAGTTAGATAAATTGTTCATGTTACTGTAACACTGACGGGAGTCAGTAAGATAAATTGTTCATGTTACTGAAACACGGACGGGAGTCAGTTAGATAAATTGTTCATGTTACTGAAACACTGACGGGAGTCAGTTAGATAAATTGTTCATGTTACTGAAACACGGACGGGAGTCAGTTAGATAAATTGTTCATGTTACTGAAACACGGACGGGAGTCAGTTAGATAAATTGTTCATGTGACTGAAACACTGACGGGAGTCAGTTAGATAAATTGTTCATGTTACTGAATCACGGACGGGAGTCAGTTAGATAAATTGTTCATGTTACTGAAACACGGACGGGAGTCAGTTAGATAAATTGTTCATGTTACTGAAACACGGACGGGAGTCAGTTAGATAAATTGTTCATGTTACTGAAACACGGACGGGAGTCAGTTAGATAAATTGTTCATGTTACTGAAACACTGACAAGAGTCAGTTAGATAAATTGTTCATGTTACTGAAACACTGACGGGAGTCAGATAAATTGTTCATGTTACTGAAACACTGACGGGAGTCAGTTAGATAAATTGTTCATGTTACTGAAACACTGACGGGAGTCAGTTAGATAAATTGTTCATGTTACTGAAACACGGACGGGAGTCAGTTAGATAAATTGTTCATGTTACTGAAACACGGACTTAAGTTAGTTATATAACGCCTATAGTGCGCATGATTGTTTTACAGCCTTGAGTCAGTAAAATAACTAGTACACATGATTGTAATACTGGCAGGAGAGAGTAAGATAACTAGTACGCATGATTGTAATACTGGCAGGAGTCAGTAAGATAACTAGTACACATGATTGTAATACTGGCAGGAGTCAGTAAGATAACTAGTACACATGATTGTAATACTTGCAGGAGTCAGTAAGATAACTAGTACACATGATTGTAATACTGGCAGGAGTCAGTAAGATAACTAGTACGCATGATTGTAATACTGGCAGGAGTCAGTAAGATAACTAGTACACATGATTGTAATACTGGCAGGAGTCAGTAAGATAACTAGTACACATGATTGTAATGCTTGCAGGAGTAAGTAAGATAACTAGTACACATGATTGTAATACTGGCAGGAGTCAGTAAGATAACTAGTACACATGATTGTAATACTGGCAGGAGTCAGTAAGATAACTAGTACACATGATTGTAATACAGGCAGGTGTCAGTAAGATAATTAGCACACATGATTGTAAGACGGGCCAAGAGTCAGGACGATAACTGATAGATAGACTTGTAACACAAACCGAATTTGTTCTCGTTCCAAAATCGGATCCCAGCAAGATGGCACAGGTAGAGTGGAGGAATGCAGGCAGGCTGTCAACAACGATTGAGATAATGGCATTGCTAGCGGCGAATGCGTAACTGGAACAGCAGTTGAAGATTCACACCTAGTGTATCCACCTCACGTCGCTTGGCACAGACTCTGGTTACAATCACTGCGAGAGCCAGTTGTATTAAGATTGATTTGTACCCAATGTTTTACATGTAAATAATTTAATAGGTTTGATGAGAACCCAATGTTTTACATGTAAATAATGTAGAAGGTTTGATGAGAACCCAATGTTTTGCATGTAAATTATGTAATAGGTTTGATGAGAACCCAATGTTTTACATGTAAATAATGTAGTAGGTTTGATGAGAACCCAATGTTTTACTTGTAAATAATGTAATAGGTTTGATGAGAACCGAATGTTTTGCATGTAAATAATGTAGTAGGTTTGAGGAGAACCCAATGTTTTACATGTAAAAAATGTAATAGGTTTGAGGAGAACCCAATGTTTTGCATGTAAATAATGTAATAGTGTAATGTATGGATGTGAAACTTGGAAAATGGGCAGTCAAACTGAAATACATCTGATGGCTGCAGAAATGTGGTTTCTGAGGACAATGCAAAGAATACCATGGAGACAGAAAAACCAATGACCAAGTATTAAAGGAATCAAATAAAAATCGTAAATTGATTAGAGAAATTAGACATAGTCTGTCAAATTCTTTTGTACATGTTAGGAAAAGAAATGGATTGGAGAACTTGGTGACAACTGGCAAGATCGAAGGGAAGAGACCAAGGGGAGACTACCAGGCATTCAATAGTTGACATGGTCAGTGTCACATTTGTGGAGGCTAACAGGCATTCTATGGTTAACGTGGTCAATATCTCACATTTGTGGAGACTACCAGGCATTATATGTTGACTTGTCGCCTTTATTTCCCGGGATATTATCTAGTACCCATTTTAGGCTGGTTCGCCCTGACAGCACAGGTCGATTTGTTTAAAAGATCGTCAAGTGACCAAAGTCTGCCAAGTGATCACCGAGCCAAGTGGTCAAACGTTGCCATGTGTCCACCGAGACATGTGGTCAAAACTTGCTAAGTGACCATCAAGCCAAGTGGTCAAATGATGCCAAGTGGTCACCGACCCACGTGGTCAAAAGTTGCCATGTGTCCACCGAGACATGTGGTCAAAACTTGCTAAGTGACCATCGAGCCAAGTGGTAAAATGTTGCCATGTGATCACCGACCCACGTGGTCACAAGTTACCAAGAGACCATGCAAGCGTTTCATCTACAGTGCTACAGCGGTTCTCGTGCCTGAGTGGACGTTGCGCTTAATGAAGAGTTATGTATGTAAATGCGAGGCAAAGTAACTCAGCAGAATATTGCATAAGTAGAGAGTGTCCGTGGCGATGTGATTAACTGTCTACCTAGCGCTCCGAATATTTTGAGTTTGATTCCAATCTAAGTCGCTAGGTTCACGAGTGCAGTTTTCTCGGGGACATGATGGTCGTCGATGGAGTTGCGGAGTTACTTAGTGTCCTTTTACAGGACGTCGCAATCATTCTCATCATTTGTGTCTGTTTGTGACACAGGCAGTTCTGGGTAATTTTACGTTCAGTAGTTTGTCATTGCTTTTTGAACAGCTGATGCTCATACCATTCTGAATATTAATCCAAAACGGTCTGCTTCCAATCGCCGGCGATTGACTTTGAATTATATGTGTTGTAGTTGTGAAACTGCGTTCATTAACCCCAAGACACAGACGCCGGTGTCTTCTCACTCCTAAAGTATTAACATCCTGTCTGTTCCACTTTTCACATTGAATAGTGGGGAGCATTTAGTGTGATATTCACTGGCACAGGGACGGGGCATAATGGGGACGAACCGTTGCCGTGAAGTTGGAACCTCGACTAACTAACTAACTAAAGTATTAACATTAACAGAAAATGTACTAAATACAATCATCATCAAGTTCACCATCTTCATCTCATTCCGTAAGATTTTCAAAGAAGAAAATTGTACTCGTGAATTGAATGATTGAGAACAGAAACGAACTTACGACCTCTGCAGCTTGAGACAGGTGAAATAACCATTCGGCCACGTCGATCCAGTTATTATGTGATCAAGCCAAAACGGTCTTTAGGGGACATTTCTGTACGGAGTTTTCTTTGTACTGCAATATTTCCTAAACTTGTTCACTCGCGACATTTTGCATGCGGCTAGCTTTGTCATTGTTTTCAGACATCACATCGTGAATACCATTCTCCGCTCTACATCACATATTACAGGAATTAGACCAAGTAAACAAATGAGCACTCTGTATCACTAACTTTTCTAAAAATACAATACAGTAAACTTTTAACAGTTCTGCTCATTAATCACAGCAGGTCAGAAAGCCATGCTTCGGTAAATTACTCTCACCAGTCTAGAAAAAATGCAACCTACTTTTGTCAGACTATATTTTGTCCTTGTTGTCTTCAGGAAGCGTTCGTGGAATTTAAACCATTTTACTCTGCTTCTTATTCACGTACACTCAAATGTGTTTGTTACTTTCTGCAGAAATCCGGAGAGCTCGCCCAAAGAAGATGGATGGCGACAGTTGACTGAGGTAATACAATCAATGCCAAGGGATGTCTGGTAGTAATCTCCGTGGAATGATTCACTGTCAGAGAAGACTTCCTTACAGAAAGAGGTTGATGAGAGTTCGGCATCTGCAAGAATGTAGCGGCAACAGCCAGTTCCTGTGACCCGATTACTACCTGGTGAAAAACATCATAACAGCAAACAGTCAATTAAACTAGGAGTTCCTTGCGATGTGTTTGTGGCCTTGTTCTGTGGATAATTTAGCTTCTTGCGTTGCGGTTTGTACTCACAATCTTATTTGACTGCGGTTTGTTCATAGCACGGTAATTGACTGCGGTTTGTTCATAGCACGGTAATTGACTTGGTTTATTTAGCACGGTAATTGACTGCGGTTTGTTCATAGCACGGTATTTGACTGCGATTGATTCCTAACACGGTATATGACGGTCTACGCACTGTATTAATCTATATTTGGTTGTTACTGTTGCTGTTGTTGTTAGTAGTGATGGTGGTGGTCGTCGTTGTCTTGAGCCCTGTGGTATACACATGTTAACCCATCCAGACATACAGGACTTCGCGTTGGAGCTCAAGCTAACGAACACAAGCAAGCAAGCAGCAACCCATCCAGAAACTAATAGACTCGCTGATGTGATGACTTGGCTTTATGCAGCCATGTACGCTGGCCACTTATTTCGGGCATACTAATAAACAAACTAACGAAATTTACTTTCAAAGGGTCACAAGTTAGGCACGCAGGCCCGCCTTATATTCGACCCTTCCAGTTACTCATCTTTCACACACCGGTTATCTATCATGAATTTACATTGGAAAAAAAGCATTTGTTAAATGAATGCTGTAAACATACACCAAACATAAAAAATTCATGGGTAAACGTCAGGCGTAAATATTGACGTCTACGGTGATTGGCCGGGGTTTCTGTAAGTCTCTTGCAATACCACAGCAAACAAAGCTTGCGTCCCGGGCACGTAACGTTATAAATATCAGTAGTACCCACTCTATAATCACGATCAGCATAACGATGGAGTTAATAGCAATAACGCGGGCTTCCGTGTGGCTGGGGTCACATAAATATACCGACGTGTGTGTGCTGGGTGATTCATTGAGCATGATCCCAAATGTCCAGACGGTTTCTGTACGTAGACAGTGCACTGAATCACTGCGGGGGGTCTATTGTGCCTAGTGTTGCCTTAATCTTTCTTCTAGGATATACAGGAGTTGAGGCACTGACCAAGCTGATCAACTTTCTGGCTCTGCATCCCTGTAGATATCCTGTCCATGGATGGTGCCGATGTCGTGTTAATGCCTTTAGAGAGATGTTCAAATCAGAGGACTCTGACGCCAGAGACTCCACATCATTGTCCAGAATGAGAGGCTCGGAGATAAGAATTGGCACGGCCAGACACGAGGGGCACATCCGGAGAACGAAGGGCCTTGTCAAACAACATAGAAATAGCACCATTAGCCGTCGGACTGATGAAGGTGGGAGGGGAGATCTGAGCACCCAAGAACTTGTCCGGAGTGCAAGGATGATACCTCAACAGATAATAGACCATGTTAAATGTTCCCTTCGCTAGTCATCCAAGTGTTTGGTTCCTTGACGGCATCTGATGAGAGGTGATGGTCGGCATGAACTCTGACCCTGACCCATCAGTGTCACTGCATCACCGCTTCATCTGCTGTCTTTCCTGTCGTAATGGAGAATATGGCCACAACAACGTCAATACAAGCCCATTGTAGACTTGTGGCTACATGTCTCATATTTTTCACACCTATAGTGGCTACATCTCTCATATCTGCCAGGATGTAAAATCAGGAGTTTCTACTCAAGATCTGCGCCGATGCTACGGAGTTTCGTGCATCGAGCGAAGCAATCCTTGAGTGAATTTTTCGCAGCGTGTGTGGTTCTGTGGTGTCCGGTTTTTTCAACATGGCAGAACAACGTGTGTTCTCCGAGCGGTGGGCAGTCAATCTAACAAGGCGCCGCAAACGGCAAGGTAAGCGTGGTGGTTTAAGGCGTTATAGACTCAAGTGTGACCGTCTGGGCCTCAGGAATATCCATATTCTATATTGGAACTGCGCCAGCGTAAAACAACGGGGCCTATTCTAGAAAACCTGGTTTACAGGAATGACATTGTAGCGCGCCAGGAGACGAGACTGGGTGATCAGCTACTCCGAATTGCCGGCGTCAAATGTTTCTACAACAGACGACATCTGTGAATGGCGATTCTCAACCGCGACAGTATGGTGGCGTCAGAGCTAGTGTCGTGTCTTCCTTTAAAGTGTCGTCCCTGGAGTGAGGGGAGTCAACACCCACATTATAATTTTTTTTCCCTATCAATATCCCGGAGAATCCACCAGCTTCCGTCCAACACACTCCTTCAGTCCATGGACATCTTTTCCTCTCTCTATCACTGTCGTACTATGCCCCCTCTCATTCTTCCCCACGCAACATATTCAACAACTCTTGCTTCTAAAAATTAATAAAGATTAATTTATTAAAAGAAAAGTGTAATGTACGTGAGACGTGTATGCGAAGAAAATGTATGATGTGTTCTATAAAGTGTGTAAGATCGGACCCTCAGATAATAGCATAGTCAGTTCATCCTTGCAAGGACACACCACAGCACGTTAAGTCAGAACAAGTCCATCTCACCCAGTACTGTATCTCTCCTGCCGGACACCGACTGTCATCTGTAGCTACCTGGTAATCCATCTTCCTGATCATCCGAAATAGACACTGTTTGTAAATTACCACTGATCATGGACCGGTTGCACACTACACATAAGTTCCTATCGTTCCTAAAGAATTCACAACTCCTTTGTAGTGAGTATTTATGTATCACTGTTATTGTTAATATACTTGATCCTAACTAGTGTCTATATAGTTTCAAGTATCATGTCTTTTGTACTATTTCACTAGAATATATCACACCATGTGACTATTATATTTTAATGTTCTTGTTTAGGTACCAATGTTCTTATGCTGTGTGTTGCATCAACAATCATCACCCATCTTAGGTGAACCATCTTCCTTCTAGCGTTATTTAATTTCCGTAAGAAACAGGTTACTGTTCAACTGAGGTTCTTTCAAATTGGAGTTGAACCTTTTCTAAAACAGTGTTGAGCTTCCTCGTAACTGGTAGGGAACCTGTGAGAGAAACAACACATCTGGTGATAGTACTAGTCACTGATCCTACCGGCTGAGTGTAAGCCTATTGCCTTGCTCAGTTATTACACAGCTAACTAAACTCTGTCATAGAGCATATTAGCCCCTCACCTACGTCCGAATCAGGCGATGACAAGGAAAGACCAATAACAGAGTGCAAGACTTCAGTGGGCAGCCCACTGAAAGATCCTCCCCATTGGGCACTTTCCCCATCTCCCAACCCATCTTAAATCTCTCCAATAATCACCCCGCTATCCTATTCATCCTAGCAGAGCTAATCATCACTCATCCTCTAACTAGTTTTCCACTAACAGTGCTAATCATCACACTCTAGTTTTAACAAGGTTACTGCCTATATTAACTAGAACTAATTAGATAATAGGTTCTACCTTATACGGCACTGCAGTTTTACTCAATCACATCTAAGTTTGCCATGCCAGGCACGTGTAAAATAATCTAATTAATCCCGCACACATTAGATGTTCTTAACTCCCTAACTGCAGTGCCAAAGCACGTCTGCCTCGATCAACATTTCAAGTTACACTAGTTGTCCCCAAATCGGGTTTTTGACAAACGCCTAAACTTGGTCTCGTGACGTTATTCTTTATGTCCACACAGGTGTTATTTTGGGCAGATCATCCCTTGTCAGGAATCTATCTTCCCTGGCTCAATCAACGTCAGATTCGTCCTCCCATGTTTTAACATCCACAACAAGCTAGCGAGTTACTGTATGGTCCCAACAACAGTTTTCAGTAACAAGCCGCCAATCTTCTGTCGAGAGGTGACAATCACAGCCGCCATTTCGCTTGATGTCCGGAATTCTAAATGACAGACGGGACTGTTTTCTCCCGAGCCGGGGACTTCCGCTTAAATCCGACCTGTTTGTGAACTGTCAATGTAGTGTATAGATTCATCTCACTCACCACCGAATGTTCCTATTTCGCCCACCAGATGTAAACACGTGCAGCTGCAACCCAGACTGTTTTTTCTGTATTTGTTGAAACAACCTGTGGCCTCGAACATGTCGTTAATCCGAACGCCTTTTATTGTCATCACTGGTTAATCACGGTGTTTTTCGTGACAGCTAGACATGTCCAATTGGGACAGTGACGACATACAAATACAGGCGATAAGAGTTCAGTCCGGTCTAACATTTGTGTTGGTTAATGTTTATGCCCGCAACGCGAATATGGATTCCCAGAAGTGGCAGTGACATATTAGGTCACGAGAGAAATGTTATTTTCTGTGGCGATTTCAACGCTAAAGGCAGATCATGGGGAAACATTTCCTCCAATACACAGGGGGAGGAGCTCGAGACTGCACTTGAAACCATTGACCTGGTTTGTATCAACAGTGGCTGTGTCACCAGGACAGCAAGCCGTCCAGGTGATGAGGTCAGAGCTATTGACTTGGCGCTGGTGTCTCCTTTACTCACTACAGTGTGTAGATGGGGTATCCTATGGCACTACGGCAGCGACCACCACCCTTGCAGCATATTGGTGGAGAAAGACAGAACGAGGCAGCACAAGTTAACGGTCAAGACAGTACAGGGCAAGATGTAGTGAGTAAAATAAGACGTGAAAGCGCAGAAAGCTTCAGAGCAGGAAAAAAAGCTGGGAGCAGTCACCTTGATGGAATTTCGAGGTGGAGAAGGCCTGGGTGGATAAGCGTAGTGCTGTAACGAGATGGCAAAATGCCAAGAAGAACAAAGATGTCCATCCTAGTCCCTGCATGCACTTAGAATGAGAGATGCACACAAAAGTAAGCTATTAAATAAAAAAAACTGGTCAAGGTGGTTGAAACTGAAAAATGGGCAGAGGTATGTCAAAGAGTAACCACAAACAAGTCACTGAAATTGTTCTGTCGACTACATAACAGCATGAGTGGGGTAGTCAAGAATAAGAGCATTTCTGACTTCCAAGGTGCTGACCTCATCTGGCAGAGGACTGACGAGGACAAGGGCAAAGCCCTCTTTGAACGCTATCTAGAGCAGAGCAACCAGACAGACATGAGAGGCCGAAATCTGGCCAAGGAGGTCACCTCAGACAGATGCAAGGCCCATAACACTTCGGATGAAGACACAGTGACAGTGAAATAAATCAAGGCTGTGCTTCGACGATCAAACAACAGCGCTCCAGGGCCAGATGGTATAAGATACGACGACATCAATAGGTGTATCGACAACGAGCTAGAACGAACGAACGAACGAACGAACGAACAAAATTTATTTTCAAAGGGTTAAGAATTGGGCACACAGGCTAGAGAAACTAGCAGACATGTACAACAACAGTATAGGGAGTGCTAGTGTAACAGTAAGGGAGGAGTACTGGGGTATTATTAGAATCTAGTGGGAAACAGATACAGCACGATTGAGCATCGAGACTAAAAGGGAGAGAGATGCTCAATCGTGACGTATTGGGTTGGCAAGGGGAGTTAAGATCCGGCCTTTGTATTGAGTGGAGTAGAACATCAAACCTTTGTCATCTTATACCAATAAAAGTTATATCAACAAGAAAACAACATGCCTTCGTGTTCTTATACACTGGTATAGGATGCGAAATGCTGCCACTTGACCAGGATACTGAATTGGGCCGTCCCGGCTACCACGCGAAGTACTAAGAAACCTTCAAAGAATGCCTAAACCAGAAGGTATTTAACATTTTCTCAAATCGGTTTTATCAAGGTCGGGAGACGCTTGTTGTTGTTCCAGTGAAGGGATGTCCAGTAAAATTCTGTAATCAGTTCAGTAATCAGCAAATAAAGAGGCTCGAAGGCTGTGATAACCCTGAGCAAATAATTTCTCAATCATATAAAATTATAGAAATTTAACGTCATCAAAGGGCCTCCCAGAGCCGTTGACTGAACTTTAACGTCATCAAAGAGCCTCCCAGAGCCGTTGACTGAACTTTAACGTCATCAAAGGGCCTCCCAGAGCCGTTGACTGAACTTTAACGTCATCAAAGGGCCTCCCAGAGCCGTTCTCTGAACTTTAACGTCATCAAGGGGCTGGTAATGGCCGTTAACTGAACTTCAGCCTTCAACGTTATAAAAAGGGCTTCCCATAGCCGCGATCTGAACTCTAGAGTTTCAAAAAGCTTACAATAACCTGAGTTTTGATAATTTCAAATCGCCAGCCACTTACGTTATCGATATCTCAAGACGTCGATGATGTACACCACCCGGGGTGAAAACAAAGGTTACAAGATTCAGATGGGACCCAACCAGGGGTTGAAGATAATCCCGGCAGCCCTAGAGAAGTGACGTAATTACCTGGGAGAAGAGACAGACTACCTGAACTCCGCGACGACTGATTTTTCAGCTGAGATGGGCTCCTGGCGATCGAACGAAATTTGAGGCTGAGGCGAGGAAGGTACGGGCTTGAGCCAGAAACTAACTGTGCATTTCTATAATAAGTGAGTGTATTACTTAAATTGAGAAGTTAAAATTGTGTGGTTCTCAACCCCAGAAACTAACTGATTTTCCAAAACAAGTATTCCTTAAATTAAGAAGTTGAAATTTTGTGGTTCTTTGCTTGCCTTGTTTCAGTATTTTTCAGCATGGCAGAACAGGACACCTTAGCACAAGTTTTGACGTTAAATTAAGAAATTACAAAAATGAAATTGGTTACTTGTATAAATATTTCAGCTTAGAAGACTCAGCACAGCACATATTTCAGCTGAACTCAGGACAAGTTTTTTTTCTCCAGGTACCAAAGAAATATACAGAAGAAGAAGTAGAAAGGTTGTTTCAAGTTGATAAATATTTAAAAAGGAAATGAATATGAATTTCTTGTGTGGGGAATTACAGCGTGTTAGTATATGGTTGGGGGAATTAAAGGTGTCAATTACGGAGGTAGAGAATTTTCTGAAAACGTTGAAGAACAAAACAACTAGACAGGACCCTTATAGAATTATGGTAGACAGTAATAGAGTAGGAAAGAATAACAGGAGACAGACATTAATAAAGACAGAAGACAATATGGTTATGACGAACAAAGGCCTGATCTATATAGAGTAAAAGACAGTGAGAACAGACGAAATAGTGAAAGGTCGGACTGGTATAGTAGTTATAAATACAAAAATGGGCGTGAGAGAAACATTTCAAGGAAATCATGGGACTGGCCCTCTCACAGTGCAACTGCTAGAAAAAGACGTGACGACTGGTTAGAGAAAAGACAAAGACAATATTTAAACTCAGCTGTGTCACATGCCTGTGTTCAGTGGCATTAAGGTGAGTGGCCGTACAAGATAAACAGTTCACGAGATAAAATGGGGCGGATGGTGGGTCCCCCAGAGGGCGTAAATGAGAGGACAGTAATTGAAGGGGGGAGCTGAGAAGAGGTCAGCTGGTGAGGACAGACAGTTGGAGCAGTGAGGTTGTGTGGTGTGTGTGAGGCAATGTGGGGCATAGAATTGTTTAAAAAGACAGGGACAAAGATTGACGGAGAGTTAATGTTTGAACTCCGAGCTGAGAGGGAGTTGAGTGTAGACCAGACCAGGAGAAGGTCATGGTCTGATAAAGTGAAGAATTGTGACGGAGTTTTGGAAGATAACTCCGCACTGTGGGTTCCAGGGATAGTGAGTGGAATTCGAGACCCATAGTGGGTTACTTTGAGTCGGGCCTAGAGAGAGGCTAGTATACCTGTCGTGTGGGACGATATTTGAGTAGCCTTGAGAGGCAGTGTTATTCGACGTGTTCCATTGGGATGGAGATATATTCTTAGAGAATTATTGTTCCTGGATTTATATGTTACATGTGTCTGTGTTAATTCAGAATTAAAGGAATATTATGTGCGCAAATTAACGCTTGTTCACTGACTGGTGTTTGGTGGTGATGCATCTTGATTAATCTGTTGTTCAACATCACATTGTTACAAGGACATACCCTAGACATAACCATAGCCACTCTATCTGTCACTTAGTCAACATTCACTTTGTGACAGAGAAGATTTTTGAGGGCTGTCCGATCTTGGACTTCGGTATTTTACATCAGTACGAATCAGTTCATTAAGCGCAACAACATGGTTTTCCAAGTTCAATCCAGTAATGGCCAGTAGGCGAAGACAGGATTACAAACCATAGCTGCATTCGGTCAAGGAACACCGTGCAATATTGAGATATCTGTGGGCTCTTCGCTGAAAGAGAGGAGTTATTATCTGTGACTTAGTTCCATCAATTTAGACAGTACTGCGTCAAGAAATTAACAGCAACTCTTTGGTGTGTATAAGACGCCACATCCAAGAAAAACTGTCAGCGCGCGGGGAAAATGCGCGGCGGAGGTCACAGGCGAGCAGTCAGTTCACGTCAAGTCCACTACAGGTAAATTAACGGCGGTCAGCACGCATAAACAGACGAGGCGGGGACGCCAAGAATTAACGCAGGACAAATCGACCGGGAGAGTCGATTGCAGTAGCAGGGGTGTTTGGTCAAGGACAGCACAGGTAAATTCGAGTGGACAAAACAGTGTTTGTAACAAGTGCGGTCAGTCCTAAAGTGTGTGTGTTTGACAGGATTGAACCAAGGATTGAAGAAAATCAAAGATATTGACAGGTGTGTGTGTGTGCTGGAGGCAATCGCACTGTGTTGTTGCAAGTTGACTGGTCAAGATTATTCGACGCAGTAAATAGGACGGGTGGGTACACCAGCGTCCAGGTATTGGGGAAGTACATGTTTGGAAAACAGAGAAAAATTGGCAGTCGCTGATTTGACGGACAGTTGACTGAAGGGGATAGTAACAGTACCCCTACCGCAGCCGGGTGGGGCTGTCAAGTGTTTGTGTGAAAACTGTGTTACGGAGGAATTTTTCACTGAGAGTGATAAAGAGAAATTGAGGTGTCCGGTAAGGTCAAGGCCGTGGACAGTGGAAAGTTACTGAGATGTCCCATAGTGGAACTGGATAAACAAGCTGGTTTTGTGTGAAACTAGACTTTATGTTCGGCTTTGTTAAAAGCCCTTTGTGTGCATTACCTTATAATCAGCAAACATTTTGTCAACGATTGATGACGTGGCATCTCCGCGAACATAGTTGCATACAGTTGCCAAAAAGAACTGGCGGTACAGAGTGAAAGCGTTGAACATTTATTGCCATTATTTTGGTCTTTTCTTTTGGTGAATCTATAACATATATGATACAGCGAAGCGCCATCTCCGCAACGAGAGTAACAACAAATCGAAAGAACACTTTGGATTATTACCACGTACAGAGAAAGTACAATAACGTTACGGATATCACTATCATCTTCAACTTTTGTCGACAGTTGGAACTTTGATCACCACGTGAATTCAATAACCACGCAACAAAACAAGAAGTCGGTTTGAAATCTAGCGTCGTAGACATTGAATAAAAAGAACTTTTGGCGACGGATTAGTGGGCACATATTTATCGGCCAACGATGTGGACATTCTGTTTGCTGCTCATTGTCTTATAAATATTGTTTTCGGTTGTTAAGCTGTTACTTGTATGTGGTCCAGTGTTTGTCAAGAGTAGGGGATTTGTTGGGGTGTTTCTCGAGAGTCGGGATACAGCACAATAATTTATTTGTCTTTCTGGTGCTTACGATATTTTTGTAAGAAAAACGTTAATGAGTTGACGTATCGTGCAGGGGCATTGAAATAGTCTTAACCAATATCTAGAGCCGAGTTGTCTGACGTCAGATCTGTGTATATTTTCAGTATATATTCTTTTTCTTTCTCTCTTTCTTTTCGTTATATTTACATATAATATTTGTTGTGTTCGGATATATGTTTTTATTGTGATCTTTCGTCATTTCTGCTGTCTAGTGGTCGTGGTCAATTTATATTTTTATTTTACGCGCACTGTGGGTGTCTCTACACAAGCTTGTGGTTGTTACTGTGGTTTATTTCTGTGTCATCATCGTCTCCGTGTACTCAGCTTGTGAAGTCTAGCGTTGGATAGTCATCACTTAGTGTTATCATCCATTTGTGTGTATATGTTTTTATATGTATGTTTAACAATATTTCCAGGGACTTCATGAACTTTTGGTCATAGATATATATACGAGGGAGTATAGGTGATACTTCCCACCTCACTACCTAGTGCTTATAGAGTGACTGGGTGAGTACAGAGTGATATTGTAGCACTACGGATTTATGTATACAGGGAGTGTGGGTGTACTTAGGGAAGTGACACAAAGACTAACAGCAGAGTCGTCACATTTATAGTTGGCTGACAGACAGCAACGTGTCCACAAGTACAAGATGCCTACTTTAATGGAATATATTGAAGCAGGTGAACGAATAGGCCTGAAGGGTAAAGAGTTACAGGAGTATGCCGAAGCAAAAGAACAAAAACAGATTGAAAAAGAGGAGAGGCATAATGAACGCGAGGCAAAACGTCTGCAGGAAGAAAAGGTAGCTGAAGACAAGCGTCTACAGGAAGAAAAGTTAGCTGAGAGAGAACAAAGACAGGCTGAAATGGAAGCCAAGCGTCTACAGGAAGAGAGAGAGACACACATGAGAATGGAAATTGAGAAAGAGAAGATTAAGATGGAAGCGGAAATTGCTATTAAAAAGTTAGAATTTGCATCGAAGGGTCAAAGTGAGGAAAGTAGAAAACCGTCGCAGTCGTCACAGAGATTAAAACTGCCATATTTTACGGACCGGGATTGCCTTGAGGCCTATCTTTCGAGATTCGAAGCATCAGTGAAGGTATTAGGCATCCCAGAAAGCGAGTACGCAATTAGACTGGGCGAGTATTTAACGGGTAAGGCCCTAGAAACAATGTTTAATTTACCTGTAGAAGAAAGAAACAACTACACTATCTTACGTCAACGTTTGCTGACAAAGTTCCAACTAACGGAGCATGGATATAGGACAAAGTTTAGACAGTTAGTGCCAGAGACAAATCAAGATTTCACAGATTTTGTTAACACAATAAAGAATACATTTAATAAGTGGATGGAGCTGGCAGAGGTAGGAAAAGATTTTAATAAATTAGTGGATTTAGTGTTAAGAGACAAAGTGTTATCATCATGCAATACAAACTTAGTAGCTTTCTTTGAGGAACGTAAGCCAAAGGACATAGACACAATGTCACAGTTAGGGCAAAATTACATGACTGCACATCCAAACAGTTCTATTGGTAGACTTATGAGTGAGGAAATAGTCTGTGCAGCGTACACTAAACAGGACCAGAATCCAGTCATCGGACCAAGGGCGAAAAGTGTGGATTCAGCACAGAAAGGTGAGCAACAAGAACTTCAAGATAATGGTTTCCGAGGAAACAATGTTGGTAGAGTAGGACGGTACCCATATAGAAGAGGGAACTTCCAGAGACGTCCAAATTATGCCGGATGTTGGAATTGTGGGAGCTGGAGACACAAAATGGCAGATTGTGATGCACAACCATCAGATGGACCAACGAACAACAGTAAAAGGGAGATCACTTGTTTCAAATGTGGAAGGAACGGGCATGTCAGTCATCAATGTAGGATGAGAGAAACAGAGCACTCAAATGCAGCACAAGTAATTGAGACGCTGAACAATGAAGATTGTAGTGGGTGCAAACCTCTTTTTGAAAAAGATGGTCAGCCAGTCTTAATATGTGGTCACACAGTTAAAGCAGGATCAGCAGTCCATGAAGGAGGAAGTCTGAAGATGCATCATGGGTTTGTTAATGATAGGCCAGCGTTAACAATTAGGGATTCCGGATGTACGTCCATCGGGGTGAGAAAGAGTTTAGTGCAACCCTCGGATTATACAGGGGAAAAGATTAGATCCATAACATTTAATGGGACAGTAGAATTCTACCCAATAGCCGTGATAACATTAAAAACACCATACATAACAGGAAGAGTGACAGCATGTGTTTTAGACTCACCAGTGGCAGATCTCATCATAGGAAATGTTATAGGAGTTAAAGAGTGTACAGAAGAGGAAGTAGTTTATTGGGACCAAAAATATAGTGTAAGCAGTAATGAGGTAGTTACCACAAGAGAACCTAAATTAGAGAGTATAGCTGAGGTAGAAGAGGCACTTGAAGTAGACACAGGAACTCAGGACAAGGATAGTACAGCTGAGCAGATGAGAATGGATCCCAAATATAGTGCTAGTGGCTCCCAGAGACAAGATACTACTCTGAACAAATGTTCACATGGGTGTAGGAGAGTAGAACATAGGCAGTCAAAGAAAGGTAGATGGTGCTTCGAGAGGAAGAACAATGTTCTTACTCGCCACTTTTCAGATAGTGGAACTGCACGTGGGCAAGTAGCAGTACCTTTAGCACACAGACACCGATATACTAGAACAGCTCAGGATAGTACATGTGCAGGGCACATAGGCATAAGGCGTATGCAGCAGAAAGAAAGGTGCCAGATATATGGGCCAAGATTGAATAAAGAGTTCAGACTAAACAGAGACTCAAGTGTAACAGTACAATATGCAGATAGGAAAGTTGAGTCAGGTCAAAAGAGTGTTCGCGACATTACTGACCTAGGGATAGCAAACAGATGTTGTAATTGTAGAGGTACCATGAGCCATGGGTACATGAAAGGTAGACACAGCATCGACAGGAATCAGAGGTGGGTTGATGCAAGAAAAGAACCACCTGATATATGGTCGGTACACAAATAGCTTGTGTCGTCTTAAAGATATTAATAGACCTGTGGGTACATAAGTAGAATGCTTTTCTATGATGTATTATTATTATTATTATGTGATGTATTAGTTCATGCATTGATACAAAAGATAGAAAGTTGTTTGTATTTATGTGTGGGGATTATGGGAGTTTACTATGAGTATTTGATATATTATTAAGTGTGGTAGCTAGAGTAAGGTGCAGCCTATACTTAGGGCTACCCAGGCAATGTGTCTGGGTCACATATTTAATAAGTTTTAGTCTCCCAACATTTGAAAACGATGTTTTCTTTTGAGGGTGGGGTAGTGTCACATGCCTGTGTTCAGTGGCATTAAGGTGAGTGGCCGTACAAGATAAACAGTTCACGAGATAAAATGGGGCGGATGGTGGGTCCCCCAGAGGGCGTAAATGAGAGGACAGTAATTGAAGGGGGGAGCTGAGAAGAGGTCAGCTGGTGAGGCAGACAGTTGGAGCAGTGATGTTGTGTGGTGTGTGTGAGGCAATGTGGGGCATAGAATTGTTTAAAAAGACAGGGACAAAGATTGACGGAGAGTTAATGTTTGAACTCCGAGCTGAGAGGGAGTTGAGTGTAGACCAGACCAGGAGAAGGTCATGGTCTGATAAAGTGAAGAATTGTGACGGAGTTTTGGAAGATAACTCCGCACTGTGGGTTCCAGGGATAGTGAGTGGAATTCGAGACCCAGAGTGGGTTACTTTGAGTCGGGCCTAGAGAGAGGCTAGTATACCTGTCGTGTGGGACGATATTTGAGTAGCCTTGAGAGGCAGTGTTATTCGACGTGTTCCATTGGGATGGAGATATATTCTTAGAGAATTATTGTTCCTGGATTTATATGTTACATGTGTCTGTGTTAATTCAGAATTAAAGGAATATTATGTGCGCAAATTAACGCTTGTTCACTGACTGGTGTTTGGTGGTGATGCATCTTGATTAATCTGTTGTTCAACATCACATTGTTACAAGGACATACCCTAGACATAACCATAGCCACTCTATCTGTCACTTAGTCAACATTCACTTTGTGACAAGCTGTAAAAGACAGAGTTGAACCTGTAAATAAAATACAGACTAGTCCTAAAATGGTTACGAATGTGATTAGTGGACAGGAAAAGAAGAAGACGATATTAGTAAAGAAAAGAAACCGAGAGACACAGACGCAGACAAGTAATACGGTAGAAAGTAGTACGCAGACTCAGGTACAACCAGTCAGCAAGATAACAAAGGGAACTCAAACTGACTTCATAGAGAATCAGTCAAAACCAACTCAATTGACTAAGAGAGACAAGGTTGAAGTTAGGAAAGATGGACAGACGAGGACCAAGAACGACAGAAAGATAAAGAGGAGAAGTATTGACGAAAGAAATAGTATGGTTGTAAATAGAGGTAGTGCCATGTCAAATTCTTCAGCTATAGACAGGAAACTAATTCCCAAATGGTGTAGGAATATTAGCTGTCAGAGTTCAAGTTACGGAGAAGATATTCCTACAGCCGAATATTATAGTGATGCTGAAACAGATATAATTACTGAGGATTCGGAGAATGAGAGTGCTGCACTACGAGCAGATCCTGAATTGAGGAGTGTTGTTCCCTCATACGGAATAGTGACTGGTGGACAGACGGACAGAGTTTTAGTTAGTGACTATATTGGGAAGGCTAAGGGACGAAGACCAAGAAAGAGAAAGAAAGTCAGACGTTTTAAAGATGACTATGAGAATAAGGCCGACGTGTTTGCAGTAAACTATAATGAGTCTGATGTAGGGACTATTATTAGTGTGTCATCTGAGGACGAGATGGGAAGGTATAAACGTTACGTAAGGTATACAGGAAACAGTGAACAGACTGACGCAAATAGAGGAAATAGAAAGAACGCATTTAAGAAAAAGAATAGTGGTAGACAGTTAGCGGGAATTTATTCAACGACAGAAAGTGACTTAAGTAAAATAGAAGACCTTAGGACCTTAAGACCTGAATACTTTAACAGGTTGACAACAGATAGTGATGATGACATTATAAGTGAAAGACAGGTTAGTGTATTGAAAGACAGTGAAGTGTTTAATTTGGACACACTATATAACGGTTAAAATTCCTTGGGTGAAGAAGGAAAATGAAATAGTTTTGGCTTATGAGAAGAACTCCGGTTTGAGAGTATAGGTGTATGAGCTGTCTAAAATAGACAGATGAAATTTTTGGGGTAGCATGGTACAGGGTAGGTGATAGTGGTGTTGAGGATAAGGAAGTACGGCAAATGATATTCCACGTGGATTACGTAATACAGGATATCGTCTGTTTGGTTACGAGGTAGAGAGAGTATATTAAGTAAAATAGGGTAGATTCAGGACAGAATTAATAGAGGGTGAGAGATAAATTAAGTATGAATGTTCGTATTAGAAGTGGGTTGACTCAGAGCTATGACGTGATGTCCGAGATAGTTTTGCTTGTTGGTTGGAGAAGAAAGAATAGTATTGTTGACACGTGACAGGCACTGAGTATCCTGTGTGTAAAATAGCCAGTTGAACGTGAGAATAAAAGTAATAGACTGTAGAAGTGAATGCTTGAAAAATACGAGTTACGTCGTGCTTGCGGAGAAAGAAGAAACTTGTTGTGTCTGGAGAAGTATAGAATAATAGTTACGAGATTTGTGACATGTTGGAATGAAGTTTGTTTTGAAGAGACAGTAGATAGTGCTGTGAAAGCAATATAAGTTGCGAGATGTCATGTATAGGGTTTGACCTTCGTATAGGAGTAGAGATATAAGAAAGCAGTGAATTGAGAGAGTCCTCTAGAATAGTTCGTCTGGTTGTGCGTTGTTCATACGTGAGTATAACTGTCAGACAGGTGTTCGGCGTGATGAAGGAAGTAGGAGAGAGGTGTGATGAAGTCGCCTAAGTGAAATACGTAGATAAAATGTAAGAGTGGCGTTAATATGTCGTGTGTCAATGTGTTTAGAGGAGATTAATACGTGTTTATATGTGGTGAATGTTGAGGTGACGTCTGAAGTGCTTTTTATAGTAATGATAGAGACACGTTAGATTGTCGAGATGCAAGAGTAGTCGGGAGATGAGAGCGAAGTTGTGTATCATTGTCCGTGTGAATATGAGAAGAGCGGTTGATAAGTAACGTTGATAAATCGTGGAACATAGAGCATGCGAAAATCGAGAGATAGAAAGAAAATTGTAATGTCTTTTCGTAGAATATCTGACCTTGGAAGGAAATTATGGAAGTTATATTCTGAATTAACATTCTGAATGTTTAGTATTCTTGACAGGAAAATGGCGAAGCAAGAGTGCCTAAGACTGCTGTTGGTTATAAGTGGCGTGGGTTGCAGTTCTGAAAGAGTTCCGAGAAATAATAAGAAGAGTGAAAGATGCGGAGGTAAACATGGTTAGTTAAATGAATGTTAGAGAACGTGTTACGAGGAGGGTGACCGATTTGACTATCGTCACGATGTGAGAGTGATGTGAGACGTGAAGATAGCTTAGAGTAGTGCTGCTGAGACGTTATGAGTACTGATGCAGTAGAATGAAATATTAATTGCGTCGGGTAGACGAGAAACTAGCGGTAGAATTAGTTGTTTTGGTGAGAGGTCTATAGTAAATAGACAAGTTCTTTTGATGGGAGTAGCGTAGTGGAGATACTGTAGTTAACAGTAGTGATGTTTGGTAACAAAGCCATGGGAAACAATTGGTGTGCCGAGCCACAGGTTAAGTTATAAGTACAAGATGGCTGGTGCATTGAAAAGACGTTGAAATAATCGCCACATTGGCAATAGATAAAGTGAGTGACCTGTAGTTCACAGAGCTTGCTTAAGGTATTTGTGATGTGTAGGATTTAATTTTGAAAAAGATAGAAAATTGTGAGGGGAGATAATCAAAGTTTGACTTCCAGAAAATGGAACGGTCAGTTGTTGAGTAGTGATTTTGGTTGAGGAGAACAAGTATGGTTCAGCGTTATGATGATCTGTAGATAACAGATATATGTATATGTAAATAAGTGTTTTGGCAAAATAGGTGTGAATTGTAGGAAGAAATATGTGTTACAGGGATTAATATAGGAGGCCAATGAGGATGGGCCACTGTACGTAATAATTTGTAGGGAGTTGTATTTTTTTTTTGAAAACCTTCTCTTTAGCGAGAAGACAATTGTTTTATTGCCTCATGTATAATGTTTTTCTTTGCTTGATTTGGTCCTGTAAAATGATGGTTATTATTTTAGAATAGGGTTATTGTGTTCTTAGACTTTTATGTGTAAACTACTGGTCCGTAAAAGAGACCAGTAGTATTAGGTAAAAATAGATTAGGATGTATGTTGTATTATTTTAATCATCGTCACCATCATCATCAATATCATCATCATACTTTTAGTTGAGTTGCGGGGAAACATAAATGATTGTTACAAAAATTTGGGTGGGATTTGATGTCCTGTTGTGATTTTATTTCACTGTTTTGTGTGTTAAATAGTAGTTAATTAAGTTATGTTTAAATTACAGGGTTTTGTCTGGAATAAAGACAATACAGGGGGCTTTAAATATGACCCTTCGTTCAGAAAAGAGTTAATAAAACTACGGAGAGCTAATAGAGAGACATATTCTCTTTGTGAAGAATAAGTTCATGGGTGCTGTGATAATCAGCATAATGAGGTGGATATGGTACTGGAAACATATACCGGGGATGGTAGTGGGAAACTTTAGAGATACACTAAAGTAAGCATTAATTAGAAATATATGGGATTAGAAGCCACATGGGAGAAGAAAAGATTAATGAATATATTCAGTGGGCTAAAGCTGAGAAAAGTTTTAAACATAGTTTCCAGGGGGGTCAGAAGAGCCATGATATACACGAGAATGCTGGGTTATAGAAGAATAAGAAAATTACCCCAAAGAGTAAACATGAATTGGATCCATGTTTGACTAGACACTGTGGATAACAGTACAATAATAAAGTGTGTTAATGAGAAATGAACATAGGGGAGACATAGTGACATGGGGTGTTTGGGGGTCCGTAATAAAGGGACTGAGATAAAGTTGATTGCAAGCAGTCACAGACATGAGTGGTTATTTTTGCTGCTGTAGATTACGGCATGAATTATGAATTGAGAGCTGGAAGATTTTAGAGAGGCATTGGGTTACATGGCCTGGGTAGGATGTAAATGTTTATCCCTTTGGGTGTATTAAGCTTCAGAGATAGAATAATAAGTGGGTTGCTAGAGTAATGTATATAGCGGTGTTGTGTTTATGTTGGTTAACATTTAAGGGGAGATTTCAAGGTTACTAGGTTGCTGTTGATAACGGCATAAGTGGAGCATTTTAGTAGATATGCCCATAAGAAATGGACATTAAGAGAGAACCTGAGGTATTGGAGAAGATTAGTTATACGAGATGATGAGGTTAGGTGAGGGGTTATGTATAATGTTGGAGGAGGTCTTAAGGGATAATAGACCTTTTTAATTGTGTCTTCGGGATGTGTTTTGTGGTTTACATTACAATGTGAGGTTGAGGTAAGGTAGTGTCTGTTATATAGACACTTAGAAGTGAAGAATATTTTTGGATGATGGTTGGTATTTGATGCTGTAGATAGCAGCGTAAACTGTTACCATAATGAGTGGTACTGGGGGAGATATAATTGGTATAGACTTTATTACATAAAGTCTCAAAGAACATAGGGGTGTAAAGGGGTGTGTGATTTAGGTGAATGTTGTTTTTTTGAAAGAGTTCTATTTCTTCTTTTAAATTCCGGTGGCCACCGATTCTTTGTCTTCCTATCGTGTGAAAGTAATTTCAGGTTAGTTGAAAGTGGGGTATTAGTAGCGTTGGTGATAAAAATGAGTTGGTGTTAGTGTTTGAAATTTTAAGCAGGTTACTTATGAAGAGAAGAAGGAGTATTTAAGAAGACGTGTTATGATGTTATGATGTATTATATAAACTTGAATTTGAAATGTTATTAAAAATATGTTATGTTTGGTTGAAGGGCCAGGAACGAAGAAGAAGTGGGTTGACTATATAGCAAGGAAAAGAGTTAAAGAAATAGAATGTTTAATTAAATTGGAGTTGGTTTGGGGAAGAAGTGAGGAACTGTGAGAAGTAAGGAAAAAGAGGGAATAGAGTATGGGAATTAGGAGTAAAGATTTTTCCTTTATAAGGAAAATTCTTTATTCAACATGGGGAGGTGTAACAGTAAGGGAGGAGTACTGGGGTATTATTAGAATCTAGTGGGAAACAGATACAGCACGATTGAGCATCGAGACTGAAAGGGAGAGAGATGCTCAATCGTGACGTATTGGGTTGGCAAGGGGAGTTAAGATCCGGCCTTTGTATTGAGTGGAGTAGAACATCAAACCTTTGTCATCTTATACCAATAAAAGTTATATCAACAAGAAAACAACATGCCTTCGTGTTCTTATACACTGGTATACTAGCATCAAGGAGGAGTGGTTACACAGCTATCTGATTCCCTTGCCGAAGCCTGACAAAGACCACACAAAAATTCAGGGATATCGAGTTATAACCATGCAGAATACAATAGGCAAGCTGCTGGAGAAGTTAATTGCCAGAAAAATATGAAGCCAGCTAGAGGGACAAGGTGTTTTCCCACCTGCCCTGGGTGGGTACCGTCCAAAAAGAGAAAAATGGATCAATGCAGCAGTTTTTGTCCATGATGTCTATGAAGGTTTCCACTCAGGCATTGAAACCTTTGCTACAGCGATTGATCTTGAGCACGCGTACAATAGAGTACCATTGGATTTTGTAATGCTTCAGCTTCTTGAACTCAATATAAGTCCATTCCTCCTTACTTTGATCCTGCAGCCCTCTTCCAACGGAAAGTAGTTGTTATATGTGGCAGTTGGACTTCGGAACCAACAACAATATATCCTGGCCTATCACAGGGATCACCATTATCTCCGGTACTGTTTAACGCCTACACTGCGAGAATCACCAGCGAGCATATCAATAGACCGGGGAGGACACTGCCATATGCTGACGATGTTTTAGTGTATCGTCAGGGGAAGGATAGGAATGAGGTTGCTGTGGAACTACAAAGGGAACTCAATCGCATAAGTACTTGCTGTTTTTAATCTTGGGCAATGTTCAACCCACCAAAGGCAACAGTAACATGGTTCCCGTTGAATAATCATATTGTCAACACTCCAACACCAACTGTTAATCTGTGTTCAGAGACGGTGGAAAGAACGCAGGCAATGAATTACCCGGGGATACGTTTTGATCGAAGCCTTGCTTATAATGAGAACATAGACAAGGTGATAGATAACAAAGGCCAAGCGGGGTTTGGCAGCGATGCGGGTGATGGCGGCAGCAAACTGTGAGCAGCGCCATCTATGTCTTCTGTACGAGGGGCTGGTCATGTCTGTTTTAGAGTATGCAATGGCAATCCTCACTCTCAGCCATAAGCAGATAGAAAGGATGGAAGGGATACAGAATGAAGCTATGCGCATTATTCTTGGATGTACAAGAGAGATGCCGGTCTCTCTGGCTGAGGGGTTACAACACTTTCTCCGTAATCCCGTTTGTCACGCAGAGTCTCGTAGTGGGAGCGAGCTGGGAGCGGTTCGTCCCCCGCTGGTGACTTGCGGGACACTGAGCCGGCCGCTCAGAAAGCAATGGCAAACTACTGAGCGTAATCTTGCCAAGAAATCAACAGACAGCTGAAAGATGCTGCTGTTGACAGCGATGTCCTGTAAAGGATATGCGAATTAAAAAAAAAAAAATAAGAGAGATACATCGTTCATAACTTTCTCACCTCTAAGTGGCTACTTCTCTCATATCTATGTCACATCTAGTGGCTAAATCTTTCATAACTTTCTCACCTCTAATGGCCACATCTTTCATATCTTACTCACCTCTAGTGGCTACACCTCTCATATCTTTCTTACCTCTAGTGGCTACATCTCTCATATCTTTCTTAACTCTAGTGGCTACATCTCTCATATCTTTCTCACCTCTAGTGGCTTCATCTCTCATATCTTTCTCACCTCTAGTTACTACATCTCTCATATCTTTATCACCTCTAGTGGCTACATATTTCACAACTTTCTCACCTCTAGTGGCTACATCTCTCATATCTTTGTCAACTCTATTGGCTACATCTTTCATAACTTTCTCACATCTAGTGGCTACATCTCTCATAGCTTTGTCAACTCTATTGGCTACATCTTTCATAACTTTCTCACATCTAGTGGCTACATCTCTCTTATCTTTGTCACCTCTAGTTACTACATCTCTCATATCTTTGTCAACTCTATTGGCTACATCTTTCATAACTTTCTCACATCTAGTGGCTACATCTCTCATATCTTTGTCAACTCTATTGGCTACATCTTTCATAACTTTCTCACATATAGTGGCTACATCTCTCTTATCTTTGTCACCTCTAGTTACTACATCTCTCATATCTTTGTCAACTCTATTGGCTACATCTTTCATAACTTTCTCACATCTAGTGGCTACATCTCTCATATCTTTGTCAACTCTATTGGCTACATCTCTCATAACTTTCTCACATCTAGTGGCTACATCTCTCATATCTTTGTCAACTCTATTGGCTACATCTCTCATAACTTTTTCACATCTAGTGGCTACATCTCTCATATCTTTGTCACCTCTATTGGCTACATCTCTCATAACTTTTCTCACATCTTGTGGCTACATCTCTCATATCTTTGTCACCTCTAGTTGCTACAACTTTTGTAACTTTGTCACCTCTAGTGGCTACATCTTTCACAACTTTCACAAATCTTGTGGCTACTTTAAAAACTAGTAGTAGCTACATCTTTCTTGTGACTACATCTTTCATATCTTTCTCACCTCTAATGGCCACATCTCTCATATCTTGCTCACCTCTAGTGGCTACACCTCTCATATCTTTCTTAACTCTAGTGGCTACACCTCTCATATCTTTCTTAACTCTAGTGGCTACATCTCTCATATCTTTCCCACCTCTAGTGGCTACATCTATCATATCTGTCTCACGTCTAGTGGCCATATCTCCCATATCTTTCTCACCTCTATAGGCCACATCTCTCATATCTTTCTCACCTCTAGTGTCCACATTTTATATATCTTTCTCACCTCTATAGGCCACTTCTCTCATATCTTTCTCACCTCTATAGGCCACATCTTTCATATCTTTCTCACCTCTAGTGTCCACATTTTATATATCTTTCTCACGTCTAGTGGCCACATCTCTCATATCTTTCTCACCTCTAGTTACTACATCTCTCATATCTTTACCACCTCTAGTGGCTACACCTTTCATATACTTGCCACTTATAGTGTTTATATCTCTCATACCTTTATCATTGATAGTCGTTACATATCTCATTTTGCTATCACCCACGGTTGTTACACGTCTCATTTATTTATCAACTCCGATGGCTACATGTCACACATCTATCATATTGTTTACTCCTCGACTGCCTACGTCTCTCATTTCTTTATCATCTCTGGTGGTTACATTTATGACATCATTATAACTGCTAGTGGCTATAGCTCTCATATTTTTATCCTGCGACACCCACATCCCTCACTTCCTTCTCAACTCTCATGGCCTCAGCTCTCATATTTTTATTTTCTGACTACCTACATTCCTCATTTCTTTCTCATCTCAGCTGGCTACAGCTCTCAATATTTTTCTCACCTTTAATGGCTACATCTCTCATATCTTTACCGCTCCATTACGAATGTCCTTCATATCTTTATCATCACGACTGCATTTTATATTTTCGCCAATGCCTCTGCCAACCTTCTGCCCTTCTGTTACCTGTCTCCGCTCTTACGTTTGCTTCAACTGGAGTTTTTAAACAAAGAAAGATAGAAACCGCCTCGTCAACCACCTGTAGTTTCATTTCGCCATTTTTATAAGGAGGTGATCTGTTTTGGCAGTTAGCGCGAGTGTTAGCGCGCAGACTTCCACTCAACAAATGGTGTACCTGTGTTGCTAGCTTCGCGTTCTGTTCAATTTTACACAAGTCGATCCGTATGACGTCTTCGGAAACATGCCACGCATACACGCATTTAACAATATCTCCAGCTTAAGTTGTATACCGTATTGTAGCACGTCTTGTTTTCCCAGTACAATCCTGTTCTTAAGTCTTGCTTAGAAACAATTTTAGCATATGGATATATGAATCACGGATATGTTGTAGGCAATCACGAGTATGCATTATGTTAATGGGATGTGTTTTTACATCATATTGTGTTATCATCATTATGTTAAGGGTAATTTTAATGAGTCTCAAACGACCTCTGCCCTGTGTCTTTACGATGGCTCATACAGTGGTTTTCAGTGCATTCTTTGAAGTTGTCCATCGATATATAGAAATGCCTGTCAATGCATCCTTTGATGTTGTCTACCCACATATAGACGTGTTTTTCAGTGTACCCTTTGATGTTGTCCACCCACACATAGAAGTGGCGTTCATTGCATCCTTTGATGTTGTCCAACGACATATAACGTCTACCAGTCCATCTCTTGATGTTTTCCATCCACATTTATCGTTGTCTTTCAGTCTATCTGTCTATGTTGCCTACTCGTTTGGAACTTTGTCTGCCAGTCCATTTCTTGCTGTTGTCTATCCACAAATAACGTTATCATTGTCTTGCACGGTACTTCTTCAGCTGTCTCTCCAAGCCATTTCATGAACAGTCGATGTGTCATTCTATGTCTTATTCTTCTTCAGCGTTCCGAGCCATTGACGTTCTTTGCTGCAGATACAAGCCGTCTCCATTCGTCTCTCTGGTTGACCTTCTCTTGCCAGTCACTGATTCCAAGTGCTTGTAGGTCACTCTATGTGCTCGAATTATATTTATTAATCTTTTTTCATCTCAGTATTGTTCTCTTCAATCCAATATTACTCAGCACTTTCTTACTCTGCTATGCTATTACTCCTAATGAGAGTACTAAATAACATTATGCTCTTAAACATCCGGTGTGCTGATGCCAATTTAGAGGGTTCAACCTTTATACCGGTCAGTTGGACTAAGATGTTGACTTCTCGTCCTTGACTAGGGGAAGTAAATTACAAGTACCTCAGAAGTCGGAGTGGGAGTCCCACACAAGCCTACTGTGCCTCCTCCCTTGCCAACCCTTCCTTGGGGAGAAAACCATCGTGCAACCGGTGTGTCGTATCATCACACATATCCTGGCACCTTCACCCGTGAGAAGCCAGCTTCTTTCTCGGCCGTTCTCCTTTGTTGTTGCTTCTGCATTCGCGGTTCGCTACCCACCAGTAGACATCGTTGCCGCCATTATGCCTAATTCGTACCCCACTCACGGCTCAAGGAGCCTCATCTCGCTCGCTCCCTGTATAAAATTTTAAAAAAGTCGCTTAAAAGCCGACTTAATTGCACCGGGTTTTTATCCCATATGGCTCAGTCTCTTTCCGCAGTGAACTGTCGAAAACGCCGCACAAGGCCCGAACTCTGTAGATCCAGCGACGACCCCAGGAGCCTCCGAAAAAAAATACACTTGTGAATCGAAGAACGCGGCCCGGAATCGATCCCACAACCTTCGGAGCCCGAGTCAGATGGCTTGACCACTTCACCACAGAGAATCCCAATTTAGGAGGTTTCCCAAACTGTTTCCCAAATTCCCAAGAAATACCACGTCGATGGTTCGAAGCCAACGTCTGCAATAACTGTATCACAATGGCTGCAACTCACAGGGTTATCACCGTCCCTAATGTTGTTATCAACCCGACTGCTTACATGTATTGTATCTTGAACATCTTTGACGTCTCACGTGACGCGTTTTGCTGATCACGAGGTATGTCGTCATGAACCTCCGGAAGTGTTCCAGTTCACACAAAGATGGAAAATCGCTCAAACGTCTGCGATAAAAAGTATCTTTTCTTTCTGTTTTTTTTTTTGGGTTCTCTAATGTATGGGTGAAAGTTGGAGGGAGAGAGAGAGAGAGAGAGAGAGAGAGAGACATATAGAGAGATATAAAGAGACATGAAGAGTGATAGAGCGACAGTGATAATGTGAAATTGGGTGAGAAAGAGTGAGAGAGAGAGAGAGAGAGAGAGGGAGAGAGAGAGAGAGAGGGAGAGAGAGAGAGGGAGAGAGAGAGGGAGAGAGAGAGGGAGAGAGAGGGAGAGAGAGGGAGAGAGAGAGGGAGAAAAAGAGAGAGAGGGAGAGAGAGAGGGAGAGAGAGAGGGAGAGAGAGAGGGAGAGAGAGGGAGAGAAAGAGGGAGAGAGAGAGGGAGAGAGAGAGGGAGAGAGAGAGAGAGATAGAGGGAGAGAGAGAGGGAGAGAGAGAGAGGGAGAGAGAGAGGGAGAGAGAGGGAGAGAGAGAGGGAGAGAGAGAGGGAGAGAGAGAGGGAGAGAGTGAGAGAGAGAGGGAGAGAGAGCGAGAGAAAGAGAGCGAGTGAGAGAGAGCGAGAGAGAGAGAGAGAGAGAGAGAGAGAGAGAATATAAAACATTGCCATCTAACGTTATCACACATTTCCCCGTTCTCTTGGGTAATGGATTCGTACACCTATCCTTCTTTGATAAGGACAAACCACTGAAGGTTTCGCGTGCATATTAAGCCCTTAAATCATCACACGCATCAGATCGCAAAGGACGTGGGCCATGACCCTGGCAAAATTGTTTGTAAATATATGCTACCTACCTAAGATAGAGCCCTTTATCTTGGATGTACTCTCTAGAGGAGGCAAAACTTATAAAAATGTATGCCGAAGTCATTCACCCACTAACCTTTAAGGCGCATAATTAAGTGGGACGCACCTCAATCGAAACAGGCGCGAAGAAGAGGAGGATCTTCAACATTTGTTTCAGTACCATGTTTAGGTTGTTCTTGACAAAGAGTGTTGTAATCGAAACGTTAGATATGTCTGTCGTGATTTGTACGTATTAATTTTTTTTTTATTTTTCATAGTCGCTTTTATATTTTTTGCATATTTATATTACTTGTTCTAGTCGCTTTTCATCACATCATCATGTTCCATGACGATAAGCGTGAGTGGTCATGTTTTGTCATCTCACACGATCACCAGAGTCGTGGATCAGCTCTGTGTTCTTGTCCCGAGCATCCCACGTGGCCACGCTATCCAGGTATTTATTTCTCTGCCCTCCCCTGGTTCTTTTCCCCTCAGTCATGCCAGTTGTCTCCAAGTTCTCCAATTTATTTCTTCTCATAACGTGTCCAAGCAAATTGTGACTGTCTTTGTCTAATTTCTCTAATTTTTACGTTTTTCATTTGTTTCTTGTATTTCTTGGTCATTGGTCTTTCTGTTTGTCTATGGTATTCTTTGCATTTCCCTCAGAAACCACATTTCTGCAGCCACCATATGATTTTTTCAGCTTGTCTGCTCATTGTCCACGCTTCACATCCATACAAAAGTACAGGTTCTATGTAGTAGTTTAACACTCTTTTTCTCATTGCAAATGACATCATTTTATTGGTCAGGATGTTGTTTTTTTTTCATTTTGCAAAAGGCTACATCCGCCTGCTCTAATGTCTCCAAGGCATCTTCCATCAGATTTTATGACTGTTCGGAGTCGCTATAAGATATTTTAAAAATTTATTCATCTCATCCCATCATCTCATCTCATCATGTTTCTTTTGTACCTTGCGGTGTCGAGGTGAAGTATAAACATCTTGAGAGTGCCCGATTATGGGCTTCATGTATCGATATTCCCATTGACTCTGCTATTCCCTCCGTCCAACGTTTAGGTCAGTCCGTTTATACTTCTTAGTTTTTCTACGAGCAGTATGAAGATCCCCTGTCGGCTTGCTAGGCCAGTCGCAGGTTTAGGACACAAATCTGACCCCTATGGCGCCCGTTTTGGCTGCGTGGGCCTGAGATTCCCGATAAATAGCTAAGAATTCTCGCCTCGAAAAGGGTTCGAATACATGACCGTCGAGCATGCAGATAACTGCTGTAGCCATTGTGCCACCAGGACTCCCTGTAATCTTTGCCTGGTCGATATTTCCTTACCTCTTACTCGGGATTCTTGTAATATATGCACATACTTTTATGCTTGTTTCTTTTCACTCCACAGTATATCTTTTTGTTTCATTGTATGTAATTACTGACCCCCTGGCACCACAACTGGTAAGCCAGGCTCTATCCATTACACCACCAAGCCGCCTAGATCTGAACAGTTTCTCCCATAAAAATACAGCAACTCCTCGCGACAAGTGCAGCCAAAGTGACAGAAAACGAAGGCAGACGCATAAAAACAGCAAAGCTCAGATTGAAACATTTGCACGGAACTCAAGGAAGCTTGGCAAACAACTCCTTTACCTGCTTCTTACAATAAATAAGGTGTCCCAGACTATAAATATGTGAACGAATTGTGTTCAAAACTAATTTATATTTACCCAGCATATAAATAAATCATGACTGGAAAAGCTGTTCTATTTATACTTGAGTTCCGTGCGTCAGAGTGCCTGCGATGGGTGTCAAAATTGAATAAGGACACCCATTTTAACTCTTTCTGTTACGCTCGGCTGTTACATTTACCAAAGAAGCTGATAGATGTGTAATTCGTCCACACGCGATGTTACAATTCCCAGACACGGACCGTCCTAGAAACACTGGTAATACTGAAAGCTAATCCATACGCAAAAAATGTCAGTGCAGTACACCAGAAGTAGTATAGTGCGTTCACAAATATTTGCCCTCATTCACGTTCAATGTTTTTAGAGTATCTGTTGCATCGTTATGACATTTGTCATGCCGTCTTATATTTACTCCCACCCAAGGAATATGTCTTTGATGGGTCCAAAGGCAAGTTAAATCATCGAAAGCGGCAAAAATTCTTATATGTTTTGGCGAAAATGTATTGAATCACGCAAAGAAATTTGTTTTACAGTAATGCACGTCAATTCGAGTAACAACGCAAGGCATACTTGAACACTTCCGTCCCACTATGTGACGTTCTTCTTATAAGGAAATTCCCGTGCACCACGGATAAGGTACTTGCGGAGCGCTATCAAGAACAAGTTACCTGAACAGTTCAAGAAACCTTATACGAGGGAGGAAAATGGCACGTGGCAAGACCAACACCAAGAAACAACAGACACAGAAGATGTACAGCGTGGGAGCCGCCAAAACCGTAAAGAAGACGAGCGGAGAGAACTTAATGTGAGCTGCAACAAAGAACCTGAAACTACAGTTGCCACTGAAGCCACCACGAGGAAGATCGACAACAGCCCACCACAGACAAGAGTCAAGACAGCAGAGAAGAAGAATGAAGAGAAAGACTTCAGAGGCGGAAACACCGACTCACAGACAGTCAGACGTATTCAAATGGAGCTATCAGACGAATAAATCTGGAAGCAGGTACAAGAAGAGAATCTCCACATCCGAATTTTGAAGGCGGAGCGGATCCTAACATACTCAAAGATCCCAGCGACGTTGTCGGTGGTGACGACTGAGGGCAGCGAGATACCACGCCAGGTATCGATAAACAAGAAAACACAACAGCCTGAAGGATGTATTCCAAGAATCAATCAATGTTCAAGATGCCAGAGGGCCGGTCACAGCAGAGCAACATGTCACAATAAGATAGAGGGCTGCCGATACTGCGCCGATCACCACGCCTTCAAGGAGTGTCCACTGGCCAAGCTGGACACGGACTTCCGAGCATCCAACAACAAGAGAAAGTGCTCCAACTACCTGGCAAGCATGGAGCAAGATACTTGGGCTGTCCGTATCTCCAAAGACACAGGGACGTCTTAAAGCCCGCCATTTCCACAAGACAGAATATAAGGACGCAATGCGGAGGTGTAAGACTGCAACGAGCATTTCACAAGCCAAGAAAGAACAACTGCAAAGCCAGATTAATGAGTTAAAGAAACAAGTAAAGTTACTGCAAATACCGGCACCAGCCAGCGACAATGAAAAACTGCTTGCTGAAATAAAGGAGATCCAGCAAAACATCAAACAAGAGGTGGAGCACATGATCCAGAGGACAAAGAAGAATGAAGAGATTCTAGAGGCATGAAGGCGAATAGAGAAATGCTAAAACCTGAAAAGGAGCCAACCCAAAACAAACCAGCAGAAGACACGGAAAAGAACACAGAGAAGCCATAAGATAAAACCCAACAAGAAAACATCGAAAAGCTTCTAAAGACAATACACAAAAAAGGAGGCAAAAAGACGCCTGATGTAGCCAAGCCACAGAATAATCAGAAACCGCAAACTAAAGCCAGCAGACCAACCACGATGCCCAAACAACTCAAGGGGAATCCAGCACCCCTCCAGACACCTGAAGAAAGCACAGAGGAGGAATCGAGCACAAAAATGGAAGAGATGAGGGCAAGAATAATCACCAGACAAGAAGAAGATGATAGGCACCACACAAAAAAATACTACTCCAGGAATGCGGATATGACATCGACTTATGGAGCCAAAGAAATCGACGAGAAAGTCACAATCGAGCGCGAAGAACGAGTACGGAAACTCCAAGAATATGACACAAGCTCAGAGTAAGAGGAAACTAACCAGTAACCAAAAAACGAACAACCTGAAGCCAACACTGACAATGGACACCACCACAGGAGACGGACTCAAAGAAAAACTTGCCGGCCAACCAATCCCCCAGTTGAAGTCACAGGCATAAACTCTTCAACCGATAAGCCAGTTAACAATGGCGCACAGAAAGTTAACAAACTCATTCCGCATCATGAACCACCACCACTATTATAACCGATTCCACAGAGGCTGGTTGACATTTGGTGGAAAGTTTTGTTTGTTTGTTTGTTTGTTTGTTTGTTTGATGTTTGCAAAACGGACGGACTGTGTCAAAGACTAGATTAGATAAGAGGGAAGACCACCCTGAATGAGTGGTCTACCTCAAGTAGATTAGAGGTAACCCAGTGCCCCAACAAGAGGGCAGGGTAGGTGTAGGGAGTAGATAGGAAGGGGAACTGTCAACGGTTCCCTCATGAGACACGGAAGTGTCAACCAGAGAGTAAGCACTCTGGTCACGGTGTAATCACGCCAACATGGTGTAATCACCAAGAACTAGAATGGAACTCAGGAGTCGGCTGACTACTCCAAGCGTGTCGAATAATGTAGCACGCAAAAGCCGAAGTGCGCACGAGGTCCTTCCGCGTACTGTGTAATCAGCACGCGGAGAACTGGCAGACGGGGGACAGACTTCGTAGGGAACACATCGCTTAGAGTCGATGCGTATTTCTTTAGATGAATAGATAGATTTAGCAGTAGGGCTAGGGACGACTAGTGATAGGAAGTTCTGTGTATTCATGTGTGATTCATTAGAGACAGTTTTGTGCATTTATGTATTGTAAAGAGCCAGTGGCAATAAAATGTGTAATCAATTCCTCTCGTACGACTGACAAATCTTTTTGTGTGGTGCGAGAGAAGTTATCCCATAATGCCTGTAGCATCGCTTGATGACAGGCTAGGATAAAAGTGGTGTCAGAAGTGTGGCTTGGACAATTGTTCAAGCTAAAACACTCACCCACGGCTCTAAAATAGTATTACTGTCAGTTAATCACAGGGTTTAATTTGTGTTAGTGTAAAATGGCGTGTGCAGACTAGAACAATATGCGAGCTGTGCCCATCGTGACCGATTAACGTTTATTTATGCTTATTGAAATGTTGTGTGCTTTATGAACATGTTTTCTTCTGATTTGTAAGTATTATTATTATAGTTTTGTATCATTTATTTCAACAATTATTTGTTTATTTATGAGGATTTATGAAACATGATTCACGGCGGAGCAATACACAAATAATGAGCCGGCGACAATATCGATTTTTTCAATCTAAAAATAGCGCTGCGCCTGTGACGTATCGCGGTTGACAAACAGCTGTCCTACGCCACTGGCAATCAGCGACAGATTGTTTACAAATCGCCAAGCGGCTGCTCGCCTGAATCTTGGAATTATATTCAGTATTATTTGTTTATACAAGCTATTTATTGAATATATTTATTAACTTAAACATTATTATTTCCTTTATATTTATTTTAAAGCATTTATTTATTTATTTGTAGACATTTTCTATTTTCTACCGTCACGATGGCACTACTTTCTTTATGCAAATAAGATTCGGTCTGCACAGCACTTTCATAAATTAAACAGCAATAGTTAAGGAACGCATAAGATATTAGAACGAAGACAGGACAGTGACATTTACTATTAACTATACCACATTGTGTTGTCCGGTGACATGTGATTGTGATTGTCAAACAAATGTCTAAAGTCATATGTCGTTTACAAATGGTTAATTATTGATGCTCTTGTAAACCAGGTATAACAAGAGCTAGTTAGAGGAGGAACGCAAGGTGTATGTCGAGGTGCCAAACGATTGTACCTGAGGTGCCAAACGATTGTACCTGATTGTTCTGGATTGTTAAGATGAGTATACCCAAACTATTTTGAATGCAATATGATTAATAATGCATCTCTTTTTCAGGGTGTAATCTAATAATATTTTTTGTACACAGGCATTTAAAATCTTAACATATCAAATATACCTGAGTAAATATTTGAGTGCCTATCAACTCTAGCTAATTATCCAACATCATGTCAACTTTAGCTGATTGCATACAAGCAGGCAAGGAATTAGGACACACCGGAAAGGAATTAGAGCAATATGCTGATCAAAAATTTAAGGAAGCAAAAGATGCTGATAGAGATGAACGTGCACGAGAGAGACAACACCAGAAGGAGATTGTAGAACTAGCTGAAATAACAAAACAAAAGGAGTTAGAAATAAAACACAAAGAGGCACAGTTAGCTGAAGAAACTAAACAGAAACAGTTAGAACAAGATAAGGAGATTAAACAAAAAGAGTTAGAAACTAAACAGAAACAGTTAGAACAAGATAAGGAGATTAAACAAAAAGAATTAGAATTAAAGCAAAAACAATTAGATCAGGAGAGGGAGTTAAAGCAAAAACAATTAGATCAGGTGAGAGAGTTAAAGCAAAGAGAGATAGATGAAATGGCAAGAGTGAAAGAAAAACAAATACAGATTGAATCAGAGACACAGTTAAAGATGAAAGGTATGGAATTAGATTCACACGTAGAGATCTCCGCTACAAAACTAAAGAGTCAGCAAGAAGAGGATAAACTTAATAAATACAAACATATTATCAAGCCATTCTGTAAAGAAGATTCCATATCAGCTTGGACAGAAAATGTCGAATATCAGCTGAAATATCATCAAGTACCAATCGATATGTGGGCCATGATCTACATGAAAACCTCAGTGGGGAGCCCCTTAAAGTTATTGAATCAATACCAACTGATCTTAGATCTAACTATCAGTACATTCACGATAGGATAATGCAACATTTTTTACTTGATGCCCCTGGGTATCAAGTGCAATTTTCTAACTTAAAACCAAAACCAAATGAAACCTTCATCGATTATGTCTCGAATGTCCAAAGCGTGCTGAATAGATGGCTTAGTGCAGCAAAAATAGGGAAGGACTATGAAAAACTTAAAAATTTAATAGCCATGGATAAAGTCATATCCACAGTCCCAACTCCTTTCGCTAAGTTCCTTCAGCAGTCAGACATCGAAACAATAGAACAATTCGAGAAGAAAGGCTCCGCATATTTTTCCTCGAATAGGGAAATTTTTAAAACATCAAACATCGACTCTGAAATAGTCTCTTTTGTTAAGGACCAACCTAAAAGTTTTCGTAGTAATAAAATACCATTTCAGAGAGTCGACAAGAAAGATCAAAAATTGCCTAAATGTGTGTATTGCCAACTTTTTCATGATACTTACGCTATGTGTGATAAATCACCAAACTATCCGACACATCTTGAGATGGTCATTAAGAAACAGCAAAACAAGAGAAATGCATACAGGCGTGCGGTCAAATGTTTTTTCTGTTCTAGCTACGGGCATTATTCCAGTAAGTGCCTAGGCCGCCAAAGAATGAAGGCCAACAGTGCAATGTTAATTGATACATCTTCTGATAGTGGGAGTGAGACTGAGTGTGAGGTCGAGAATGTATTACCATTCAACCAATGTGAAGACGTCTGTTGTACCAACGATATTTTAAACTTTGATAGTTGTAAGCAATGCCACCAGTTTCATGCAGACGGCAAACTTACATGTGGACACATTGTAACATCCTCCTTTGAGAATGCAAACGCAGCTGTAGCCTCCAGAGGCAATTTGATGTTTCACACTGCATTGGTCAATGATAAGCCATGCCGATGTTTGCTTGACAGTTGTAGCTCTATTATTGGGGTAAAAAGGGAACTGGTTGATCCAAAAGATTATACTGGTGACTCTGTAAAATGCCGTACTTTTTCTGGAAATATAGAAACCTATCCTCTGGCAAGAGTCCGTATAAACACCCCATTCCTTTCTGGTACCTTTACATGTGCAATACTAGACAACCCTTGTACTGAGTTAATTCTTGGGTGTCTACCCCAGCTAAGACACTGCACAGATGAAGAAATATCTGCCTGGGAGGAGAAGAATAGACTCACTCCAGTGAACAGTGCATATATCCTCAATTACAATCCCGACAAAAGTGCTAGACCCAGAATTCTTGAACCTGGTCAAGATGTATTGCTATTACTACCTGACAAACGTAATAATATGGTAACTTCATGGCAAGGGCCTTTCAAGGTGATACAAAGACTTTCGGATGTCGATTATGAAATATCGATAAACAGACACTTAGAGATATTTCATATCAACATGTTGAAACCCTACTTTTCACGACAAGAGACAGAACTAGAGACAGACGAACACAATGCACCCACACCTATTGATGAGACGACAGACATACATAACGCAAATACACTAGGTAGCGAGATTGGCAAGGCCGACGATATGCATACACTTAATGAGCATACAGAAAACGCACTTAGCACCACCACCGTACTAAACCAGGTAGACGACGACGGGATGGAAATACCTGTTCCAATTGTAGACAAGACTGCGACATTAGATTGTATACGGTTAGAACCGGGACTAACAGAGGACCAACGACGACAGACATTAGAATTAGTAACAGAGTATAAGGACATATTTTGCGACATTCCAGGTAGGACGGACAGGATCGAGCACTCCATCCTTCTTTCAGACTCTAAGCCTATCAAATGCAGGCCGTACTCTATCCCACTTAGCTACAGAGAAAGTCTAAATAAGGAAATTCTGAATTTAGAAGCTAGTGGAATCATCCAGAAATCTACATCTGAGTACTCCTTTCCAATCGTCTTGGTCAAGAAAAAAGACTCCACAATTCGTCTCTGTGTGGACTATAGAAAACTCAACAATGTCACTAAGATCGACGCAGAACCAATTCCTTCCTGCGAAGATCTTATTCTTGATATGTCCACCTCCAAAATCTTCTCTAAATTAGACCTTACTAAGGGATATTGGCAGGTCCCTATGCAGACTCAATCCATCCATCTTACTGCATTCTCAACACCTTTAGGTCTTTACGAGTGGCGGTTTCTTCCTTTCGGACTTCGTAACGCTCCTGCCACCTTCGTACGCCTAACTAGAGATTTACTACATGGAGTGACGAATACAGTGACATATATAGATGATATTTGTGTCCATACAGATGACTGGACAACACACTTACTGAAACTCAGACATGTCTTCGATAGGTTGCGACTCTTCGGTCTCACTGTCAAACCGAGCAAAGTGGAACTGGGCCTACAAGAAATTGATTTTTTGGGTCATGTCATTTCACAAGGACAACTAAAAACTGACAATAGAATTGTTACTAAAATTATGAACCTGACCATGCCTACAACAAAGAAGCAGGTCAGGAGCCTTTTGGGTTTAGTAAATTATTATAGTAAGTTCATACCGAACTTAGCTGAAATCACAAGTGTATTTTCAAATGTTTTGAAAGCATCAGTAAAATTAGATGTCAAAGATGCATTATTAATTTCTGCATTGTCAAAATTGAAACTCCTATTTAGTAATGTACCAATCCTGCGTTTGCCTAATCCTAGGCTCGTTTATTATCTTCGGACAGATGCCAGCAGGATCTCCATCGCTGCAGTACTAGGCCAGTTTTACGATGGCATCTTCCATCCAATTTGCTACGTGAGCCGCAAGATCACACCTGCTGAGTCCAGATATTCCATATCAGAGTTGGAAGCCCTAAGTGTCATCTACTCAGTAAGGAAGTTACATCGATTTCTAGCGGGTAATCACTTCGTAGTACAGACCGACAACTCCCCAATCACGGTCATACAAAGTGGGGTGCATCGCAATGACCGCATCTACAGGTGGTCGTTAATTTTACAAAATTATACTTTTAGTATAGAGCATATTAAAGGTAAGGACAACATTCTTGCTGATACCCTTAGTCGACCATCTGGGGTAGAAATACCTGATACTCCACATGAAAATGTAGTGTAAGATAATGTAATTTAGTACACTTAAAATATCCTGTGTAAAATATCCTATGTAATACATAGACATCATGATCAGGACTGTGTGCTAAGAACAGTGAACCACCATGTGTCCATAGACAGCAGAATAAGAACTGTGCTCCAGGAACAAGTGAATCACCGTGTGTACATAGACAGCTCGTTACTTACTATGCTCCATTTGTGTTCCGGTGAATCACCTGTGTTAATCATGGAAGAGCAGTGTCAGAACAATGCGTAAATAACAGACACGAATATACATGTCTACGACACCAGCGGACTCTACGAGTGGAAGAATACCCATGACACAAGTATGACTGTGTAGTCTATTTAATATACCCAGGACAAGTGTGTATCTATGAACTGTGCCAACAAAAGCAATTTCTGAACGTTATGGCGACCACTAACCTGAGGTAGTTAAATACCATGTAGATATATTTATTTATTGTGATATGTATTATAACATGTTTTTAATATAGTGATAAATTATAGTTAAATTAGTTACTTTAATATAAATTTAGAATAGAATTAGGGAATATGATAGATTTTTTTTGTAGGTTAGATAAATCACTAATTCACCCACTTACTTAGGATATTACTTTAAATTTAATAACAGCTAATTAAAGACTAGGATAAAAAGTTTAAATAGGAACAGTACCAGTTAGTTCATTCTATCTTGATAAACACTTTAACAACAGCATCATTTAGGATTAAGAGTAGTTTATACCTTATAGGATTATACATTTGAACATACATCATTTACACCATGTATAGTTAAATTCATTTAGACATGAAAACATTTTTTTTAAATAAACCATTATTTATTACTCATCTCACATCATTTTCATTTTTTTAGTTAGTTAGATTACTTCCTTTATATTAGGTTGATTTTGTGCAACAAATTAGAAAATATATAGGTATAGAAGTGGTATTAGTATTTCAGTAGAATGTAGTGTTTAGTAATGTCGGGGTAAAACTATCAACCCTATTTCACCCATGTAAATTTTTGTAAATACATGACTAGTGAAGTAAGTTACGCACAGTCATTAAGCTCAACTTTTGTCAAACTGAGCCAAACTTGTACAGTGTCACTTCAAGGTTGTTAAATAATTGGGAGGATGAAAGATGTGTGACAGAAGTGTAAAGGTAAGAGAAAATAGAAAATATACAATGGAGAGTGCAGATAACCAGCGGATTTTTTCTGCCGCTCAGCGCGACTTTTTATTATATGTCTGCGTCAAGCGTTTGGTTTCAATGTTAAAATATACTGTCTCAGATATGTTATGTGTAGATCTTAGAGAAAGTATTTTAAGTCTCATAAGACGGAAACGTAGTCACGAATTAGTGTTACACACTTGTTTGTGGCCACATTTAACCGGATTATGGCACTTGAAAACTAACTTACATACAAATTATAGACAGACACACATGTTAGAAGGTAAATTATATTATTAGTTACATCCAAACACGCAAACAACCAGGAAAACAAACATATAAAGTGCATACATTTTTTAGAACAAGGGCAGATAACTCCGGGTCAGGGGACACAATAGACAACGAAACACTAACGTAACAGTGAAAGATAACTTTACACGCGGAAGCGAGATAGGTAAAGCCTGTCGCACACAGCTTGTGCAAGGGTTGTTTAATATTATATGGGGGACACGAAGCAATTCGTGTGTTGATCCTAAGAAAGTCAACTTTGTATGGGTAGTGAGTTAATTTGCTATTTGAGGGCAGGTCTTATAAGACAATGGTCCGGTTCAGACAAACCTCTAATAAATATAATATTGCGATTGAGAAGAGGGCTCACGCCAACCAGACAAGTTTGTGGCGATCACCAGTAGCCAAGTAAAGTAATACTACATTGTGACAATAGTCAGTAGAGGTCTATTGAGTTACCCAGAACCAAGTTATCAGTAGTCTTTGACAAAAAATTAGATACACTAATTTTTAGAAACCTCTTGCGTCACAACCATGAGTCAAAGTTTGTAACGCAACACAGGAGGGGAGGGTGTGTGTCAAAGACTAGATTAGATAAGAGGGAAGACCACCCTGAATGAGTGGTCTACCTCAAGTAGATTAGAGGTAACCCAGTGCCCCAACAAGAGGGCAGGGTAGGTGTAGGGAGTAGATAGGAAGGGGAACTGTCAACGGTTCCCTCATGAGACACGGAAGTGTCAACCAGAGAGTAAGCACTCTGGTCACGGTGTAATCACGCCAACATGGTGTAATCACCAAGAACTAGAATGGAACTCAGGAGTCGGCTGACTACTCCAAGCGTGTCGAATAATGTAGCACGCAAAAGCCGAAGTGCGCACGAGGTCCTTCCGCGTACTGTGTAATCAGCACGCGGAGAACTGGCAGACGGGGGACAGACTTCGTAGGGAACGCATCGCTTAGCGTCGATGCGTATTTCTTTAGACGAATAGATAGATTTAGCAGTAGGGCTAGTGACGACTAGTGATAGGAAGTTTCTGTGTATTCATGTGTGATTCCTTAGGAGAAAGTTTGTGCCTTTTATGTATGTAAAGAGCCAGTGGCAATAAAATGTGTAATCAATTCCTCTCGTACGACTGACAAGTCTTTTTGTGTGGTGCGAGAGAAGTTTATCCCATAATGCCTGTAGCATCGCTTGATGACAGACGGACAACGGAGTATATTCATTATTGAACACCACTGATGTTTCCATGTGAAGATGTAATACATTTCATAATATGCACTTCATCTCTGACCAGTAAATTATATACCGCATACAAACAAACATTGAAATCTGCAGTGCAATCTCCAGAACACAAATTTGTTTTGTTTGGTGTACATAATGATATGATTATATGCTAAATCTCATCATTCTCCTTCAGTTGATTACTGCGTTATGGATTTTTATACCGGGGCACACATTTTTGAATGCACTATAGCACGTGTATAGTCTATGCTAGAATTCGAAGTTAGCGTTCACAACAGATTTCCCTCATACAGCCATACCGTTGAGGATGATTTGCATTACACAACACAACTAGAAACAAGAAGAGCTACAGAGGCAAATGAGAAATTAAGAACTAGTGTAAGGATAACACCGATTACTAAATTGATAGAACAGCAAAGAATTACATAGTTCGGACATTTAGGTAGGGTGAAACAAGATCAACGAGCGGCTGGGGAGATCCATGTGAGAACATAGACAATTATGGGGAGAACACGACCAAGAATGACATGGCTAGATGGATTAAAAGAGAAACGAAAGAAATGAAATATGTCTTGACCACAAACGGCAAGGTTAATAACATATTAGGATGAACTTGGAGGAAACGAGATGGGGTTCTTAAGACAATAGTTGCTAATATATTGGACAGCTAGAGTAACTGATTATGATTGCCTTGAAGAGGCTTATTAGTTAGAATAGTATGTACAAAGAAAGAGACAAGCAACTGTCATTGGTGATATAATGAGAAGAGAAACATCGGGGAACACGTGGTTAAAGGAAAGCTGTAGTGATATAATGAGAAAATAGGCATTTAGGGAAAATGTGGCTACAGAAAAGCTGTTGTGATATAATGAGAAAATAGGCATTTAGGGAAAATGTGGCTACAGAAAAGCTGTTGTGATATAATGAGGAGAGAGGCAATGGGGAAAATGTTGCTACAGAAAAGCTGTTGTGATATAATGAGAAGCGAGGCCTTGGGGACAATGTAGGTACGTGAAAGCCTAGTGGTAGAGGAAGAAGCAGCAAACCAAGAGAATGATGCTGCATGGATTAAGACCGTAGCATGGGGGGGGGGGGGGGGGGAATATCATCATTAGACTTGATCCAGAACACCAACGACCGAGATCTCCGAAGAGATATCAACGCGTACATCGGCTCGCTCAGCAAGTCTGAACCAAATATAATTGCTGCAATTTAGTATGCACCAGTCAATGCACTTATTGTTTTCAGCCGCAACTGTCTGCAACGTAAAGAGTTAAACCATGTCGATTTCTCCGCCAATTGTGTCTGTACATACTAGTCTGTGTATTTGTCTTACACCAAGACTGTAGAGGAGTAAACACGAAGGCATGTTATTTCATACGTGAAATACCTAGACAAAATTCCTCTGTGTATGTTAGGCCTTCTTTGATGTCTCGCTTGGTCTTCAACCTTCACAGTTTTGAGGATGCTTTGTATGCTATCTTTGTGCATTCTTACTGCCATTTCTTGTTTTTTGATCACTTGCGTATTTATTATTAATGTTAATTTGTGTGTCTTGTTTTCGTGTGCTGTTTATATTTTTCTTCTTACCCATTTGTGCTTTGTCTTGTTTTCTTGCAAGGTCTAACACACGAAATGCTTAATTGATGCAGGTATGTTTTTATTGTTATTTTGTCTGAATTTCCTTCTTTCTATCTTTCGGTAAGTCTTCCTCCTGTCTTTTTCAATGTTCTATTAGTTAATTATTATTGAGGCATCTCTTTCTTTCCTAACCAATTCTTGAACTTTTCTGATCAACTGCTTTGTATCTTCGTCGTGATAAATAGTATTTATTCTAATAATTCATAACTCATAGAGACTGTCCCACATCTCTACTGTCCGGAGGAGCAGGGTCTTCTTTTAATCGCAATGCTTACTTTTGGCTGGTAACTGTATAGAATTGATGTCACCGATACAAATTCTCAAAATGCTATCTACTTTCAGAGAAAATGGAAGAAGTGGAGAGACAAACACAGGTGAAAGAAAATGTATGATCTGACAAAATAAAATACACAAATATGCCAGACCGAGCAACTTATTGTTTGTGACTTTCGCCTTTAAATAAAGAATGCAGTTTGAGAATCACTG
>JACEFZ010007761.1:85000-110000 GCA_014155875.1 Cepaea nemoralis | reverse complement strand
CATAGAGAGAACTAAACAAATTTCAGTGAACCAGGAGATGTAGAGCTCATAGAGAGAATTAATAAATTTCAGTGAACCAGGAGATGTAGAGCTCATAGAGAGAATTAATAAATTTCAGTGAACCAGGAGATGTAGAGCTCATAGAGAGAATTAATAAATTTCAGTGAACCAGGAGATGTAGAGCTCATAGAGAGAATTAATAAATTTCAGTGAACCAGGAGGTGTAGAGGTCATAGAGAGAACTAAACACATTTCAGTGGACCAGGAGGTGTCGAGCTCATAGAGAGAACTAAACACATTTCAGTGGACCAGGAGGTGTTGAGCTCATAGAGAGAACTAACCACATTTCAGTGGACAAGGAGGTGTTGAGCTCATAGAGAGAACTAAACACATTTCAGTGAACCAGGAGGTGTAGAGCTCATAGAGAGAACTAAACACATTTCAGTGAACCAGGAGGTGTAGAGCTCATAGAGAGAACTAAACACATTTCAGTGAACCAGGAGGTGTAGAGCTCATAGAGAGAACTAAACACATTTCATTGAATCAGGAGGTGTCGAGCTCATAGAGAGAACTAAACACATTTCATTGAATCAGGAGGTGTAGAGATCGTAGAGAGAACTAAACACATTTCAGTGGACCAGGAGGTGTAGAGCTCATAGAGAGAACTAAACACATTTCAGTGGACCAGGAGGTGTAGAGCTCATAGAGAGAACTAAACACATTTCAGTGAATCAGGAGGTGTAGAGATCGTAGAGAGAACTAAACACATTTCAGTGGACCAGGAGGTATAGAGCTCATAGAGAGAACTAAACACATTTCAGTGAACCAGGAGATGTAGAGCTCATAGAGAGACCTAAACACATTTCAGTGAACCAGGAGATGTAGAGCTCGTAGAGAGAACTAAACAAATTTCAGTGAACCAGGAGATGTAGAGCTCGTAGAGAGAACTAAACACATTTCAGTGAACCAGGAGATGTAGAGCTCATAGAGAGAACTAAACACATTTCAGTGAACCAGGAGGTGTAGAGCTCGTAGAGAGAACTAAACACATTTCAGTGAACCAAGAGATGTTGAGCTTATAGAGAGAACTAAACAAATTTCAGTGGACCAGGAGGTGTTGAGCTCATAGAGAGAACTAAACACATTTCAGTGAACCAGGAGGTGTAGAGCTCATAGAGAGAATTAATAAATTTCAGTGAACCAGGAGATGTAGAGCTCGTAGAGAGAACTAAACACATTTCAGTGAACCAGGAGATGTTGAGCTCATAGAGAGAACTAAACACATTTCAGTGAACCAGGAGGTGTAGAGCTCATATAGAGAATTAATAAATTTCAGTGAACCAGGAGATGTAGAGCTCGTAGAGAGAACTAAACACATTTCAGTGAACCATGAGATGTTGAGCTCATAGAGAGATCTAAACACATTTCAGTGAACCAGGAGGTGTTGAGCTCATAGAGAGAACTAAACACATTTCAGTGGACCAGGAGGTGTCGAGCTCGTAGAGAGAACTAAACACATTTCAGTGAACCAGGAGGTGTAGAGCTCATAGAGAGAACTAAACACATTTCAGTGAACCAGGAGGTGTAGAGCTCCTAGAGAGAACTAAACACATTTCAGTGGACCAGGAGGTGTAGAGCTCGTAGAGAGAACTAAACACATTTCAGTGAACCAGGAGGTGTAGAGCTCATAGAGAGAACTAAACACATTTCAGTGAACCAGGAGATGTAGAGCTCATAGAGAGAACTAAACACATTTCAGTGAACCAGGAGATGTAGAGCTCATAGAGCGAACTAAACACATTTCAGTGAACCAGGAGATGTAGAGCTCATAGAGCGAACTAAACAAATTTCAGTGAACCAGGAGATGTAGAGCTCATACAGAGAACTAAATAAATTTCAGTGAACCAGGAGATGTAGAGCTCATAGAGAGAATTAATAAATTTCAGTGAACCAGGAGATGTAGAGCTCGTAGAGAGAACTAAACACATTTCAGTGAACCAGGAGATGTAGAGCTCATAGAGAGAATTAATAAATTTCAGTGAACCAGGAGGTGTAGAGGTCATAGAGAGAACTAAACACATTTCAGTGGACCAGGACGTGTCGAGCTCGTAGAGAGAACTAAACACATTTCAGTGAACCAGGAAGTGTAGAGCTCATAGAGAGAACTAAACACATGTCAGTGGACCAGGAGGTATCGAGCTCATAGAGAGAACTAAACACATTTCAGTGAACCAGGAGGTGTAGAGATCATAGACAGAACTAACCACATTTAAGTGGACAAGGAGGTGTCGAGCTCATAGAGAGAACTAAACACATTTCAGTGAACCAGGAGGTGTAGAGCTCATAGAGAGAACTAAACACATTTCAGTGAATCAGGAGGTGTCGAGCTCATAGAGAGAACTAAACACATTTCAGTGGACCAGGAGGTGTAGAGCTCATAGAGAGAACTAAACACATTTCAGTGAATCAGGAGGTGTAGAGATCGTAGAGAGAACTAAACACATTTCAGTGAATCAGGAGGTGTCGAGCTCATAGAGAGAACTAAACACATTTCAGTGGACCAGGAGGTGTAGAGCTCATAGAGAGAACTAAACACATTTCAGTGAATCAGGAGGTGTCGAGCTCATAGAGAGAACTAAACACATTTCAGTGAACCAGGAGATGTAGAGCTCGTAGAGAGAACTAAACACATTTCAGTGAACCAGGAGATGTAGAGCTCGTAGAGAGAACTAAACACATTTCAGTGAACCAATAGATGTAGAGCTCATAGAGAGAACTAAACACATTTCAGTGAACCAGGAGATGTAGAGCTCGTAGAGAGAACTAAACACATTTCAGTGAACCAGGAGGTGTAGAGCTCATAGAGAGAATTAATAAATTTCAGTGAACCAGGAGATGTAGAGCTCGTAGAGAGAACTAAACACATTTCAGTGAACCAGGAGATGTAGAGCTCATAGAGAGAATTAATAAATTTCAGTGAACCAGGAGGTGTAGAGGTCATAGAGAGAACTAAACACATTTCAGTGGACCAGGAGGTGTCGAGCTCATAGAGAGAACTAAACACATTTCAGTGGACCAGGAGGTGTTGAGCTTATAGAGAGAACTAAACACATTTCAGTGGACCAGGAGGTGTCGAGCTCGTAGAGAGAACTAAACACATTTCAGTGAACAAGGAGGTGTAGAGCTCATAGAGAGAACTAAACACATGTCAGTGGACCAGGAGGTGTCGAGCTCATAGAGAGAACTAAACACATTTCAGTGAACCAGGAGGTGTAGGGCTCATAGAGAGAACTAAACACATTTCAGTGGACAAGGAGGTGTCGAGCTCATAGAGAGAACTAAACACATTTCAGTGAACCAGGAGGTGTAGAGCTCATAGAGAGAACTAAACACATTTCAGTGGACAAGGAGGTGTCGAGCTCATAGAGAGAACTAAACACATTTCAGTGGACCAGGAGGTGTAGAGCTCATAGAGAGAACTAAACACATTTCAGTGAATCAGGAGGTGTAGAGATCGTAGAGAGAACTAAACACATTTCAGTGGACCAGGAGGTGTAGAGCTCATAGAGAGAACTAAACACATTTCAGTGAACCAGGAGATGTAGAGCTCATAGAGAGAACTAAACACATTTCAGTGAACCAGGAGATGTAGAGCTCATTGAGAGAACTAAACACATTTCAGTGAACCAGGAGATGTAGAGCTCGTAGAGAGAACTAAAAACATTTCAGTGAACCAGGAGGTGTAGAGCTCATAGAGAGAACTAAACACATTTCAGTGGACCAGGAGGTGTAGAGCTCATAGAGAGAACTAAACACATTTCAGTGAACCATGAGGTGTAGAGCTCATAGAGAGAACTAAACACATTTCAGTGAACCAGGAGGTGTAGAGCTCGTAGAGAGAACTAAACAATTTTCAGTGAACCAGGAGGTGTAGAGCTCATAGAGAGAACTAAACACATTTCAGTGAACCAGGAGGTGTAGAGCTCATAGAGAGAACTAAACACATTTCAGTGAACCAGGAGGTGTAGAGCTCGTAGAGAGAACTAAACAATTTTCAGTGAACCAGGAGGTGTAGAGCTCATAGAGAGAACTAAACACATTTCAGTGAACCAGGAGGTGTAGAGCTCATACAGAGAACTAAACACATTTCAGTGAACCAGGAGGTGTAGAGCTCATAGAGAGAACTAAACAAATGTCAGTGGACCAGGAGGTGTAGAGCTCATAGACCGAATTAATAAATTTCAGTGAACCAGGAGGTGTAGAGATCATAGAGAGAATTAATAAATTTCAGTGAACCAGGAGGTGTAAAGCTCATAGAGAGAATTAATAAATTTCAGTGAACCAGGAGGTGTAGAGCTCATAGAGAGAACTAAACACATTTCAGTGGACCAGGAGGTGTAGAGCTCATAGAGAGAACTAATAAATTTCAGTGAACCAGGAGATGTAGAGCTCATAGAGAGAATTAATAAATTTCAGTGAACCAGGAGGTGTAGAGCTCATAGAGAGAATTAATAAATTTCAGTGAACCAGGAGGTGTAGAGCTCATAGAGAGAACTAAACACATTTCAGTGGACCAGGAGGTGTAGAGCTCAAAGAGAGAACTAATAAATTTCAGTGAACCAGGAGGTGTAGAGCTCATAGAGAGAACTAAACAAATTTCAGTGAACCAGGAGATGTAGAGCTCATAGAGAGAATTAATAAATTTCAGTGAACCAGGAGATGTAGAGCTCATAGAGAGAATTAATAAATTTCAGTGAACCAGGAGATGTAGAGCTCATAGAGAGAATTAATAAATTTCAGTGAACCAGGAGATGTAGAGCTCGTAGAGAGAATTAATAAATTTCAGTGAACCAGGAGATGTAGAGCTCGTAGAGAGAAACTAACTCATGTCAGTGAACAGGAGATGTAGAGCTCATAGAGAGAATTAATAAAGTTCAGTGAACCAGGAGGTGTAGAGGTCATAGAGAGAACTAAACACATTTCAGTGGACCAGGAGGTGTAGAGCTCATAGAGAGAACTAAACACATTTCAGTGAATCAGGAGGTGTCGAGCTCATAGAGAGAACTAAACACATTTCAGTGGACCAGGAGGTGTAGAGTTCATAGAGAGAACTAAACACATTTCAGTGGACCAGGAGTTGTTGAGCTCATAGAGAGAACTAACCACATTTCAGTGGACAAGGAGGTGTCGAGCTCATAGAGAGAACTAAACACATTTCAGTGAACCATGAGGTGTAGAGCTCATAGAGAGAACTAAACACATTTCAGTGAATCAGGAGGTGTCGAGCTCATAGAGAGAACTAAACACATTTCAGGTGGACCAGGAGGTGTAGAGCTCATAGAGAGAACTAAACACATTTCAGTGAATCAGGAGGTGTCGAGCTCATAGAGAGAACTAAACACATTTCAGTGGACAGGAGGTGTAGAGTTCATAGAGAGAACTAAACACATTTCAGTGAATCAGGAGGTGTAGAGATCGTAGAGAGAACTAAACACATTTCAGTGGACCAGGAGGTGTAGAGCTCATAGAGAGAACTAAACACATTTCAGTGGACCAGGAGGTGTCGAGCTCATAGAGAGAACTAAACACATTTCAGTGAATCAGGAGGTGTAGAGATCGTAGAGAGAACTAAACACATTTCAGTGGACCAGGAGGTGTAGAGCTCATAGAGAGAACTAACACATTTCAGTGAACCAGGAGATGTAGAGCTCATAGAGAGACCTAAACACATTTCAGTGAACCAGGAGATGTAGAGCTCATTGAGAGAACTAAACACATTTCAGTGAACCAGGAGATGTAGAGCTCGTAGAGAGAACTAAACACATTTCAGTGAACCAGGAGATGTAGAGCTCGTAGAGAGAACTAAACACATTTCAGTGAACCAGGAGATGTAGAGCTCGTAGAGAGAACTAAACACATTTCAGTGAACCAAGAGATGTTGAGCTCATAGAGAGAACTAAACACATTTCAGTGGACCAGGAGGTGTTGAGCTCATAGAGAGAACTAAACACATTTCAGTGAACCAGGAGGTGTAGAGCTCATAGAGAGAATTAATACATTTCAGTGAACCAGGAGATGTAGAGCTCGTAGAGAGAACTAAACACATTTCAGTGAACCAGGAGATGTTGAGCTCATAGAGAGAACTAAACACATTTCAGTGAACCAGGAGGTGTAGAGCTCATATAGAGAATTAATAAATTTCAGTGAACCAGGAGATGTAGAGCTCGTAGAGAGAACTAAACACATTTCAGTGAACCATGAGATGTTGAGCTCATAGAGAGATCTAAACACATTTCAGTGGACCAGGAGGTGTTGAGCTCATAGAGAGAACTAAACACATTTCAGTGGACCAGGAGGTGTCGAGCTCGTAGAGAGAACTAAACACATTTAAGTGAACCAGGAGGTGTAGAGCTCATAGAGAGAACTAAACACATTTCAGTGAACCAGGAGGTGTAGAGCTCATAGAGAGAACTAAACACATTTCAGTGGACCAGGAGGTGTAGAGCTCGTAGAGAGAACTAAACACATTTCAGTGAACCAGGAGGTGTAGAGCTCATAGAGAGAACTAAACACATTTCAGTGAACCAGGAGATGTAGAGCTCATAGAGCGAACTAAACACATTTCAGTGAACCAGGAGATGTAGAGCTCATAGAGCGAACTAAACAAATTTCAGTGAACCAGGAGATGTAGAGCTCATAGAGAGAACTAAACACATTCAGTGGACCAGGAGATGTAGAGCTCATACAGAGAACTAAATAAATTTCAGTGAACCAGGAGATGTAGAGCTTCATAGAGAGAATTAATAAATTTCAGTGAACCAGGAGATGTAGAGCTCGTAGAGAGAACTAAACACATTTCAGTGAACCAGGAGATGTAGAGCTCATAGAGAGAATTAATAAATTTCAGTGAACCAGGAGGTGTAGAGGTCATAGAGAGAACTAAACACATTTCAGTGGACCAGGAGGTGTCGAGCTCATAGAGAGAACTAAACACATTTCAGTGGACCAGGAGGTGTTGAGCTCATAGAGAGAACTAACCACATTTCAGTGGACAAGGAGGTGTCGAGCTCATAGAGAGAACTAAACACATTTCAGTGAACCAGGAGGTGTAGAGCTCATAGAGAGAACTAAACACATTTCAGTGAATCAGGAGGTGTCGAGCTCATAGAGAGAACTAAACACATTTCAGTGGACCAGGAGGTGTAGAGCTCATAGAGAGAACTAAACACATTTCAGTGAATCAGGAGGTGTCGAGCTCATAGAGAGAACTAAACACATTTCAGTGGACCAGGAGGTGTAGAGTTCATAGAGAGAACTAAACACATTTCAGTGAATCAGGAGGTGTAGAGATCGTAGAGAGAACTAAACACATTTCAGTGGACCAGGAGGTGTAGAGCTCATAGAGAGAACTAAACACATTTCAGTGGACCAGGAGGTGTCGAGCTCATAGAGAGAACTAAACACATTTCAGTGAATCAGGAGGTGTAGAGATCGTAGAGAGAACTAAACACATTTCAGTGGACCAGGAGGTGTAGAGCTCATAGAGAGAACTAAACACATTTCAGTGAACCAGGAGATGTAGAGCTCATAGAGAGACCTAAACACATTTCAGTGAACCAGGAGATGTAGAGCTCATTGAGAGAACTAAACACATTTCAGTGAACCAGGAGATGTAGAGCTCGTAGAGAGAACTAAACACATTTCAGTGAACCAGGAGATGTAGAGCTCGTAGAGAGAACTAAACACATTTCAGTGAACCAGGAGATGTAGAGCTCGTAGAGAGAACTAAACACATTTCAGTGAACCAAGAGATGTTGAGCTCATAGAGAGAACTAAACACATTTCAGTGGACCAGGAGGTGTTGAGCTCATAGAGAGAACTAAACACATTTCAGTGAACCAGGAGGTGTAGAGCTCATAGAGAGAATTAATAAATTTCAGTGAACCAGGAGATGTAGAGCTCGTAGAGAGAACTAAACACATTTCAGTGAACCAGGAGATGTTGAGCTCATAGAGAGAACTAAACACATTTCAGTGAACCAGGAGGTGTAGAGCTCATATAGAGAATTAATAAATTTCAGTGAACCAGGAGATGTAGAGCTCGTAGAGAGAACTAAACACATTTCAGTGAACCATGAGATGTTGAGCTCATAGAGAGATCTAAACACATTTCAGTGGACCAGGAGGTGTTGAGCTCATAGAGAGAACTAAACACATTTCAGTGGACCAGGAGGTGTCGAGCTCGTAGAGAGAACTAAACACATTTAAGTGAACCAGGAGGTGTAGAGCTCATAGAGAGAACTAAACACATTTCAGTGAACCAGGAGGTGTAGAGCTCATAGAGAGAACTAAACACATTTCAGTGGACCAGGAGGTGTAGAGCTCGTAGAGAGAACTAAACACATTTCAGTGAACCAGGAGGTGTAGAGCTCATAGAGAGAACTAAACACATTTCAGTGAACCAGGAGATGTAGAGCTCATAGAGCGAACTAAACACATTTCAGTGAACCAGGAGATGTAGAGCTCATAGAGCGAACTAAACAAATTTCAGTGAACCAGGAGATGTAGAGCTCATAGAGAGAACTAAACACATTTCAGTGGACCAGGAGATGTAGAGCTCATACAGAGAACTAAATAAATTTCAGTGAACCAGGAGATGTAGAGCTCATAGAGAGAATTAATAAATTTCAGTGAACCAGGAGATGTAGAGCTCGTAGAGAGAACTAAACACATTTCAGTGAACCAGGAGATGTAGAGCTCATAGAGAGAATTAATAAATTTCAGTGAACCAGGAGGTGTAGAGGTCATAGAGAGAACTAACCACATTTCAGTGGACCAGGACGTGTCGAGCTCGTAGAGAGAACTAAACACATTTCAGTGAACCAGGAGGTGTAGAGCTCATAGAGAGAACTAAACACATGTCAGTGGACCAGGAGGTATCGAGCTCATAGAGAGAACTAAACACATTTCAGTGAACCAGGAGGTGTAGAGATCATAGACAGAACTAACCACATTTAAGTGGACAAGGAGGTGTCGAGCTCATAGAGAGAACTAAACACATTTCAGTGAACCAGGAGGTGTAGAGCTCATAGAGAGAACTAAACACATTTCAGTGAATCAGGAGGTGTCGAGCTCATAGAGAGAACTAAACACATTTCAGTGGACCAGGAGGTGTAGAGCTCATAGAGAGAACTAAACAAATTTCAGTGAATCAGGAGGTGTAGAGATCGTAGAGAGAACTAAACACATTTCAGTGAATCAGGAGGTGTCGAGCTCATAGAGAGAACTAAACACATTTCAGTGGACCAGGAGGTGTAGAGCTCATAGAGAGAACTAAACACATTTCAGTGAATCAGGAGGTGTCGAGCTCATAGAGAGAACTAAACACATTTCAGTGAACCGGGAGATGTAGAGCTCGTAGAGAGAACTAAACACATTTCAGTGAACCAGGAGATGTAGAGCTCGTAGAGAGAACTAAACACATTTCAGTGAACCAATAGATGTAGAGCTCGTAGAGAGAACTAACCACATTTCAGTGAACCAGGAGATGTAGAGCTCGTAGAGAGAACTAAACACATTTCAGTGAACCAGGAGGTGTAGAGCTCATAGAGAGAATTAATAAATTTCAGTGAACCAGGAGGTGTAGAGGTCATAGAGAGAACTAAACACATTTCAGTGGACCAGGAGGTGTCGAGCTCATAGAGAGAACTAAACACATATCAGTGGACCAGGAGGTGTTGAGCTTATAGAGAGAACTAAACACATTTCAGTGGACCAGGAGGTGTCGAGCTCGTAGAGAGAACTAAACACATTTCAGTGAACCAGGAGGTGTAGAGCTCATAGAGAGAACTAAACACATGTCAGTGGACCAGGAGGTGTCGAGCTCATAGAGAGAACTAAACACATTTCAGTGAACCAGGAGGTGTAGGGCTCATAGAGAGAACTAAACACATTTCAGTGGACAAGGAGGTGTCGAGCTCATAGAGAGAACTAAACACATTTCAGTGAACCAGGAGGTGTAGAGCTCATAGAGAGAACTAAACACATTTCAGTGGACAAGGAGGTGTCGAGCTCATAGAGAGAACTAAACACATTTCAGTGGACCAGGAGGTGTAGAGCTCATAGAGAGAACTAAACACATTTCAGTGAATCAGGAGGTGTAGAGATCGTAGAGAGAACTAAACACATTTCAGTGGACCAGGAGGTGTAGAGCTCATAGAGAGAACTAAACACTTTTCAGTGAACCAGGAGATGTAGAGCTCATAGAGAGAACTAAACACATTTCAGTGAACCAGGAGATGTAGAGCTCATTGAGAGAACTAAACACATTTCAGTGAACCAGGAGATGTAGAGCTCGTAGAGAAAACTAAACACATTTCAGTGAACCAGGAGATGTAGATCTCGTAGAGAGAACTAAACACATTTCAGTGAACCAATAGATGTAGAGCTCGTAGAGAGAACTAAACACATTTCAGTGAACCAGGAGATGTAGAGCTCGTAGAGAGAACTAAACACATTTCAGTGAACCAGGAGATGTAGAGCTCGTAGAAAGAACTAAACACATTTCAGTGAACCAGGAGATGTAGAGCTCGTAGAGAGAACTAAACACATTTCAGTGAACCAGGAGATGTAGAGCTCGTAGAGAGAACTAAACACATTTCAGTGAACCAGGAGGTGTAGAGCTCATAGAGAGAACTAAACACATTTCAGTGGACCAGGAGGTGTAGAGCTCATAGAGAGAACTAAACACATTTTAGTGAACCATGAGGTGTAGAGCTCATAGAGAGAACTAAACACATTTCAGTGAACCAGGAGGTGTAGAGCTCGTAGAGAGAACTAAACAATTTTCAGTGAACCAGGAGGTGTCGAGCTCATAGAGAGAACTAAACACATTTCAGTGAACCAGGAGGTGTAGAGCTTATAGAGAGAACTAAACACATTTCAGTGAACCAGGAGGTGTAGAGCTCGTAGAGAGAACTAAACAATTTTCAGTGAACCAGGGGGTGTAGAGCTCATAGAGAGAACTAAACACATTTCAGTGAACCAGGAGGTGTAGAGCTCATAGAGAGAACTAAACACATTTCAGTGAACCAGGAGGTGTAGAGCTCATAGAGAGAACTAAACACATTTCAGTGAACCAGGAGGTGTAGAGCTCATTGAGAGAACTAAACAACTTTCAGTGAACCAGGAGGTGTAGAGTTCATTGAGAGAACTAAACAACTTTCAGTGAACCAGGAGGTGTAGAGCTCATAGAGAGAACTAAACACATTTCAGTGAAGTAGAAGGTTTTAAAAAAACTTGAGGACAGCATAACTAGACACTCTCTTTTCTGGAAACCACAAGGCACACGGAATAGCGGAGCCTAAACATAACTAGACACTCTCTTGTGTGTAAACCACAAGGCGCACGAAATAGTGGAGACCAAAAACACCTGGATACGAGAATTACAGACAGAGAAATAATATTGGAATGGGGGGGGGGGGGGAGGGTGTAGGAGACCGCAACAGATATGACCTCCTGGCAAGGTTCGATTGAGGACCTTTGTCCAATGGGGTATAAAGTGTAAAGGAATAATAATGGCCTTAAGATGGCTTGTTGAGGCACCAGAGCAATCCCAGTGTCTGATTCTCAGTCGGTGTAGTGAGAAGTTCAAACTGGACAGATGCGATATAAGTGGCTACAGAGCACAAAGACTTGTCTCTTACAAAGACTGACATGGATAAACTATTCCTGTCAGGCTGGAGTACAAGGCAACGAGCAAGTCCACTTGGTGGTTTCAAGAACGGAGCAGTTGGAACAGAATTCATGGACAATGGAGGTAATTTGAAGAATACCTTGAGTAGTTGGAGAACATAATCACAGATGAACCATCATTTTGTTTTTCCATTTCTACTCGGCGCGTGACATACGATTTCTTTCCCCCGTGAATCCCATCCATCAGTTCATGTGTTCTCTAGCTTTGTACATTTGGCCAGAAAATACTAAATAAATCTGGCCCTCTGGTGGCTCAATCCTCTGTGTATTTACCCTCATTCATAGTCGGGCAATCGCGATTTCTCGATGTGGTTATTTCCCCTTTAGAAGTCTGCTGTGATAACTGTCCGGGCATGAACGAATTAGGGGTGTCTGGGTGTGGATTTCATTGTGGTTCAGCACAAAATAGGGGCAAATGAAGAGAGATAATGTAACTAGAACAACCAACATCTAGTCCTTATATTTGCAGGGGAAGACGAGGCATCATTGGTTTTGTCAGGAGTGATATGACTGTGAATTTTAAACCAAGATCCAAAGGAATAGCGACTGAAAACATTGTTCACAAAATGTCTAAACTGTTGTATATAAAATCCGCGGTAACATAGTCATTAGTTCATTTGCATGCAAAGCATGTAGTCCTGATGTAGGATTCTTCTTCTTCATTTTTTTCCTTCCATCACCTACACACACACACACACACACGCACGCACGCACGCACGCACAAACACACACACACACACACACACACACACACACACACACGTGTGTGAAGTCCAAAACTAGGAAACAGTCCAGTAATATTTATATATGTTTCCATGTACGGCTTCTCATGTAGTTGTATCAGTATGTATTTGTTGTTTGTATGCTGATGAGGGTATTAGCCGAAACGTCCATTTCGTCACTTGTGATTGTTTTCTCGGAACGCTGAATGATTCTACTTGTTCCTTTATATTGATTCACTCATTGCACCTTCCTTTATGTCGATTCACTTATTGCTCTTTCGAGATGAGTGTGTCAGACCTAATTATGCACCTGAAAGGTCAGCGTGTCGGACTTCACCATGTGCAGGGTGTATTTTTAATCACTGTGGGGGTTTTGAAAATATTGCCGTTCCAAGTTTTGTATTTACCTTTTATGTTGCATGAGTTCACAGACGGTAACTACAAAACTTGGAACGGCAATATTTTCAAAAACCCCCACAGTCATTAAAAATACACCGTATATTTGTGTACAGATGTCATCCAAGGTAACGGCTTCAGTCTACTCGTGAGTAGTCTTTCTTTACTAACAATTTTGCCAGTGTCTCAGCTTTACGGCCTACTTTTTGCGAATTCCCACTGCCGTGAAGTTGTTTAACCAGCAGAACGTGCCTACTGAACTCCTTCTGTCCCTCTTTTCCAAGAAGGATTGGTACCCGACCTGACTACCCAAGAGAACAGGGAGTCGTGTGACGTCATTTGATACCAGACATTCTTGGGAAAATGCTCGTTCCGATGCTGGGATGGAACCCCGTACCTAATGAATCTGAGGCGGGCCCAATAAACTCTCACCCACGGTTCCCCTTTGGGGTAGGACTGGCCATTGCCCAAACTCTATGAAATCGTAGTGATCTTAGGACTGGCCATTGCCCAAACTCTATAAAATCGTAGTGATCTTAGGACTGGCCATTGCCCAAACTCTATAAAATCGTAGTGATCACATTATTCATAGAGGGCATCTGGTACGGAAGGTACATTAGGTAGAATAATTCGCCTTTTCGCACGCCTTCGTGCGTATATCACATGTAGTGCTGTTTAGACCAATATTTTTCCTCTGCTTCTCTTCTTCCTCCTTTTGTGCTTCTACTTCTCTTCCTCCTCCTCCTCCTTTTCTTCTTCGTCATCTACTACTTCTTCTCTGCGTCATCGTATTCCTCATATTCATCTCCCCACTCTCCTCCCCCTCTTCTTCTGTTTCTTCTTCGTCTACTTCTTTTTTTTCCTTCCTCCTCCTCCTACTCCTCCTCCTCTTCCTCCTCCGGCTACTCCTATTCCAACTTTGTTCTTCTTATTCTACTACTACTTCTACTTCTTCTTCTTCATCGTCTTCTTCTTTGCTTCCTTGTCCTCTTCATCGTCTTCTTCTTCTTCTTCTTCTTCTTCTTCTTCCTCTTCTTCTTCTTCTTCTTCTTCTTCTTCTTCTTCTTCTTATTATTATTATTATTATTATTATTATTATTATTATTATTATTATTATTATTATTCTCCTCCTCCTCCTCCTCCTACTACTACTACTACTACTACTACTACTACTACTACTACTACTACTACTACTACTACTTCTACTACTACTACTACTACTACTACTACTATAACTACTACTACTACTACTACAACTACTACTACTTCTACTACTACTACTACTACTACTACTACTACTACTACTACTACTACTACTACTACTACTACTACTACTATAACTACTACTACTTACTATTACTACTACTACTACCTACTACTACTACTACTACTACCACTACTACTACTACTACTACTACTACTACTACTACTACTACTACTACTACTACTACGACTACTACTACTACTACTACTACTACTACTACTACTATAACTACTACTACTTACTATTACTACTACTACCTACTACTACTACTACTACTACCACTACTACTACTACTACTACTACTACTACTACTACTACTACTACTACTACTACCACTACTACTACTACTACTACTACTACTACTACTACTACTACTACTACTACTACTACTACTACGACTACTACTACTACTATTTCTTCTTCCCCTCCTCTGTCTTCTCCTCTTCCGTTTCTTCTTCTTCTGCTTCCGCCTTTTATCCCTAAATGATGCTTATCCCCTCAACCAAATTACCCCACACCCCCTATCATTCGCCAGCCGGACATCCCCCGCAACGTGCTCCCCAACGTGTGCAATGACAGCAACCCTCTACAACGTCAGCCCTAACGTACCACATTGTGAGGTATGTATTAACTGCGGGGAAAATAAACCCTCTTTTATGCCCAAGTATGGTTAATTAATACATTAATCTCCCCATATTCTCTTCAGGTCTCCCTCGACGCCTTCTCTGTTGTTTTATTGCGGCGTTTTCTCCATTTCTACAGAAGCTCATACATTTTGCACGGCCATTTCTATCCCAAGTTGATGTATATAGTTCTCTTCGGGGTCTCCTGGATCCATTAATCATAATTCTCTCTTTCTGGAATCATCGATTATCAGAAATGTAAGCTAAGTCAACACATCACTCTCCCTTTCTTTCTCTCTTTCGCTCTCTGTCTCTGTCTCTGTCTGTCTCTGTCTCTGTCTGTCTCTGTCTCTGTCTGTCTCTGTCTCTGTCTGTCTGTCTGTCTGTCTGTCTGTCTGTCTCTCTCTCTCTCTCTCTCTCTCTCTCTCTCTCTCTCTCTTTCTCACTATCTCTTTTTATCTCTGTCTATGTCTCGCTGTCTTTCTGTCTGCCTTTCCGTCTGTATGTCTTTCTTTCTTGCCGTCTCTCTCTCTCTTTCCCTTTCGTTTTTTTATCTTTCATTCTTTATCTTTCTGTCTATCCTTCTTCTTTCTAACATTATCTCTCTCTCTTTCTATTTTAATATCTCTCTGTCTGTCTGTCTCTCTCTCTCTCTCTCTCTCTCTCTCTCTCTCTCTTTCTTTGACTCTATTTGTTTCTCCCTGTTACTCTCTTGCCGCTATCCCTCTCTCTCTTCTTCCTCTCTATATGTTTCTCTCTTATACTCTCCCTGTAGCTCTCTCTCTCTCTCTCTCTCTCTCTCTCTCTCTCTCTCTCTCTCTCTCCCTCCCTCTTTCTATTTCTTTATCTTTGCCACTATCTCTGTCGTTCTTTCTATGTTACGCTCTCTGTCGGTGTCTCACTCTTTATCTCTATTTCTTTCTCTCTGCTACTCTCTCTCTCTCTCTCTGTCTGTTGCTCTCTTTCTCTCTCTTTCTCTCTCTCTCTCTGTATTACTCTTTCAGTCGATGTTCCTCTCTTTCTCTCTATTTCATTCTTTCTGTTACTCTCTCTCTCTGTCTCTCTCTTTCTCTTTTATTCTCCCTTTCTCTCTTTCTCTTTCTGTTACTCTCTCTCTCTCTCTCTGTCTGTTGCTCTCTTTCTCTCTCTTTCTCTCTCTCTCTGTATTACTCTTTCAGTCGATGTTCCTCTCTTTCTCTCTATTTCATTCTTTCTGTTACTCTCTCTCTCTCTCTATCTTTGTCGCTCTCTATCTCTCTCTGTTACTCTCTCTCTGTCGATGACTCTCTCTTTCTCTCTATTTCTTTCTCTATGTTACTCTCACTGTCGATGACTCTCTCTTTCTCTCTATTTCTTTCTCTCTGTTACTCTCGCTCTCTCTCTCTCTCTCTCTCTCTCTCTCTCTCTCTCTCTCTCTCTCTCTCTCTCTCTGTCGTTGGCTCTCTCTCTGTCACTCTCTATGTCGATGTCTCTCTTTTTCTGTTACTCTTTCTGTCGCTGTCTCTCTCCCACTGTTACTTTCTTTGTCGCTGTCTCTCTCAGTTACTCTGTCTTTCTCTCTCTCTCTCTCTCTCTCTCTCTCTCTCTCTCTCTCTCTCTCTCTCTCTCTGTCAATGTCTCTTTTTTCCCCTCTATTTCTTTCTCTCTGTTACTTTCTCTGTAGCTCTCTCTATCTTTCTCTGTATTTCTCTCTTTGTTACTCTCTCTGTCGCTGTCTCTCTTTTTATATCTCTTTCTTGCTCTCCGTTACTCTCTTTGTCAGTCTTTCTTTGTCTCTATTTCTGTCTCTCTGTTACACTCTCTGTCGCTGTCTCTCTCTCTTTCTCTCTCTCTCTCTCTCTCTCTCTCTCTCTCTCTTTCTTTTTCTCTGTTACTCTCGCTTTCGCTCTCTCTCTCTCTCTTTCTCTTTATTTCTCTGTCACTCTGTTATTCTCTCTGTTACTCTCTCTGTCGCTGTCTTTCCCTCTCTTTCTCGATATTTATTTCTCTCTTTTACTCTCTCCATCGTTCTCTCTCTCTCTCTCTCTCTCTCTCTCTCTCTCTCTCTCTCTCTCTCTCTCTCTCTCTCTCTCTCTCTCTCTCTTGCCTTTCCCTGACAATTTACTCATCCCTTGGAAGAATTCATGTACAACGTTTCAAACTTGTCGCGTTCTTTACAGGACGTGGCAATCATCCCTTTGTTGACGTTCTAGGCAATTTGACTGTCAATAGTTTGCCATTGCGTTTGTATTTTTTTTTTTATAAACGAGAAATCAACATTTCAGTTCAATTATATATCGGTGGCAGTCCAGGAAGACTTGACACCAGCTGAACTAGTGAGACCAATTGGTTGTCTAGATTGAGATATAGATGGCAGTCCAGGAAGACTTGACACCGGCTGAACTAGTGAGACCAACTGGTTGTCTAGAATGAGGGACTTGGGAATAAGAACTGGCCCGGCCTGGACACGAGAGTCACATCGGGAGAATGAGGGGCCTCGTGAACCAACACAGAACTGATACTAAAGAGTGGGCCCAAAAAAAAAGTGAGACCATCGCGTAAAAAGTAATATAATTACATCAAAATTTGTTTAATTGTATCCATAATAGCTAAAATTGTTTACTCATTTATTTAATTACTTATTTAACTATATCATCATCATTTTTATCATCTTCCACTTCTGCCGTCAAGCGTCGTGGGGAGGGATAATTTGCACTCCAGCCCGACATCTTGTGGCATACAAGTTATTTAATAATATAATTCAAGTAATTATATTGTTTTGTTTCATGTAATTTTGTTTGCCAAGTATTTAGCTAATCAGAAATCATGCTCAATGTGTCCTCCTTGCTTCTCAACGAGTTTTTCTAAGCGTCGACGCCACTCGTTTATGCTACTGTCAATAAAGCGCTGTCCCAGATTTCTCAATTCTTCGATTATTGCCAACTTGAGCTGCTCAACTGTGGTAAATTTTCGGCGAACGTAGACTTTCTCTTGCAAAGCACCCCATATGGCATAATCTGCTGGGTTTAAATCAGGACTATTTGATGGCCACATGTCTGGCTCGATGAAGTTAACATTCTCCTGACGAAGAAAGTTGATCGTATTTCTGGCTGTGTGAGATGGAGCTTCGTCTCGCTGTAATGTCCAGTTATGGCGACCACATGTCACTTGAATTACAGGCACAATTGAGACACACAATACTAGTTTTCCCCATTCGAGACACACCAACTGATGCCATAATACTGCCGCTCATATGGTCACATTCTCGTATAAGTAAACTTGCCTGAACTTGTATTTTTTTCGTTTCAACGGAATAAACACGGTCAATTTGAGAATTAACTGGGGAGGCAACGGTGAATGTCTGTTCGTCTGTAAACCAGATGCTGTGGGATCAACACCTTGTGCCACATTTATTGTAAGACAGAAGATCAAGTGGTTTGGTCATATCGTTAGAATGCAACACTATCAACTACCATCACTGGCCCTACATCAAAGATCATCTGCGATGAGACCAAGAGGACGCCCAAGAAGAAAATGGATTGACATTAAAGATAGTGTATAATCACTCGGAATGACACTATCCAGAGCCGCCCATCAGGCTCTGAAGCGCAAATTATTCCTCCTCACGACGCTTGACGGCAGAAGTGGAAGATGATGATGATGATGATGATGATGATGATGATGATGATGATGATGATGATGATGATGATGATGATGATGATGATGATGATGATATAGCTAATTAGGTAAGTAAGTAAATGAGAACACAATTTAAGCTATTATGAATAGAGTTAAACAAATGTTGATGTAATTATATTACTTTTAACGCGATGTTCTCACCTTTTTTCTTTTAGCCCACCCTGTATTAGCCGCCGGACGCTGATGCGTGTATTGGAGGAAGGATCTGAGCACCTATGGACATGTCCGGAGTGCAAGTATGATGCTCCAACAGAAAATATTTAACAAACTAATATATGAGACTAGAAACATATACACAAATGGCATGAAACTGGTCGTTTACTTTTACTTCCGTTGAATCTCTCTATCGTTTTTCCACTTATTATTTCTTATTTATTTTGAATTGTTGTTATAATGTTTGTGTTTGTTATTCTTTAATTGTTCTTTATAGTTTATTTGTTTTTTATAGTTTGTTCTTTAATAGTTTTTTGTTCGATATTCTTTTTTCATTATAGTTTGTTCGTTACAGATTGTTCTTTGAAGTTTGTTCGTTAAAGTGTATTCGTTCTTATAGTTTGTTCATTAAAGTTTGTTCCTTAAAGTTTTTCGTTAAAGTGTTCGTTCGTTATAGTTTATTCTATATTGTTTGTTCTTTATAGTTTGTTCTTTAAAGTGTGCTCGTTCTTTATAGTTTGTTAGTTTTAGTCTGTTTGTTATAGTTTGTTTTTCGTTAACGTTTGTTCATTATAGTTTGTTTGTTCGTTATAATTCGCCATAGTGTGTTTAACTTGTTGTGCTGGGTATCAAACAGCAACTTTACAGCATGCGACCGTTGATAACTTTTCCTACAAGCTACTGCCTAGGATGAGAAAGAGAGTCAGATTTCCGGTACTCGGTAACAAGAGTCGAAAGACACCACTACAGAACTCCTATTTACGGACAATAAAGCTCTAATAGTAAAATCAGAAGCAGAATTAAAGGTCCACATCAATAGCCTAAACGAATTGTGTAAGTTGCATAACATGAAAATTAGCATCAGTAAAACAGAGTTTATGCTATAACCAAAGAAGAAAGAAAAACCAAATTCGTATAAAAGAATACCTTCTGAAACAAGTAAAGAGCTTCGAGTACTTAGGAAGTATAATATCACCCAATGGCAAATCAGAATACGAGACCGGAAATCGATGCAATAAGGCAATCCAACTCATTGGACAAATGGCACCAATACTAAAGAACAAACACGTATCAATGGACCCCCCCCCCCCCCCCCCCCCAAAAAAAAAAATTACGCTACAACACAATCTTCCTGTCTATTGGGTAGTGACATAAAAAGAGAAATGAAAATCACAACAACATTAATGAGATTTTTTAGAAGAATATTCAATGCATCAAGAATAGGTAAAAATCAGAAATGAAGAAATCAGGACTAAACGGGTGTTATAGCAGTGCTCGATTTAATCAGAAAACATCAAGTTAAATGGTTTGACCATATAACTACTCAAACTAGGATACCAACTAACAGTATACCACAACTAGCAATGATGTACAGACCAGACGGAACTAGCAGAAGAGGCTGACCACATAAACGATGTACAGGGGGAAAACAGAGTCCATGGGGATCTTGGTATATGAAGCCCATAAACGGGCACTCTCCCACTGTTTATGCTTCCCCTAAACACCGCAAGGCACAAGAGGAACAAGATGAGATGAGATGAGATGATGAGAATCAAGAAGCTGCCAAGCTCTTCCCGCCACAGCAGAATGGAGACCAGGTGAGGCGTGTCTTGTAGAACCCGATGCATTTTAATTACATGAACACAAAATCCGGCAATGTGGGGTTTGTAGTCCTCGCGCCAAGAGAAGCAAGGTGAGAAACTTACAGCGGTAAATTACAAGTAGAGAAATAACCGTTTCTGTTTCCTCTTCCTCTTTTGCTTCCTCTTCTTATTCTTTTCCATTTTCTTTTTCCCCTCTTCTTCTTCTTCTCTTCCTCCTCCACATCCTCCTCCTACTACTACTACTACTACTACTACTACTACTACTACTACTACTACTACTACTACTACTACTACTACTACTACTACTACTACTACTACTACTACTACTACTACTACTACTACTACTACTACTACTACTACTACTACTACTACTACTACTACTACTACTACTACTACTACTGCGGTTCTGTTAACACTATTGCTACTATTTCTTCTTCTGCTGTTTCTGCTGCTATTATTTGTTCCCCCACATATGGAGCATAGTCCCTCAACCAATTGACATTGAACCTTCCTCTCATGTGAAATCTCCAGCAGCCCCCTCCCTGTCCTCCCCCCCCCCCCCCCCCCACTATTAATGCCTGTTTCTGACTCCCTTCTCCACATGTTCGTACGTCTGCCCTTATTTGATTTGCCCCACAGGTTCCCCAGAAAGACCTTGCTAGTTCTATGTCTGACGCTAAAATTCTGTCCCCCACCTCTTCATCGCACGAATTGATTCATTTGACTTCATAATTTGAGAATCAGTGATTCTATCATATCTTTTTAGTCTCTCTATTCTGCGCAGGTATCATTTAATAATTGTGTTATTTATTTATTTATTTATTTATTTATTTAAATAGTTAGTAATTAGTTAGTGAGGTGTTTGGTTGGTTGATTGGTTGGTTGGTTAGTTAGTTCTTTTGTTAGTTGGAAGATTGGTTAGTTGAATTGTTAGTAAGTTAGTTATTTAGCTGATTAGTTGCTTGGTTGATTGGTTAGTTTGTTGGTTGGTAGGTTTGTTGGTTGGTTGGTAACCAAGTTAGTTATTTAGCTGAATGGTTTGTTGGTTGGTTGGTTAATTAGTTAATTAGTTAGTTAATTATTTAGTTAGTTAATTAGTTAGTTAATTATTTAGTTAGTTAGTTAGTTAGTTAGTTAGTTAGTTAGTTTGGTTTAGTTTAGTTAGTTAGTTAGTTAGTTAGTTAGTTAGTTCGTTCGTTCGTTCGTTAGTTAGTTCGTTATTTAGTTAGTTAGTTAGTTAGTTAGTTAGTTAGTTAGTTAGTTCGTTCGTTCGTTCGTTCGTTAGTTAGTTAGTTAGTTAGTTAGTTAGTTAGTTAGTTAGTTCGTTCGTTCGTTCGTTCGTTAGTTAGTTAGTTAGTTTGTTAGTTTGTTAGTTAGTTAGTTAGTTAGTTAGTTAGTTAGTTAGTTAGTTAGTTTAGTTAGTTAGTTAGTTAGTTAGTTGGTTGGTTGGTTGGGTGGGTGGGTGGTTGGTTGGTTGGTTGGTTGGTTGGTTGGTTGGTTGGTTGGATGGTTGGTTGGTTGGTTGGTTGGTTGGTTGGTTGGTTGGTTGGTTGGTTGGTTGGTTAGTTGGTTGGTTGGTTGGTTGGTTAGTTAGCACTCCGGACATGTCGACAGGGGCTCAGAACCTCATCCTAACATATGCATCAGCATCCGGCGGACAATAGTGTAAGTTTGTGTTGGTTAACTATACCCCTCATTCTCGTGTCTGGCGGTGCCAATTCTTACTTCCAAGTTGGAGTCTCCGTGGCGAAGTGGTCAAGCTGTTTGGCTCGGGCTCCGAAGGTTGTGGGTTCGATTTCGGGCAGCGTCCTTCGGTTCACGAGTGACATTTTTCGGAGGCTCCTGTGGGTCGTCGCTAGAGCTACGGAGTTCGTGCTTTGTGCGACGCTTTCCGCGGTGCGGAAAGAGACCAAGCCATATGGGATAAAACCCGGTGCAATGAGGTCGACACTGTCGACTTTTAAGCGGCTTTTTAAAGCGACTTCCAAGTCTCTCATTCTAGACAACGAAATGGATTCACGGGCGTCAGAGTCCGTTGTCGGCATGTCTCTTAAGAGCATTAATAATGTGGGCACGAAGTGTGGGCTGGCCATGTTAAATGTGTGTGGTTTGGTTGTAACTGTGTCTGTGGTTGTCCGTGTTTTTGATCAGTACAGTAGTTCTGTATTCACGCTAGCACAGTGGTTCTCAACGGATGGGGAGTGGGGGAAATTAAGATTGTTTCAAGATCGCCTTAATACAAGAACTGAATACTTGATATTGTTTTCTCCGCCATACTTTACGGTTCTGTACTTATCGCCCTTCTGAAATTTGTTTTGTACCTTTAGTAGACCCGCAAATCACATTTTATGTAGACGTCCAGAATTGTTCTAGTATGTGTTATTAAATTTAGCTTCCAATTTTATTTACACTGTGTGTGTGTGTGTGTGTGTGTGGGGGGGGGGGGGGGGGGTTAGGGAGGAAATACGAAAGGCAGATGACATTCTGAACATATGGTGAAGGGGTGCATAGGCCAAAAACGGTTGAGAACAACTGCGCTACAGGTAAACATTATAACGGAGAAGACAGGTCTTGATCGTAACAGGATATTACAATATACAATGAAACAAAAATAAACGTATCCTGAGTACACACCATAAAAACACCATGAGGACACACTATAAAAACACCAAGAAGGACACAATAAAACACCATCCATCCATCATGTGCCACGCCGACAGGCGCAGGCGGTCATGTTCTGCCATCTCACTCGATCACTAGAGTCGTGGATCAGTTCCGTGTTACTGTCTCGACCATGCCACGTGCCCAAGACATCCAGGTATTTACTTCTCGGCCTTCCACTTGGTCTCTTTCCGTCGATCTTGCCAGTTGTCACCAAGTTCTCCAATTCATTTCTTCTCATAACATGCCCAAAAAATTTTGACTGTCTGCGTCTAGTGTCTCTAATCAGTTTATGATCTTCATTTGTTTCTTGAGGGACTTGTTCGTTGCTTTTTCTGTCTGTCCATGGTATTCTTAGCATTTTCCTAATAAACCACATTTCCACAGCCTTCAGATGTTTTTCATCCTGACTGCTTATTGTCCACGCTTCACATCCATACAAAAGTACAGGTTCTATGTAGCACCTCAACATTCTTTTTCTCGTTTCAATTGTGATATTTCCTTCTTTCCAGTGACGACACATACAAGATCATGATGACACAATCAAAACACCATGAGGACACAACTAAAATACCACGTGGACACAAAATAAAAACATCATGAGGACAAGCAATAAAAACATCATGAGGACAAACAATAAAATCACAATGAGGACACATATTAAAAACACCCTGAGGACACACACACACACACACACACACACACACACAACACACACACACACACACACACACACAGAACACACACACACACACACCATGAGGACACAATAAAAAATACACAATGAGGACACAATAAAAACACCATGAGGACACAATAAAAATACCACAGGGATACCCAATAAAAACACACAGATGACACAATAAAAACACCATGTAGACACAATAAAAACACCTTGTGGACACAATAAAAACACAATGAGGACACAATAAAAACATCACGGTGATACCCAATGAAAACAGATATGTGAGGTCAGAATGACCGTATGGATAAGAGCTCTTGCACTTAAACTTCCGGTGTGCTCATACCGAGATAGTTGGTACAAACCCTACACCGGTCGGTTGGACTAAAAGTTGGACTTCTCATCCTTGACCAGGAACGTCAATTATAAGTACCTCTGAAGTCGGAGTGGGTTCGTCTGATGTCGAGGGACACTGGTAATACGGTAAGCTAATGCAGACGCAAACATCATTTCAGTATCACGTGTATGGCCCACGCTTGAGTTCAAAGCGAGCGAGGGCAATGTATATATATATATATATATATATATATATATTTGCCGATGAATTTCTAGATGTTTCACCCCTTCATTGATCAAAAAACGGATAATTGAACTGATATCACGTGCTTAATAATCTTGGCATCTTTAACAACAATATTGACAGATTACAAGACAATGGATATGTTATTGTAATGTCTATCACACTTTTAAGATTTTCATTCGAAGCCCCCTCGTAATAAAAGAAACATTGTTCATCCAAATTCAAAATCGAAGTAAATGGAACCAATCTGAAACAAATCAATTTATTTAAGCATTTGTGTACTTTAATAACAGCAAATGGAAGATATATATATATATATATATATATATATATATATATATATATATATATATATATATATATATATATATATATATATATATATATATATATATATATATATATATATATATATATAAGGAAGTATAGCCCAAGCAAACGCAACATTTCATGAGATGAAGAATATTCTCTATAATGTACCTTCATAACAGAACACACGGTGGACTTGCAGGACTGTATGCAGCTTTACTGACACTGTGACAGAGATCCATCCTCCGTAGGTTAATGTATATATGCGTAGCATTGTGTGTATGTGTATGTAAGTGTGTGTGTACGCGCGCGGGGTGGAGGGGGGGGGGGCGTGCGAAAGCGCGCGAACGTGCGAGCGCAAAAATTCAGTTTTCTGTTCAAATCCACAATTCTTCGCTACGGAAATGTTTCGTAAACTACTCCTTTACATCATGTGCGTTTACTGTAAAGTGCGGAGACTATAAATACACCGTTAGTCTTGACATCCAGCTATAAAGGATTCTCTTCGTGCGCTAAATTGAAAGATAATAGGGCATCTTCCACAGAGTTTTGTGGGCAGTTAGGCAGTTAATGAA
>JACEFZ010007761.1:12500-82500 GCA_014155875.1 Cepaea nemoralis | reverse complement strand
TGGTGATTGTGGTGGTGATAGTGATACTGACGAAGATGATAACCATGATGGCAATGATGATGATAATGTTTGTGGTGATGTGGTGGTCGTCGTGATGATGGTTGTGATTGTGACGATAAAATAAATTATGATCACAATGTTGATGATAATAATGATAAATAAAGATGACGATATTTTCCAGCAAAACATGTATAACATCCAAAACATAATATATTACAAATTTCAGTTTATTCGTGAACGCCTGTTATGCTTATTATTTCTGAATCAAGGGAGACTACTTTAATTTCCGGTTTAAACTCTGGCGGAAACGGAAGTCTGTGGTTGGACATGTCCTGTGGTTTTGCTTTAAAATAAAGATGTCTGAATCAGATCCGAAGGTATTATATTGTTTGTGTGAACAAATTTGTTATAATGTTTAAGCTCGAGTTTTCATTGTTCTCCTACTCCTACTCCTACTCCTCCTCCTCCTCCTCCTCCTCCTCCTCCTCCTCCTCCTCTTCTTCTTCTTCTTCTTCTTCCTCTTCTTCTTCTTCTTCTTCTTCTTCTTCCTCTTCTTCTTCTTCTTCTTCTTCTTCTTCTTCTTCTTCTTCTTCTTCTTCTTCTTCTTCTTCTTCTTCTTCTTCATCTTCTTCTTCTTCTTCTTCTTCTTCTTCTTCTTCTTCTTCTTCTTCTTCTTCTTCTTTCCTTCATTCCTCTCCTCCTCTTCTTCGTCTTCCTCTTTTTCTTCTTTTCCTCCTCTTCCTTCCCTCCTCCTCCTTAAATTAAATTCAATTCAATCCTCCTCTTCTTTATCACCTCCCTATCTTATTCTTTCCTGTTTTTAACAACACAATCCGTTGTCGTTTCCTTCTTCTCCTTCCCCTCGTTCTTTCCTTCCTATTCCAATTCTTCTTTCTTTGCGATCGCAGTTGTGATTATTCCCAGAGACTTTCACGTTGAAATCGATAGCATTTTTTTGTGTTCATTTTCAAATTTCATATATCCCAGAATGTAGTACCGATACAGTGGGCCAGTATATGTCTCTGAACTTGCTGTGCCGTGGACAATCCTGCAGAGCGTATCAAGTTATTCATTAGCGTTCCCGTTAAATGAACATTTCCGGGTCAGCCGCTTTGTTAGAATCACAGACTAGGATTCCTTCACACACGCGTGCAGACCACAACAAGGATACATATGAGTAACCCATAACCCATGTATATAGTTGTATCGATATGTTAGTTGTTTGTTGGCTGGCTATGGTCTTCTCCGTAACGTCCATTTTGTTACTTCTAATCGTGTTCAAGTAAAGCTTACTTCTCGTTTTTTTTTTTTTTTTAGTTGGTTATTCATTCATTGTAAGTTATTCCTTGCCTGCACATTAATGAAGCAAATCGCAGAAGCACATGTGTTGTTAATCTGGTATGGTAATAGGAGTACTAATAAACATTGTTCAACCCCCTCCCCCCCCCCCCCCCCCGGCCCTCACCGAGTCGCATATCTGTCTAAACTGACCCGTGCTCTCATGTCGTTCCATCTCAAGCTATTACAAACATCACATTTTCGTAACTATGTAAAATGGCAAACACGAAATAATGCTTTATTCGATGCTATGTATATCTGATAGAAAATTCCTTCCATTCGCAAATGCTTATCGGTAATGACTTCAAGGTTTGTTGTCAAGCTGTGTAGATCGGTGTGAGTTGGCACACAGTGTGAGGGATGTGAAGCGAAAACCCGTATGTCCAGATGTTTGTTCCACTTGCTTCTCTTCAACCGCTGCCAAAATTTGACATTCAACCACAACAGCAGTGTTGATATGCCCTTTTGGTAAAGCCATTGTATCTCAAACTGATAGCAGTCTTCTTGCGAGAAAGACAATCTGGCAGCCGCAGTTGAGCGTGATTCCCGTTTTTCTGGATTGGGATGGGAGATGGCGGCGTTTTGTGGATCTCTAAGTCTAGGAGAGAAATATGTACTATTGCGTCTGTGATGCTATATTTGATTTCGCGGGAAACTTCGCGACGTGAAAGAAAATAAACAAAAACAACCATTTAGCTTATTGCCGTTTTCCTCGTTTCAAAATTAGCTGCTGTTGGTACAAACAAGAATCGCGGTATCTTGTAGAAGAACAGCTAATGTTACCTGTGAGATGGAACGAGCAATGTCGCGGCAATTTCAGGCAGCGACGAGACGACTGGTTGGTTGGTTGTTAGTTTGTGAATCCTCTGGAACCCGAGCAGGTTAACTCGGTGGTCAAAAAACGCCTGAAGAAGTCGAATATGTCGGCCGAAAGGCGCAAACAGCACGGCTATACTGTAAACAGGCACAAAGCATTTGTATCCAAAATATACATTTCGTACGAACGAAGAAGAAGAACCTTATGGAAGTGGTTGTTAATTTTATCTCTTAGTTCGTTAATCTTCTGAAAATCTTGATTTTAATTCTGTTGATTAATATTCTGGACGTCTTAGTTTTAACTCTGTTAGTTGTTTAATCTTCTGGAAGTCTTAGTTTTAACTCTGTTAGTTGGTTAAATATTCTGGAAGTGTTGGTTTTAGCTCTGTTAGTTGGTTAATCTTCTGGAAGTGTTAGTTTTAACTCTGTTAGTTGGTTAATCTTCTGGAAGTCTTAGTTTTAACTCTGTTAGTTGGTTAAATATTCTGGAAGTGTTGGTTTTAGCTCTGTTAGTTCGTTAATCTTCTGGAAGTCTTATTTTTAACTCTGTTAGTTGGTTTATCTTACGAAAGTGTTAGTTTTAACTCTGTTAGTTTTTTGTCGTAAAATGCGGCAAGTTTCACCAGAATGCCTCTCATACCACAAGAAAGTATTCAATAAAAGAGGAAGGGGAAACTAGAGCTTCCCAGGGTCTATCAAGCTATGATGCATGATTACGCAAAAAGGCGGCAAAGATCATTGGCGTATTTGGTATAATTACTCTTGACTAGATCTGCTCAAATCAGATACGTCAGATAATAGGATCAGATATGAAGCTATTACATGTATATTCCATTTATCCTTGACTAGGAATTCTATATGGAAAAATATAACGATGATTAATGCCAATGCACCTACTGAAAAGAAAGAAGATGATGTTAAAGAAGACTTTTATAATGATTTGGAAGATGTCATAGAAGAAACCCCCAAACAGGACATCCTGATTGTGCTGGGAGACTTCAATGCAAAAATAGGTAGAGAGCAAACTCATAAAAAAGTGGCCGGTGTGGAAAGCCTACATACAACTTCAAATGATAATGGATGGAGAGTCATCAATCTGGCAGAAGCCAAAGGACTACAGATTAGCAGTACCAGACTACAAAGAAAGGATATACACAAACAAACTTGTAAATCATGTGACAAGAGAACCTATAATCAAATAGATCACATTTTAATTAACAACAGAAATGCATCAAACATACAGCAAGTCAGAAGTTATAGAGGAGCTGAGTGCCACAGCGACCACTTCCTCGTTGGAGCAAAATTTTAAATAAAACTTAACAGAGCTTTCTATACTAAATTACAAAGATTACACCCAACATATAACAGAGAAAAACTACAAGAAATTACAGTCAAAGAGAAATTTACAGAAGAAATAATATGTAAACTTGAAACTCTGCAAAACCCTTTGGAGGAAAGCGTTGACCAAACTTGGTTGAACATCAAGAATACAATTCAATCTACCGCAGAAGAATGTCTCGGTGTGTTAACCATGCATAGAAAGAACAGATCATTCTATCCAAAATGTGAAGAAGCAGTCATTAGGAAAAAGAATGCCAGACATTTATGGTTAAATGACATCAACAACATCCAAAAGGAAGAGCAATATAGAAATGAATGTAAAGAGGCTACAAAAATAGTTCGACAGCAGAAGCGAGAATATATGAGTAATATAATCAAAGATATGGAAACTAATCACCAGAAAAACGAATCCAGAAAGTTTTTTAAAGAACTGAAGTCAGTGACACAAGGGCACCAACACAACACATATGGTTTAAAAGACAAAAATGGGAATATGATAAATACCAATGAGGAAATGTGCAACACATGGAAAGAATATTTTATTGAATTACTAAATTGTGAAGCTCCAAGTAACACTTTCCCAGAGGAAGAGGTTCTAACGTGTGAACCACAAATTGAAGAACCTGCATTTGAAGAAATCCTATATGTAATCACACGACTTAAAAACAATAAGGCAACTGGGACTGATGGAATTGCTGCTGAATTTATAAAGGCAGGTGGCCATGCATTACATCTAAAGTTATACGAACTAATAATAAAAATCTGGAGGACAGAAGAATTACTCCATGACTGGAAAGGGTCATTATTGATACCTATCTTTAAGAAAGGAGACAAGTTCCAATGTGGAAATTATAGAGGAATATCACTACTGTCCACAAGCTATAAGATACTATCCGCAGTATTACTAAATAGACTAAAACCTTATTCAGAAGACATATTAGGTGACTACCAGGAGGGGTTTAGACAAAACAGATCAACAATAGATCAGATATTTATCCTACGACAAATAGCCGAGAAAAATTGGGAATATAAAAGAGATCTCCATAACATTTTTGTGGATTTTAAAAAGGCGTATGACAGTGTCCATAGGAATAGTCTATGGAATGCTATGCAGGAATTTGGAATACCAAGGGAGTTAATCAACATGACCAGACTATGCATGGAAGATACTTATAATATGGTAACATATAAAGGCAGGAAATCAGACCCTTTCCAAATAACATTTGGCTTGAGACAGGGTGATGCACTATCGCCGCTCCTTTTCAATCTGGTTCTAGAGAAAGTTGTAAGGAAGGTAAAGGGGAAATGTGATATTGGAGGAACATCCAAGCTGCTTGGTTATGCAGGTGATATAGATATTAAAGGGAAAAATGAACAAAAGACATTAGAAATATTAACTCACTTAAAGGAAAAAGCCCAACAAATGGGGCTGATTGTCAACCAAGATAAAACAGAATATATGGTAATTTCAAGAGAAGCAATGGCTAAAAACTCTGGCCACATACAAATAGATAATATGACCATTAAAAGAACTGCAACATACAATTACCTGGATACAATCTTCAACTGCTCCAACATCATAAGGAAAGAAATAAAATCTAGAATCAATTCTGGAAATAAGATATACTATTCACTACAACATCTACTAAAATCAAATGCGCTATCTCGTAACACCAAAATCACAATATAGAAAACACTGATCAGACCAGTTGTGCTGTATGGCTCTGAAACCTGGAGTCGCTGCTAAGAATCGGGCGTCTGAATGAGTGACATGGACTTAGGACATTTCATTTCTCATGACGGGACGGGAAGGCTTGAGATGTAACTATAGGCGTGTTCGACGACTGGAAAAGTCCTCCCTGACTTGATAGCAGAAGAGAGATGTAGAGAGAGAGAGAGAGAGAGAGAGAGAGAGAGAGAGAGAGAGAGAGAGAGAGAGAGAGAGAGAGAGAGAGAGAGAGAGAGAGAGAGAGGAAAGTGATCGCAGTAAAATCGGAAGATAGACATAGGTCATTGTGTGTGGATGTATGGGGTTGATAGATAGTATGTCTTACCCAGGATTGTCCTGTTGTAGAACTTAAGCCACTGCACAATTTTGAATCTGTTTTCAACCTCTCACCAAGAGCACCAGGTTCTCGTCCAGAGACTGCGAGGAGAGACCAGGTGACGTCAGGAAGGAACATGTTTCCGAATACCGACCAACTGTCCTTAGCTGACCATTGGTGTCCTTAACTGACCATATGGGGATTTTAGCTAACCATAGCGGACCCTGGCTAAGCCTATGGAGCCTACTGGAGCCTGTTGGGAGGCGATGGAAGCATCTTCTCACCGGGATGTCATGCACCAACCACATCAGTTCTGAATTTTACTTTTGTTTGAATGGTGATGTAAACTAACAATACCCGACATCATCATACCACCCATCATCATGTTGTTTTAAGTTTTGATCTGTATAGATATTAAAGAGTTGTAGTTTGTTTTAACTCATAGTCCAATCGTTATACGTTGTTTCCCAAAGAAAGCAATTGCTTTACTTACCTTGGTGGGGGATTAATTACACACCAGGGAGGGGAGTTTTGTCAGAAGGCAAACCCTGCCCTGCCTAGTAGCCCATTAGTAGATATTAATCTAGGCATCTAACCTTCCCTTTCCCACTCCTTGGGAATACCACGACCAGCTACTATACATAGTATAGAGCCATTCTCAGCTTTACTCTTAGGTATTCAGGGGCATGCTCTTTATTTCAGCCACATAGATTTTGTCCCGAGTCAATTTCTGACACATTGTCGTGTCAGTCTGGAATTCTGACAAATTGGGTGCTCGCCCGGCAGCGTTTTGTAAAGTAATACACCCACTTCTGACAAATTGGTTGCTTGTCCGGAATCAACGATAGTCACCTCTGACAAGTGGGGTTGCTCGCCAGTGATAACACATAACTTTGCGGCCGTACTCTCACGCATCTGACAAGTTGGTTAATCTTCTGGGAGTCTAAGTTTAAAGACTGTTAGTTGGTGACGGAATCACACTTACAAGTAATGGTAAAACGAGGCTGAGTGACCAGTTCAGTTCCCCACCACCTATCCTTGCGATGTCTAGAATATTCTGAAAATTGAGTGGTATCCATTTATAAGGAAGGGTCTAGCCCAAAGCAGCTTTGGAAGAACATCTCCGGTTCCTGTTGGGAATTCATCTCGGGCCGCCGTCTCCAGCAGTAAGCATGAGCTTTTGCTAAACACAATAAATACATTATAGATATTCCAAATAATTGGAAATATGGTCAACATACAAACGAATAGAACGTTAATAGGAGGATCTGTAGTATAATGGTTTGATTGATTGATTGATTGATTGATTGATTGATTGATTGATTGATTGATTGAAGACGCGTCATCAAAGCACACAGGGCAAACCCGTATTCTCTCGCAACAAATGTTGTAAAGTGTAGGTGCCGATCATTGCCGTGGTGCTATTGTGGTTATTTCGCCTGATCACCAAGTTAGTGTTCAGAGGTAAAACCCAGGTATTGACACGTCGTTTTGTAAGAGCATTACCGCTATATTTCCACGTATAACATAATTTTCCAGGCATTTCCTGAGTCGGAAAGTTGAGGAGGTAGGAAACTGCCTACCTCACCTCCTTATGCCGTGCCCTACATGTAAAGCCTTAAGACTTTAAACCCGCAAAGCCGTTTCTGCCATGTTTCTATTTAGACCGCCCCATAGTGTATAGTGTCTCCATATCCTGTAGACTAGGAGTCTTCGTGGCAAAGTGGTTACGTCGCCTCCGAAGGATGTGGTTCGATTCCGGGCTATGTCGTTTGATGCACGAGTGCAATTTTCTAGGAGACTCCTGGGGGTCGTCGCTGGAGCTACAATTTGCGCGACGCTTTCGGCAGGGCACCCTGCGGGAAGATACGGGATAAAACCCGGTGCAATGAAGCCGGCTCCGAGGCGAAGGTGTTACGGACACAGAGCGTAATCCCGCATATCCGCGTTCGAAACACAGTTACAGGCGATGTGGCAACAGACCGCCTTGCGTTGGTTTCTTACGAAATGATATAGGTGCTGGTCGTTCGGAAAGCAATGGCAAATTACTGAACGTAACCGTGCCAAGAGATCACAAGAGTTTTTTTTTTTAAATGCTGCTGTTGACTGCAACATCCTGTAAAGGATGGGGCATGGTAAAGGGGGGCATGGGCCAAAAAGGTTTGAGAACTACTGATCTAAAACAAAGAAGGCGCGACATGAACACGACTCCTTCGATCGTTATGTGAGGTTGTTCCATGGATGTGTGTTGCTACATACACCATGTTTCTAACTAACCTCGCTGACGCAGGGGAAGGCTATGCTGTCATATTCACATTTTTGGATCATCAAAGGACGTTCGCATGTGTGTAGACAGGCTGCTTTCTTTCTGGCACCCTGCAGTTTGACATTGCCAAGTGTCATGGGTTATATGAGGGTGAGCAAATCGAGGTCATAAGCAGGTCAGACCGGCTTCTGTTTATATGATTGTGTTGTTACTGCATGGCTGAAAAACATCTAATGACTGTGGAAATGTGGTTTCTGAGGGAAATGCCAAAAATACCATGAACAGACAGACAAACCAGTGATTAAGTTCTACAAGAAGCGGATGAAAATCGTAAATTGATTAGAGAAATTAGGCGTAGACAGTCAAACTTTTTGACCCTTTATGAGAATAACTAAACTAGAGAACTTCGTGACAAGTGCAAGATTGAGTGGGAAAAGAACAAAGGGAAGGCAGAGAAGTAAATATCTGGATGGCATGGTCGAGACAAGAACACGGAGCTGATCCATGACTCTGGTGATCGCGTGAGAGTCAATGCATGTCCGCCTACACTAATCGGTATGGCACAAGATTATGATGCACGGCTTTAAGAAGTTTTACCAAACCCGCAAGATTTACAATTTATTAAAACATTATCACCAAGACTATGAATTAGTCACTAAAACACGGAACGCCGACGGTAAGCGTTACTAGAACACGTTCATAAGTAACAAATGGACGTTGCCGCCAAAGTCTTCATCAGCGCAGAAATAACAAACACACACCGATACAACTACATGAGAAAAAAACTCTACATGAAAATATACATATAAAAGTTAATCATCTGGGTCCTTGTTGTGAACTGGACACGAAAGTTTATGAAATCCACGTATATGAGTCCAACAAAGCGACCAAACCGAACATGTGATTCCAATGTTAATCATCATCAAGACATAATTTAACAAATCAGACAAGCCTATCCAAAGGAATAAATTATAAAAGTTTTTTTTTTTTTTTTGGAGGACCGTCAGATAGTACAGATTGTAATGACATCATAGATTATGCAGGTACCATATTGGCGTTACCATCGCTTCTGACACCCCCCCCCCTCCCTCTCTCTCTCTCATTCTCTCTCTCTCTCTCTCTCTTTCTCTCTCTCTCTCTCTTTCTCTCTCTCTCTCTCTCTCTCTCTCTTTCTCTCTCTCTCCCTCTCTCTCTCTCTATCTCTCTCTCTCTCTCTATCTATCTCTCTCCCCTCTCTCTCTCTCTCAGCCTGTGCCGTGTGACATCAGCAATCATGTCTGTCCACATCATCCTGTATCGTATGCTGCCATTCATTTCTTATATAAAGGTCACCATGACAGATGAAACAGAGCACTGGCTCTTAAACATCCGGTGTGCTGATGCCGAGGTAGCGGGTTCAACCCCTCCACCGGTCAGGTGGACTAAAATATTGACTTCTCGCCCTTGACATAGGAACGCAAATTACAAGTGCCTAAGAAGTAGGAGTGGGTTCGCCTGATGGCGCGAGACACAGGTAATAGGAAACCCTTTGAAAATAAAGCTTGTTTGTTCGTTCATTGGGAGAAGAAAAATAAAGAGGAGGAGGAGGAAATATAATATGTCGCATTTTGGAAAACGACACGGTCATGCATTTTTATATCCTGATTGTTGTGCACGTTGAGGATGTTCAGCGAAACATGCTGTAGGAGACGAGTTAATTACATATTTAACGTATCTCATTGCCTGTATCATCAGTGTAAGATTAGAAGTGGAGAATGATCTCTAGTTATAAGGGTTGGCTTACATGGGTTACATTTCTCCAAGCTAAATGACGTACAGGAGAACCCCCTCCCGCAGTAACATGTAACAGAAAGTTAAACGCGTAATAGCGTATCATTTCCGCCAATTTCCAAGAACCCTACGCAGCATGTTAATTTCCGGTCACGCGGTATCCCTCGCTGCGTGTTTCTATGGTGTCCAGTGTTTGCTGTTGTTGAACAATCACTGATCGTTACAAGTAAACATTAACTGATCGGTACAAGCAAACAATCTCTGATCGTTACAAGTACACAATCTCTGATCGCTACAATACAAGCAGACAGATCGTTACAAGTAAACAATCACTGATCGTTAAACAATTACTGATAGTTACAAGTAAACAATCACTGATCGTTACAAGCACACAATCGCTTATCGTTACAAGTAAACAATCACAGATCGTTACAAGTAAACAATCACTGATCGTTACAAGTAAACAATCACTGATCGTTAAATAATCACTGATCATTAAACAATCATTGATCGTTACAAGTAAACAATCACTGATCGTTACAAGTAAACAATCACTGAAGGAATCTATGTACATGTCTTGTGACGTATTTGGTAGATGGTGCTGGCCCCATGTTTTACCAGCCAATCACCATCAATGGGTGGTGTGGTCAACATAACATATGCCGCCTTTATTTCCCCAAGACGTAATTAATCATTTCTGTTTCCTGCTCTGGGTTTGTGATGTGATACCGCCATCGCATTTTGTAGGCCTGGATGCACGAAGGAATAAGTGGCCGGTCTTTCCCTAACTTTTCCAGGCAACGAGTTTAGGAATCGAACCGGCGTCTAACCGTGCTAGTAATATTACTGGCACAAGTTAATTATCTATTCCGAGGCCTCGGCCGAGAGAGAAAATGAGTGAAAATCTCGGCTTTGTAAGTTGGCGACATGCATACATGTATTACCTGGACTTTATAATCTTTTCAGTGATTTGTTGTTAATAGGGTGTTTGTCTGTGTGTTTATCTGCAGGCCGTACCAGTCACAACACTACAGTAGATTTAGTTGTCACGAGATGCAGAATGGGAACTGGCACAGGCAGACATTCCTTGAAGCGGCCGGCAGCGCTATATCAGTGCCACGCTAATTGGTACCGATTTGTCGGAATGTTCGAGAAATGTTCTTAGCCAAAAATTTTACTGTCGGATAATTACTTACAGCAAAAGGGTTAATTGCTCACGAATCCCTTTACACGTCATTCCCTTTTCACATCTTTGAATCTGAGAGCAGAAAATGAAAGACAATGAAAATGTTACTCAAAGCATGCCCGTTTGAGATAGAACACTGAGAAAACTCAAAGCGTGCCACATTATATCAGACAGGCCAAGACTTGTATATTTCACTGTTAGAAGTGTATATGTCACTGTCAGTTCGTGAATGCCACTGTCAGATGTGTATATGTCACTTTCATAGGTGTATATGTCACTGCCAAAATGCTACGTCTGACAACAGTCTTTGAATACAAAGCTTACCACAAAAGCGGAGTCGACACCGCCCTCTATTGTACGTGTCACTAGCACAAGGCTATATCCCTGATCACAAATGTTCAACAACCAGGGCTGACATTTCCTAATGATGGTACCAGTTGCTGATTATCCGATCATCTCCCAGCCACTGCTCTAATTGAGCTACTTAACGACGACAGCAGGCTCGCCACCCGACACATCACAGGCCAGCCTCGGCAGATTTACGGCTGGTTCAGGCAGGGTGAGGGATACAACGGACAGAAAATAAATGTTATTGTGCGTTTGATCAACTGGTTCTGTATAAATAGTTATCTGAACACACTTCTAGGCGTTATCATAAGCTGCACTGAGCATGGGTGTACATAAATAAAGTCAGTTGATTGAACCAGACAGACAGACAGACAGACAGACAGACAGACAGACAGACAGACAGACAGACAGACAGATAGATAGATAGATAGATAGATAGATAGATAGATAGATAGATAGATAGATAGATAGATAGATAGATAGATAGATAGATAGATAGATAGATAGATAGAAAATCAAATCAAATCAAATCAACTTTATTAGGGTTACAAATTGGGCGCGCAGGCCCGTCTTACATTCGGCCCTTCCAATCACTCGTCTTTCGTTCATCAAGAGCATTATACATTTGCATAGGAAGAAAAATAAACATTGTGAAATGAATGTTGTAAACATAAACAAGGCTAATTACCATGGTATGAAGCCCATCTCCCACCTATCCATACATCACCCCACCCACACAACACCCCCACCTACCCACACACATGCGCACCAAGGGACACATACACACCCCCACCTACCGACACACACACCAAGGGACACATACATACCCCACCAACCGACCCATCCCTCACCCACACACACTGCCCTCACCTGATCCCCCAACCAAAGCACACTCGCCACCCACAAACATTCCCCCACCAACCCACACATCCCACGCCCATCCACATCCTACCCCACACATCCTCTCCCCACCCACACCTCAAACCACCCTTCCCCCAGCCACATCTCCATCGACAACATATTCCCCACCCACACACACAAACCCCCACCAACCCACACATCGCACATCCACTCACACATCCCCAAACCACACACACACATCCCCACCAACTGACATGTCCCTACCCCCCCCCCCACACACACACACATCTCCCTAACCACCCATACATCCCCAATCCACTCACACACACACCACCACCCACACATACAACTTCCACCCACCCACACATGCCTTAACCTAATCCCCCACCACACAATCCCCCACCCGCACATCACATACACCCCCTACCACGCACTATTCCCAACCCACGCACCACACACACACACACATATCCCTCACCAACACATCCCCACTTACACACCACACACATATCCCCCACCCAGATACCATAAAATAATCCCACACACACCCACACAGATACCCTTACCCATCCACCCCACATACCCCCACTCACACACCACAAAAATCCCCCACCCACACACACATACCTCACCCACACAATATCACCAACCAACACACCACACACCTCTCCCCACCCACACACGCATTCCCTACCCGTCCACCAACACACACTCACTCACACATCCTCCACTACGCACCCACACACCCCCACCAACCCACTCCCAACCAAACATCTCTCGATCACAATACCCCTACCCCCACACACATCCTCCACCCACTCACACACCCCACCCCGACACATACAACTCCCTCACCCACCTACACATCCCTAAGCCACTCACACACCCCTACCCACACATTCCCCATCCACATACACACATCTCCCACCCACACTCCCCCACATACTTCCCCCAACCACCACAATCCCCTGCTCACCCACACATATACCCCACCCATACGCACATTCCCCACACCCATCACACACATCCCCCACACCACATACTATCCTCCACCAATACCACCACAAACATACCCTCCACCCACACATCATTCACACATCCCCCACCAACACACCGCACACATATCTCAAACCCACACACCATACACTTCTCCCCACCCGCCCTTCCATCCCAAATCCACCCAACACAATCCCCTACCCACACAACCCCGCCTCCCACACATACTTCCTCAAACCATTCACACATCTCCACCCACATAAACACACATCCCCTGCATCCGTCCCATACACATATCCTCCACCCATACACACATCCCCCACACCCATTCCAACACCCGTACTTTCACCCCCACACATCCCACCAACACCCACAAATACCACTACCCACCAAAACCCACACACCCCAACCCATCCAAATGCATACCCCCACCCACACACCCCCCACCCACACATATCCCCACACTCACACACATCCTCCACATACACTCACACTTCCTCACATCTAGACACATACAAAATGTCTCACGTTAGTATTGAAACTAGTATGAACAAACTCCCACACTTTACTCACACACATACACTGACACTTGTCATGAGCAGTCTCATAAAAATGTTAAACATGGAGAAAAATGTGTACATAAAATGTATGTGACGTAAAAATAGTGATGCTCTCTCTCTCTCTCTCTCTCTCTCTCTCTCTCTCTCTCTCTCTCTCTCTCTCTCTCTCTCTCTCTCTCTCTCTCTCTCTCTCACACACACACACACACACACACACATTCACTCTCACGCTCACACATTCACTCTTCCGCTCATTGATTCACTCTCACGCATTCACTCTCCCGCTCATTCACTCTCTCTCTCACGCTCACTCATTCACTCTCCCGCTCACTCATTCACTTTCCCGTTCACTCATTCACTCTCCCGCTCACTCATTCACTCTCCCGCTCACTCATTCACTCTCTAGCTCACTCGTTCTGTCTCTCATTCACACTCACTGACTCACTCACTCAAACTACAGTAATGAACATGAGTTTATATTATGCATGATAAAATCAAATGGTATTTAACTGATAATATGACAGATGAGAATACACAAACATATGGATTCGCGTGTTACATAACATGCGTGTTACATGACATGCATCTGCTCAGATCTCGATCTCTCTCTCTCTCTCTCTCTCTCTCTCTCTCTCTCTCTCTCTCTCTCTCTCTCTCTCTCTCTCTCTCTCTCTCTCTCTCTGTATTCTTTCATATACACACACTCACACGCATGCGCGCGCTAACACACACACACACTAACACATCAACTCTCCCACTGTCTCACTCTCTAACACACAATCCTTCACACACACACTCACTCTCTCAATCACACTCTCTCACACATACACATACACATGAACGCATGCACGCACGCATACACTCCCTCACTCACTCTCACACATACACGTACGAATGCATGCACTGAAACATTCCCCCACCATTTCTCGCTCAATCACTATCTCCACACACACGCATGCACGTGCGCACACACGCATTCACTCTCTCCCTCTCACTGACACCCACTTTATCTCTCTCTCTCTCTCTCTCTCTCTCTCTCTCTCTCTCTCTCTCTCTCTCTCTCTCTCTCTCTCGCTCCCACACGCACACACATATATAGTGAACAATTATAGTTAAACAATTATAATGAACAATTATACTGAACAATTATACCAGTAAATGAATTATGGTGGCATATAGTCGGTATGGATTAAGTATTGAAAGAGTTTTCGGTTAAATGTGTAGGGACTCATTGGAGTTTTCAGATCTGGAGGCAGATCATATTCTTTGACAACAAAAGAACAAAAAGCATTAAAACGCATGGAAAATAATCAATTATACATGACTCGTTGAGGCAATGTTTAACATGGGCATCATAAATACCCAAGGTAGGTGTAATGTGCCATACATATGGGAATGTGTTTGTTTGTTTGTTTGTTTGTTTGTTTGTTTGTTTTTGGGGGGAGGGGTAGGGGGGAACTAGTTGTCGTTCGAGATAATTTACTATTATTATTGTTTGTCTTTGTTGCTGTTTTATTTTAAGGAGGCATGTAGTCTGTTCTGAGGTAGTATTCAAGCAGGTTGCGGCTGTATGTATAATGATTGGTTGTGTCTTTGATTTCTTGTGGAAGATTGTTCCACGTCTGAGTGGCAGAGTTTGCTAAGCTTGTTTTATATAAGTCTATCCTAGGTTTAGGGAAAATAAGTATGTTCAGTCGTTCGCTATGTCTTGCGTTATATTTAAACAATGGCCAAAGGTAGCTGGGGGGAATTTTGAAATATTATTTTGTGAATTAGTTTAGCCTTATTAAAAAGTAGGTGTTTGTGGAGTGGCTGTAACTGAAGACGTTCATGTAGGTTAGAAATGTCTGTAAGCTTATCACCATTGATTAGACCAGACAGAGAGACAGACAGACAGACAGACAGACAGACAGACAGACAGACAGACAGACAGGCAGGCAGGCAGGCAGGCAGGCAGGCAGGCAGGCAGGCAGGCAGGCAGGCAGGCAGGCAGGCAGGCAGACAGACAGACAGACAGACAGACAGACAGATGATTGCAACATGTTTTGCTTGCTTGCTTGCTTGTGTTCGTTGGCTTGAGCTCCAACGCGAAGTCCTGTATGTCGGATGAAGACATCCTGTTGTCCAACATCAGTGTGATGTCATACAGGACCTGAGGTTTGCATGAGTATCCGTTGTCCCATGTCTGGCTTATTGGTGTGCAGACTGGTGGTTCCTCGCCGTACAGGCAGACACTCTCTGACTTCGGAGGAATCGGCGATCCTATTGACTTTAGCCAGGACCCCAAAGGGACCTGTTGCCCAGGACGCTCGACGAGGACGCGTCAATAGGTCTTGGCCAGTATATAACCCGGCCCTGGTGTCTTGGAAACACCTCTGCGTCCCGCAACATGTTTTAAAACACATGAAGTCGAAAAGAATACATTTTCTTCTTTAGGGTTTTTTAAATGGTCCGTGATTCTCAGGCGAAGGGAGGGTGTGATTTTCTTGCTGTTTTTACTTTTATTTCTGTGCTGATGTTGTACCGCAGGTTCTATATGCTTTTTCATCTTTATATTGCTGTTATCAACCTCCTTGGGCATTTATTCTTTTAAGCAAATGCGCTGACACGAAAACATTTTCCTCATCTCATCTCATCTCATCATGTTCCTCTTGTACCTTGCGGTGCCGAGGTGAAGTATAAACAGCGGGAGAGTGTCCGATTATGGGCTTCATGTATCGATATTTCCATGGACTCTGTTATTCCCTGCGTCCGTCGTTTACGTGGCCGGCCTCTTCCTCTGCTTCCTTCTGGTCTGTACATCATTACTTGTTGCGGCATACTGATAGTTGGTAAAATACTTGTATGGCCAAACAATTTGACTTGCTGCCTTCTAGTAAAATCTAGTGCAGATATAACCCCCACTTTGATCCTGATTTCTTCATTTCTGATCTTATCTCTTCTTGATACATAGAGTATTCGTCTCAGGAATCTCATTTCTGTTGTTGTGATTTTTCTTTTCTCTTTTTCTGTCATTGTCCAGGCTTGGCATTGGTAACATTGAGTTGGTAGGAAGATTGTATTGTAAAGTGCTTTCTTAAGTTATTGATACATGTTTATTCTTTAGTACTGGAGCCATTTGTTCAGTGAGTTGGTTTGCCTTATTGCATCTATTGTCGATCTCGTATTCTGATTTGCCATTTGATGATATTATACTCCTCCTTAGTTACAGTCATCACCTCTGTTTTGCTTGTGCTAATTTTCATGTTATGTTCCCTACACATTTCGTTTAGACTATTCATGTGATCTTGTAATTCAGCTTCTGATTTTGTTATTAGTGCTTGGTCATCCGCAAACAGGAGTTCTCTAATGGTTAGATTTGCAGATGGCTCTTCTTCTGTGTTCTCGTCATGCGGTGTTCTTGTGGTCTCTGCTTGGCTGGTTTATTTACATATGTTGTCTATATATGTTATGAACAAGAGAGGGGACAGGACACAACCTTGTCGTACTCCAGATCTTATGGTGAAGGGTTCTGAGTATCCTCCAGTTACTCTCACTATGCATTCACTGTTGTTATATAAGCTTCTACATAGGTTTGTTAGATTTGTACTCACTCCATATTGTTTAAGTATTTCCCACAGCTCGTTTCAATCTACTCTATCAAATGCCTTTTCTTGGTTGCCAAAAGATAAGTAGAGTGTTTCACTGAATTCGATTGAGTTTTTTAGAAGTTGTCTAAGAGCGAAAATGGCACAGGAGGGGTGAAAAGTGAAAATTAGTAGCCTGCCGATGACCCGCAGACTACACAAGTCAACCCCACCTCAACGCGGTGTAGATTGGAAACCATGACCTCGAAGTCATGGGCTAACGAGGGTATGGCTCGCCATAGAGGATGGACTACCTATGGTCAGATGTTGTCCTAAACCTGCGACTGGCCTAGCAAGCCGGCAGGGTATCTTTGTAATGCTCGTAGAAAAACTGAGAAAACATTTTCCAAGGGAACAAAACGTGTTAAACTAGATATATAGTAAAATTGTAATTGTGTCCCTTGTGTAGCAAATTGTACATGAAAAATTATACCATACAAATACTTCAGTATGACTATCAAAATAATTTTGGACATAAGACTTAATCAATAGGGTTGTCCACCTGAGGCATGGGTTGTGATCTGGTGCAGGAAACATTACAAACCTAGGCCTAATCCTGGCCAGTCTTTATTTGCTGTTCTGAATCTTGTTTCACCCTAGAATTCCTCGCCACAGATGTGATGTCAGAGTACCAGTATCTCACGCATTATGTATAATGGTATCTTCTCTGTAAAATTTAAACATCGCCTCTTGTGTTCTTTGATATGTGGTTATAGTACACAACAAAAATCCGACGAACACTGTGGCCACTTCCGCTGTGCAGTTAGCCTTTCTGAAAGTTATAAACCCAAATAATAGTGGTTACTTCCCCTCTTGAGCATCCACGGAAAGCTGGGGAAGTGAACGAGATAATTTATATAAGAACGGGAAAGTGGAAACAAAAGTCTGATGTCCCTCCAGACCTAGCGCGCGCGCACACACACACGCACACGCGCACGCACGCACGCACGCACGCACGCACACATGCGCGCACACACACACTAGCAGAATACAGAAACTTAGTCTGGAATTGCAGAATCAAGGCAAGCTTCAACTCCCTTACATACAACAGAAACTTATTTTCACTAATGTTCAAATAGAAACTCTCTACTAATTTTCCTGACTGAAATGTATAAACTTTCTTTAATTTTATTTTCTCTTGCAATTAGAATTACTGTTGAGTCTATTTTTTTAAAAATGTGTGTCTGTATCCTTGACAGTCACATATATATGCATCTGTGTGTGTGTGTGTGTGTGTGTATGTGTGTGTGCGTGTGTGTGTCTGTGTGTGTGTGTATGTATGTGTGTGTGGGGGGGGCAGCCTTTAAACCAAGGCGACATCTCAAGTATGACAATTATGTTATATGGCAAAGATATGTTTGAAAAGAGAAAGTATGGACCACTATGTATAAATAAATTAAATGAACCCTTTAGGTACCTAGTAAACTAATGGGCTTGTAATGGTCAGTTTTAAGTCCTTCCCATTGTATTTGACACCCATACACTATCATAACTTTAGACTAATTATCTCCCTGGGGACAGGTCATGGACTCTAATTGCTAGTTATAAATCTCCAGCTTCTTGTCCCCCAAACAAAAAGTGTCATGGACATTTACAAGGCACTAGAGCATCACCATGTACTTTGATATCTGACCAGCAACACCAAACCTGTGATCCTTCACCTCTGTAACTACGTGACCTAATAATTGTAGGAAAGCGACATTTTAATAGGAATGATAATGTAAAGGTTATTGACAAGCTCACGGCAACCAATGTACTGCTATCTTCTGAAAGCACGAGATAGATCAAGACAGAATGTGTGTGAGTGTGTGTGTGAGAGAGGAAGAGAGAGAGAGAGAGAGAGAGAGAGAGAGAGAGAGAGAGAGAGAGAGAGAGAGAGAGAGAGAGAGAGAGAGAGAGAGAGAGATATGTAACAAGCATTCCGCTTGTGGAGGTGGAAATGAAGCATATGCAAGGAAAGTGTTTTTACATGCACTATGCCATACATGTCACATTATCATAAATGTATATGTATGTATTTGATTTGTTTTATTCACACATGTGACACTCAACACTAACGAACGGCAACGCTCTGTGATATACACAAACAAAAAAAACACACATTACACCTTGTAAATATACATTACTTTATATAAAATAAACGTTTGGAAAACAAACCAAACAAGACACAAAAAATATTACATGAAAGAATTCAAATTACTATTTCCGTATGCAATTGAGTATCTACGTAGTGTAATAACATTTCTTCAATATTCCATGCGCCTGTTCTGGTCTGGGGAGCCGTGGCAGTGCAGTGCCTAGAAGCTCCCTTACATGTCCGGTGGTCATGGTTTGAATCCACACCGTAGCGAAGTTTTTTAATTGGACTGAGCTCCCAGAACTATCCACCGTAAAAATTGGACTGAGCTCCCAGATCGATCCACTGTAAAAATTGGACTGAGCTCCCAGATCGATCCACTGTAAAATTTGGACTGAGCTCCCAGATCGATCCACTGTAAAAATTGGACTGAGCTCCCAGATCAATCCACTGTGAAAATTGGACTGAGCTCCCAGATCGATCCACTGTAAAAATTGGATTGAGCTCCCAGATCGATCCGCTTTAAAAATTGGACTGAGCTCCCAGATCGATCCACTGTAAAATTTGGACTGAGCTCCCAGATCAATCCACTGTAAAATTTGGACTGAACCCCCAGATCGATCCACTGTAAAAATTGGACTGAGCTCCCAGATCGATCCACTGTGAAAATTGGACTGAGCTCCCAGATCGATCCACTGTAAAAATTGGATTGAGCTCCCAGATCGATCCGCTTTAAAAATTGGACTGAGCTCCCAGATCGATCCACTGTAAAATTTGGACTGAGCTCCCAGATCAATCCACTGTAAAATTTGGACTGAGCCCCCAGATCGATCCACTGTAAAAATTGGACTGAGTTCCCAGATCGACCAACTGTAAAAATTGGACTGAGCTCCGAGATCAACCCACTGTAAAAATTGGACTGAGCTCCCAGATCGATCCACTGTAAAACTTGGACTGAGATCCCAAATCGATTGACTGTAGAAATTGGACTTAGCTCCCAGATCGATACACTGTAAAAATTGGACTGAGCTCCCAGATCGATCCACTGTAAAAATTGGACTGAGCTCCCAGATCAATCCACTGTGAAAATGGGACTGAGGTCCCAGATCGATCCACTGTAAAATTTGGACTGAGCTCCCAGATCGATCCACTGAAAAATTTGACTGAGCCCCCAAATCGATCAACTGTAAAAATTGGACTTAGTTCCCAGATCGATGCACTGTAAACATTGGAATGAGCTCCCAGATGGATCCACTGTAAAAATTGGACTGAACTCCCAGATCGATCCACTGAAAAATTGGACTGAGCTCCCAAATCGATCAACTGTAAAAATTGGACTTAGTTCCCAGATCGATGCACTGTAAACATTGGAATGAGCTCCCAGATGGATCCACTGTAAAAATTGGACTTAGTTCCCAGATCGATGCACTGTAAACATTGGAATGAGCTCCCAGATGGATCCACTGTAAAAATTGGACTGAACTCCCAGATCGATCCACTGTAAAAAAAAAATGTACCCGAAAATTCGTTGGGAAGTAAAGGTGATCGTTCTGATACTGACCACATCACCCATCACACATCACCCAGCACGTCACACCTCACCCATCACCCTTCACCCATCACACATCACCCATCACACATCATTCATCACACATCACCCATCACCCATCCAGTGACGATTGCTCTATGAAACTATGGGTCGAGCATCATGTTCACAATGCGCCTTCAGACGTGTCAACAGACCGTTCACTTTACTGACTTTCTATCACGAACCCTGGTGGTTTTAATCTTAACCTATGATGAAACTTCTGTGGAGAAACTGGATGTTCTAGGCTTAAACGACTTTATTTTTTGGGGCGGGAAGTGCAAAAATTCACGCGTCTAGGCACATGGATAACATTAGATGGAAGAGGCATCACTGAGAGAAAGAGCAGACTAGGACAAGCAAAAACTGCATTCTATCAAATGAAGAACATGTTATGCAATAAGTCATTGTCCTTGAAAGTTAGAACAAGAGTTCTTGCATGTTACATAGAACCAGTTTTAACGTATGGCTCCAAATCCTGAATAATTAGTAAACAGGCGAGAATAGTCCATGGAAGCCTTGGAGATGTGGTTTTATAGAAGCATGCTGAAGATTCCTTGGACAGCCGGTATAAACATTCTGAAAGAGGTTATGTGGCAAAAACAGCTTATCACAAACATCATAAAGAGGCAGTCTTACATTTTTGGCCACTTTATAAGACAAAAACTGGAACATGCTGTGACTACCAGAAATATTTGCGCAAAAGAGACAGTGCGAGAATATTCTTGACAGTCTTGTGTGATGACACGTAAGGGAGTTAACACATGAATTGTTCCATGCCGTCGGAGATCGTAATTTGTGGAGAAGCACGATTGCCATCGTCATTCGACAAAGCACTTGATGGTATACTGAAGGATCCTCACAGCGTGATCAGGATACACAACAGGAGAGCCACCGACAAGATTACTACAGAACACATGGATGTGTGCAATTGACAAATAATTCCTTCATTTCCACGCCACGCATTATGTGATCTAAGGAAAAGATTCATACATGTCATCTACTGAATCAATAAACGCACGTGTCATTTGACTGAATCAATGAAAACACGTGTCATCCGACTAAATCAATAAGCATACTTGTCACTCACCTGACTGAATCAATAAGCATACTTGTCACTCACCTGACTGAATCAATAAGCATACTTGTCACTCACCTGACTGAATCAATAAGCATACTTGTCACTCACCTGACTGAATCAATAAGCATACTTGTCGCTCACCTGACTGAATCAATAATCATGCTTGTTACCTGACTGAATCAATAAGCATACTTGTCACTCACCTGACTGAATCAATAGGCATACATGCCATCTGATCGAATCAATCTGACTGTTACATGACATTATTCTGAAATATGTTCCACGTAAAAAAAAGGATGATGAAAAACATATAGATGCATCCAGAAGTACGGCGTCACAGAAAAGTAATAAGACACATTTAAATTAAAACTGTACAAATTTTAAGACTTCTGGAAAGTATAAGTGAATAAAAACATACTTAAAGTGATACAAAGGAGATGCCGCAATGGCTTTATCACAGTCTAAGACATGAAAGACACAACCAAGAAAGTACTTGAAGTCACTATAAAGTGAAGGGGTGAATGAATACAACAAAGAGAGTGCTGGTTGGTATGTAAGTTGCATATTGCAACGGGTGCATATTGCATTGTTATATATCTTATGAAGTGAATTATTATCGTCATAATGTACCATGCCGATAAGCGTGGGCATCATGTTTAGAGATCTTACACAAGGAGATTTTAGTTTAGAGATGTGTGGCCGAGTGGCTAGAACACCGGACTCCCCTTCGGGAGACCCGGGTTCGATCCCTCGGTAAGGTGTGGGATTTTTTTTTCTGTCGAGGACAAAAAGAAAATCCTAACCTTCACAGTTCGCGGCGACTGAGCTAGCCAGGCGGCCTTTATTCCTCAGGCTCAAAGACCCCTCTGCCATACACCAAAAGGCACTTATATTGGCAGTAAATGACGGATTTTTGACACAGTCTCCAGAGTCGTGGATCAGCTCAGTGTTCTTGTACTGATCGAGACATATGGTCAAGTCATTAATGTAATCTAATGTTATTGATGTATTTCCTCTCATATCTTCTAAATGTCTAAAAAAAAATTTCACTGTACAGGGAAAAAAAGATCTGGAAACATTACACATCCCTGTCACACACCTCTCTTAACAGGCTGATATTGACCTACTTCATTATAAATTTTTATGGCAGCTTGTTGTTTCCAATATATGTTTTTTACAAGTCTAAGATAATTCCCATCAATTTGTAGATCTGTAAGCATCTTCATCATGTTGACATGTCTTACTTTATCGAAAGCCTTTGTGTAGTCAATGAAGCAAAGATGTAGGTCTTTGTTTACCTCTATCGAACGCTCGATTAATGTTCTTAGTAAGTACACAGGTAAGTTAAGTTAGTTGCATATCCTTTACAGGGCGTCGCAGTCAACCACACACAAAATTATTTTTTATTTGCTGTTTGTAATTTCTTGGAAAATTTACGTTCAGTAGTTTCCTATTGCATTCTGAACAACCGGCACCCATACCAAAAAACAAGCGGCACCCATACCAAAAAACAAGCAGCACCCAAACCAAAAAACAAGCGGCACCCATTCCAAAAAACCAACGAAGGCGGTATGCTGCCAAATCTCCCGCAGGTGTGTTTCGAACGCAGTATGCGGGATTACGAACTGAGTCCGTAACTTCTTCGCCACCAAGCCAATTACAAAGTACGTTGTGAATAATTCATACTATAATTCATTTATTAACTGTATATACTCTACAGTATTTTCAGTGTGTACCTGACGAGATGCACAGAAATTTGTCAGCCATAAATCTTGTAAAATATTGTTTGTGACTTCTGTGTTTAAATAAACAATAACAAGTAAACAAACATAGATACATTGAAACGGTTGACAAATAAAAGTCACAAGAAGTGTTCATTTTATTGTGTGCTAACACTCCATCTTATTACAAACTTGCCAGTATTGCGACCGCTTAGACACGTCGGTAGATGCCGATGTGTGTATTCTCTTATCTCTCCTTCTTATCTGTACTTCTGTAAGTGCCAATCAATACATATGAATACATTTCTCATACAATTTCAACAGTCTCATCATTTCTTCCACAATTGATACGTCTGTGCATCTTTACTAAACTAATCTGCAACGTACATTTTGTACACTATTTGTCAACTATTTATTATAAATACTACTTCGTTTGTATCTACCAATTACGGGCAATAAAGAAATAAAACACCACGCCCTTAAATTCTTACTTTTAAAAAAAGTCCCTCCTTTTGATTAGCAAAATGCATGCCCTGGGGTTCCGACAATTTGACCCCACCCACTTGTCACGTGATTACTTTAATCCGGCCCTGGTTGTCAGCTTTTAAAACCGGGACAAAAATGACATGTTATCCAGATACCAATGGCGCCGATGGAGAATGTCATTTGTGTCCTCATGGATAATATTCAATGGAAGTGTTAGCTGCATTCTGACGCACCTTTGGGACGGTTTTGTGGTTTCTTCAGGACTTATTTTTCTCGTTTAGTGCTCAATATGAGCGGTGGATATACTAGGTAATAACTTGAAAGTCTGCTGTTATACATAATATGTGCCCAAGAAATCTGAAATTTCAATTGGGTAATCATGTGAGGCCACTAAAAAAGTTTATAAATGAATATACATGTAATGTTAGGCGCTCACAGAAATAGAACTACTTCTTTCCTCCTGTCTCTTCTTTCCTTCTGTCCCTTCTTCTTTCCTTCTGTCCCTTCTTCTTTCCTCCTGTCCCCACTTCTTTCCTCCTGTCTCTTCTTTCCTTCTGTCCCTACTTCTTTTCTCTTGTCCCCACTTCTTTCCTCCTGTCTCTTCTTTCCTTCTGTCCCTACTTCTTTTCTCTTGTCCCCACTTCTTTCCTCCTGTCTCTTCTTTCCTTCTGTACCCACTTCTTTCCTCCTGTCCCCACTTCTTTCCTCTTGTCTCTTCTTTCCTTCTGTCCCCACTTCTTTCCTCCTGTCCCCACTCTTTCTTCCTGTCCCCACTTCTTTTCTCCTGTCCCTACTTATTTCCTCCTGTCCCCACTTCTTTTCCTCCTGTCCCTACTTCTTTCCTCCTGTCCCCACTTCTTTTCTCCTGTCCCTACTTATTTCCTCCTGTCCCTACTTCCTTCCTCCTGTCCCTACTTATTTCCTCCTGTCCCCACTTCTTTCCTCCTGTCCCTACTTCTTTCCTCCTGCCCCTACGTCTTCCCTCCTGTCCCTACTGTTTGTTTTGTATCTTCTTGAGCACCTAACAATGCACGAGTGTTGATGTATGAAATGAGACATCTGAGGCCGCCAACAAACCTGTTGCTGTGTTAGAAATTAAAATATTCGTAAAGTAAAATTGAACAAAATGTCACAGACCCGTCTATTGATCTCGGGGAGTACTGCGTATATGGTGCTAGCCTCATGTACTTATAGAACGAACGAACGAACTTTATTTTCATAGGGTCACAAATTGGGCACGCAGACCCATCTTACATTCGACCCTTCCAATCACTCATCTTTCGTTCATCATTGTGCATGTTACATTCACATAAGAGAAAAAAAGCATTGTCAAATGAATGGTGTAAACATACACAATGTATTTCTTCTTCTTCTTCTTCTTCTTCTTCTTCTTCTTCTTCTTCTTCTTCTTCTTCTTCTTCTTCTTCTTCTTCTTCTTCTTCTTCTTCTTCTTCTTCTTCTTCTTCTTCTTCTTTTTCTTCTTCTTCTTCTTCTTCTTCTTTTTCTTCTTCTTCTTCTTCTTCTTCTTCTTCTTCTTCTTCTTCTTCTTCTTCTTCTTCTTCTTCTTCTTCTTCTTCTTCTTCTTCTTCTTCTTCTTCTTCTTCTTCTTCTTCTTCTTCTTCTTCTACTTCTTCTTCTTCTTCTTCTTCTGTAGTCCTTGCCGTGTGGTGTTGGTGATTATGTCTGTCTACAGCCTTCTGTTTCGTTTGCTGCAAATCATTTCTGATACTGATGATCCTCCGTGCCAGGATGTCCAACTGTCCAGCATCTTCTCTCTTGGTCTCCCTCTGCCTCTCTTCCCCTACAAGTTTCCCGCTGTGACGTCACCTGTCTCATGACATGCTCAAAGAAGGATGACTGTCCACTCCTGATGCGAGTAACCAGTTCTCTTTGTGAGTTACCTTCTTTCAATATTTCTTTATTGCTCTTTCTATCCGTCCACGTTGTTCTCAACATTCTTCTACTGAACTACATCATCGAAGTCCCCACATAATTGTTATTTTTTAATTGTCCGTGAGTCGCTTCAACACAGCTGGCTTGGTTCTGCATACCACTTAACAACTCTTTTCTTCACCTCTATTGACAAAATAAATCGCAGACAATATCCTTCATCTGGTGACATGCTGCATTTGCTTGGGCTATTTACCTGTAACTTTCTTAATACATTTTCCATCTGCTGTTATTAAAGTACCCACATACTTAAATACATTGACTTGTTTCAGATTATTTCCATGCTCTTTAATGTTTCATTTCCATCCATCATGTGCCATGCCGATAAGCGTGGGCGGTCATGTTCAGCCATCTCACTCGATCACCAGAGTCATAGATCAGCTCCATGTTCCTGTCTCGACCATGCCACGTGGCCAAGCCATCCAGGTATTCACCTCTCGGTCTTCCCCCTGGTCCCCTCCCCCCGATCCCGCTAGTCGCCACCAAGTTCTCCAATTCATTTCCTCCCACAACATGCCCAAAAAATGTTGACTGTCTACGTCTAATGTCTCTAATCAGTTTACGATCTTCATTTGTTTCTTGAAGGACTTTTTCATTGGTTTTTCAAATGTTTCATTTGGGTATGCGCTAATTCTTTGCAGTGACCATCACTTCTGGTTTTCTAATATTCAGTCTAAGTCTTTCGTATTGACTTTCTATTGCATGTAAATCCATCACTTCTTGTAACTGCGTTTCATTTTCAGAGACCAAATTTATGTCATCAGCATAATGTACATTTCAGAGACCAAATTTATGTCATCAGCATAATGTACATTTCAGAGACCAAATTTATGTCATCAGCAGAATGCACGTTGCCCACTAAACGATATTCCTGGCATGTCTTGTCTTGTATTAATCTCATTATTTCGCTGTAAAAATTGAACAGATCGGCTGATAGCCCCACAACCCTGTCTAACATCTTTTCTAATGTGTTGGCAAATTCCCATTTGGTTGTCAATTCTCACTGCTGCTCTTTGTTGCCAACACGTTTTTATTATTCTAATATCTTTATCTGCAATCATTTCTTCGTGTTTAATCTCATCAAAATCCTTAATTTAGCCAGTAAAGCACAAATAAATATCTCTATTCACTTCAGCATTCATTATGTGAATGTTCTCTAGATATATATGGTATTGTTTGTGCTTTCAACTTCCACATATTTAGGCAAATCAAAACAATCATGTACAAACGGGTACATCGAAAAACAAAAGACATAAGGTACGACAGAAGAGGAAAGAAAACTGAACGAGAATTTCTCATATAATCATTTTTTCGCATATCCTTTACAGGACATTGCATCCAACACTAGCATTTTCAGATGCCGTTGATGTCTTGGCAAGATTACATTCAGTAGTTTGCCATTGCTTTCTGAGCGGCTGGCTCACACATCCCGTAAGTAACCAACGCGGCGAGAACCGCTACCAATTCTCGCGCAGCTGCGTTTGCTCACTTGGATAAACGGGATTACGGAGAAAGTCGCTAGCGCCTAAGCTAGGGGAGACCAGCTTCATTATATAATTTAAACACAACATACATTAATTCTTCTGATACCCTATCGCACTTGGGGTTCCTAATCAATCGTCCTATATGTACCCACCATGTCTAGTGTGGCTAAAGTAATTGAGACTAAACAAGTTCAGATTAAAATGACATCTTCCAAGTCGCAATCAAGCCCAGCATTACTTGGCTTTATCTTATTCACTAGGCAAATATTTCACGTTCTGTAGTTTACCCTTACTTTCTGAACGACCGACTTTCACACCATCGAAAACAACGCAAGACGTTTATCGCGGAACCACTGTAGGTTAACGATAAGATGATAAACTAACAGAGACAGCCTGTTTTCACAGCTGCAATTGTTTGTTACTAGTACAGAAACATTCACGTCGGATCAAGGGAACCGCCAGTCCTTGAAAAGTCCCTAGGAAACGGAAATGTCGGCTTGTTGTTTTGGTGAATCGCGAGATGAAGGGACAGACGGTTGCTTTAGTTGTAGAAAGGGGAGACGAAAATTCTTGTGAAGTTAGGGATGGATTGTCTGCCCCTGAGAACACCTGTTGTTGACAGGAGAATGACGTCACTCGGACAATCTCCGACTGCAGAAAACATAAATTCCTTTGCCGCCAGTGTGAAGAATGGAATTGAAATAGACAGAAGTGTTAGCTGGCTCAGTTCTAGTGTTGAATAGAATCGCATGTGTTATGTATCAATTAACATGTGTCTTTTATGGCAAATTGTGAATTCGATTTCGGATTGAGCCAGGATTGCATAAGGTATTTGCGGGATAGCATCTAGCTGTAAATAATGTGGAATAGCTTAGTGATAGATAGAGTTTAGAACTCTATCATAGTGTTGTTGCGTTGTGGTTAGGTAGTCAAGGAGTATCGGCGACAGTAGGCAATCGCATTGTTAAAATTAACTAGTGTGAGAAGTCAAGTAGCTCAGCTGGTTGGGAATAGTGAAATGGGATGATGTTTAGAGGGACTGGGGATGGTTGGGGGATAGGGAGAATGTCCAATGGTGGAATCTTCCAGTGGGGTCTCCTGGGGTTCTACACTTTACATTTTTCTCTGTCCTTGTCTTGCCCTACCTCAGACCGAGGTGATGAGCTCCTCTGCCCATGACAGAGTTGGTTCACTGTCATGTATCTGAGTGAGGCCATCGGCCTACACTCATCTAATAGGGGTCAGTGACAAGTTGCTCTCACCGGGTGTGTTGTTCTCTCTTTTACAGGTGCCCTCAGGTTAGGATGAAAGCCACTAAAACATGGCAAATTAAAATCCTGGAGAAAGTAGTGCAGGAAGGTTTATACATCAGCCTTTGCACTGGGCCTATGATAGAAAAAGTCTGAAGGACATGGCTCTGGTGAGCCGATACCTATAAGCATCCAACAGGATGACTTCTCAGAACAATAATGTTTGTGTTACACGCCACACGAGACCTGAACATTAATGAGTGTTTTTTTTCCACATCATATGGAAAAATAACAATAAGAAGTGTCAAGTAAATTAGTAGATTCCTGTGAGACTATGTACAATGCTTGAGAGAGGGTGAGAACTTTAGGACATCTCGTAGAAAGGAATAATGTTAATTTCAGGGGACAGTGTTCTGCGTTTTCACTATTCAGGAATTGTGACGTCTCAAACTCTAAGAAGATTTAGGGACAGTGTTTATGATCAAGCTAGGAGCAGTATCGAACTATATCTGTGATTGATGTCCTAGTATCGTGATTATCACAAGCTACCGGAGATAGTCTACATCTGGCAGGAGGGGCACATCGTTTGGTGAGGTTTTTTGGTGCTGACTCAGATGATGTTGTGTAGTCCTTACCATGATGATCGCATGTTGCTCCTGAGATGTTAGGTCTGATTCTACAGATACACTAGAGTATACGACACACATTCTAAACATACACTTCTCACATACATACACTTTTCTTCATTAAATTAATTTGTTATTAATTTTTGGAAGCTAGAGTTGTTTAGTATGTTGTGTTGGGGAAGTGTGAGAGGGGGCATGATCCAGTGGTGAGAGAGAGAGAGAGAAAGATGTATCCACTGACTGAGGGAGTGCGGTGGACGGAATCAGGTGGATTCTCCAGAATAATAATATGGGGTTTAAAATAATGTGGGTATTGATTCCCTTCACTCCAGGGACGACACTTTAAAGGAAACACACGAAAACGTTCTTCTTCCTAATCGTCTGAGGCGAGTATTCAACCACCCACTTGGTGTGTCGGGAATTATCAAGCGCCTTCCCTGCTCTTAACCCACGGCGTCCGGCATGTACTGATTAAGTAAAGCATACAGCTAGTATCCCAGTCTGTCATTTATAAACGTTACTTCAAGTAATCCTAATACGTTAGCCAGGACCCCGAAGGGACCTGTAGCCCAGGACGTACGAGTAGGTCGTGTTAGTAGGTCTTGGTCAGTATAGAACCTGGCCATTGTGCCTTGAAAACACCTCTACGTCCCTCCCGAGGAAGTGAAGAGAGATCTTTGTCAGTATTGTAGCAGAGCTTGTGCATCGGTGCTCTGACTTGTCCTCAAGCCCAGTACACACAGTAAACCAATTTGGCTCTCGCTACCTTCGAAGGAAGACCAACTCTACCCTGCCGCCCTGGAAAACTTTCTGGGAAAGAACACCTACCTACATAACAGACAGAGCCAGTTACCTTGGATGGAATCTGTCTAGAGGAAGCAAACCTTACACACATGCAAGCCAAGGTCGGGTACACTGACCTTTGAGGTGCATAACTACGAGGGAGCTTCAACTAAAACCCTTAAATGGTTTCTGTTTCGGCTGAATATATTCTGAAAAAGTAAAAAACAAATGTATCATTTTTCTATGTAGTCACCACTGAGTTCAATGTAAGCCCTCCAGCGCTGATAAAGTGTTTGGATTCCTGTAGAAAAAAGATTACCTTGGTCGCGTGTGTAACTACTCTGGGGTCGCTACTCGGTATGCCTGACCCGGTCGTGAACTGTCTGTCACAGAAGTCATGCCATTTGGAAACTTCCTGTTCCACTCATCAGGCATGCATCACCATACTGGACCGTCATTCCACGATGAATTTCTACCCCATTCACTGATAAAATAAAATTTAAAAAAGCTGATCCTCTTTGTTGCTTATCAAAAGTGGGGTGTCAACACTCTTGACATCATCCATCCATCATGTTCCACGCCGATAAGCGTGGGCGGTCATGTTCTGCCATCTCACTCGATCACCAGAGTCGTGGATCAGCTCCGTGTTCCTGTCTCGACCATGCCATGTGGCCAAGCCATTCAGGTATTTACTTCTCGGTCTTCCCCTTGGTCTCTTCCCTTCGATCTTGCCAGTTGTCACCAAGTTTTCCAAGTCATTTCTTCTCATAACATGCCCAAACAATTCAGATTGTTTATATCTAATGACTCTAATCAGTTTACGATCTTCATTTGTTTCTTGAAGGACTTGTTCATTGGTTTTTCTGTCTGTCCATGGTATTCTTTGCATTTTCCTCAGAAACCACATTTCCACAGCCATCAGCTGTTCTTCAGCTTGACTGCTTATTGTCCACGCTTCACATCAATATAAAAGTATAGGTTCTATGTAGCACTTCAACACTCTTATTCTCGTTTCAATTGATATCTTTTTATTGGTCAGAATATTTTTCATCTTGCAAAAGGCTACCTTCGCAATGGCAATTCTTGTTCTAACCTCTTCAAGGCATCTCCCATCAGATGTTATGACTGTGCCGAGATAACTGTATCGATTCACTTGCTTAAGAATATGCCCATTTACTTGTATATCACATTGTGCAATTTCCTTCTTCCTAGTGACGACCATAACCTGTGTCTTCTTAATATTCAGTTCTAACCCTAGTTGTTCACTGTATGCAACAACCGCACCTAGTAAATTGTGCAGGTACTGTTCATTGTCTGCAGTCAAGACTGTATCATCTGCATATCTAATGTTACCGATGTATTGTTCCCCAATCTTGACATCGTTAACAGCAATATTGATATTTTACAAGACTATAGCATGGTTATTGTAATTTCTATCACACATTTACGGTTTTCAGTTGAAACCCCTCGTAGTTGTGACGTACTCCCCTCGAAAATGGAACACGGAGAAGAAGAGAAATAAATATCAGCACGCTCAAGCTGACTGCTGCTGTCTGTCATTACACTCATGATGATGTGTGAAGATGTTCGAAGTGGACACATCCAGTCGGAAGCTCCATTGTTGTATCATAAATAATAAGTTGTCACGAAGTAATTTCCTGTTATGGGTATGTGATATCTTAGCACTATCACTTTAGATAGACAGACAGCTGGGGGGGGGGGGGGGGAATAGTTGGCCAATTAAGACTTCATTTTTGCAATCGACAAGTCCAGAATTCGAACCCGCGTCCTACCATGTCTTGAAATTACCAACGCAGTTCGCTATCACCTTCGCTAGCGCGGCCTCCTTTGTTGTGTATAGTAATGATTAATTCAGATGTTTGGAAGGATATTATTAAAATAGGTATATGAGATAGTTCTTCCGGTAATCAGCATCCTGTGCCATTCCGGCTGGCGTAGGCGATCATGCCTCTCCACAAATGACGATCTACTATGTCATGGATCAGTTCGTGTGTTGACTCCCTTCCATGCCATGACACAAGACTATTAAGAATCTTCTCATGCTGTTTTCCTGTATCTCTTTTCTCGCTCATATTTCCGGTTTTCACAACATGTTCCAGATTTTGTCTTCTCATAACGTGGCCATAAAAACAACGACCGCCTTTTTCTGATGTTAGTGATAAGTCGCCTTTGCGACTCAGCTTCCCTCAAAATGCCCAGATTGTTCACTTTGGTTGTCCAATTAATTTTCAGCATTCTTCTATAAAACCACGTCCCCAAGGATGTTTTCGCCTGTTTTCTAATTGTCTAGGGTTCGCAGCCGTATGTTAAAATTATGTATATGTAACATGCAAGAACTCCGTCCGGTAATACAACTAGCAAACAGGTAGGGAATTTACTTAACCCTAGACAATACTGCTCAGGACAATTTGCAGAAAATGGAAGGAACGGGGCTAGTCACAGATGCTAGAACTCCAATTACCCCTCCCCATGACGTCTAGACTCATAAGTGGAGAACAACAATATTAAACAGCAGCTTTATAATCACTAGAGGGGAGTCTCTGTGGCTAAGTGGTCAAGCCGTTTGACTCGTGCTCCGAAGGTTGTGGGTTCGATTCCGGGCCGCGTCCTTCGGTTTACGAGCTAAATGTTTCGGAGACTCCTGTGGGTCGTCGCTAAAAGCTACGGAGTTCGTGCTTTGTGCGACGCCTTCCGTGCTACGGAAAGAGACCGAGCCATATGGGATAAAACCCGGTGCAATGAAGTCGACCCTGTCGACTTTTAAGCGACTTTTTTTTTTTAGATGGACTCCAAGAAATGTTGACGTCTCATCCTTGACTTGGGGACCGTAAATAACAAACACCTCAGAAGTCGAAGTTGGTTCGCGAGGGACACAGGTAATAAGGAACACTAATTCACACGCAAAAAATCAGTCTAGTGCACTAACAGTAGTAGTGCATGTACGGACTACGCTTGAGTTGACAGTCAGCATAAGCAAAATAAAAATGGGTTTAAAAGCTGCACAGATGCCATATTCACTCACCGGAAACAACTAAACGAGAATGAATGAAAGACAAACATCTAACAAATTCAATGTACAAGCAACAAGGCAGATAGTGTGGATGTTACCGTGCTACGAAAGTCGTTAATATTTCATCAATCAATGCAAAAGTCTTTATGTTGATGGTGATTGTCATCACATGAACTGCCTATAGGCATGGACGGTCAGGGGTCGCTCCTCCACACGATCACTAATATCAGATCAGGTCAGTGTTTTGTCACGTGGCCCAGCCATCAAATGAGTATTTCTCCTGTTTCCTCTTGCTCTTGTAATATCAATATAATCAGCCTCTTTTAGAAAAGTCGCATGCGTTCTTTATCGCCTGTATCATGTTTTTCCTGACCACTGAACACGTGATTAGTGTCCACTTTCACGTAGACAAATAAGAGACCTTTCAAGGGGCTATAAAGGTACAGTTATATAAAGCAACACAGACTTAACATGTGGAATAATCCATGCAAACACAACATACCAGACTTAACATGTGGAATAATCCATGCAAACACAACATACCAACACAGTATGATGAGACAGTGCAAGACGGGCATGCTTCGGACAGAGTGGCAGACTTCTTTCTATTCGACATTCAAACGTAGAGAGCATCTGTTGGATTTTATTCCCAGGGCATGCTGGTGTGGTGGGAAACGAACAGGCGGACAGATTGGTTCGGACTGCTCCACTCGGTGGGGTATTGGTGCATGGTGCGGTAGATGTGGTCGGGGCACTTTGGAATCGCGTGTATCGTGCTGAAAAACATGTTATGGTATGTATGTTATAATGTAAACCGATTGTGGTCCAGTTCCTCACATTGGCACTGATGGAGTTTGGGCCTAATTTGGTCATTTTTGCTCCACGGGTGTTAGGCATTGCATGATCAACATGCATTGGCCTAGTTCTCAACAGTATCTGCTACTGGATGTAAATAATCATACAGACATGTACTGAATACATATAATCTGAAAGCTGCTACACTTGTATCTAACTTTAACGTTAACATTTTCTCACAGATACCAAGATATCTGGCAATCTCGGAAGCTACTTTTAGCATCTTTTGCGTCGTTATTTCTGCTGTGGGGGACAACATCCCATTCAGCTGTCACAGACGTTGGAAGAATTACGGGCTCTTCCATCAGGACAGACAAGTGCTGATTCTAACAATTACGTCATTATAATCCTGGCAACTTCCTGAAGACAACTTGAAAGCACGTGAGACAAGGCACCCAACCAATGGAAAATGGGGCAAATTGTTATATTTGATGTTCCAGTAAAGTGGTGGATTAATAAAGAATAAAGTATTGATTGGAGGTTACAAGACGATATCTTAAATTAATGGAAATAGAATAGATCTTGGAGTACACAATAGACAACGGAGCATAAATAAAACTACAGCCAGACTAGAGAATTGAACGCTCAGCATGAAGTAATCGCATCACTCGGCTGACAGAAAAGTGTATGTTACACAGTCACAGGCTACCTAATCCAGTAAAAGGTGAGTTCTGTTATAATTAACTCTTAAAATAGCACAGAAAACTTAAAATAGCACGCAGAATTTAGTGTGTTCAACTATCCATATAGTGTATAGGAATTCGATCCTAATTATTTGAGGGATCGTATTCTCTGAAGACGAAAGTAAGCCCTCAAATTCATAAGTTTAGTTTCTTGTTATGCTACATATAACCATAATTTCCTCATATGGTTTAATCTTTTTATTGCTATGGCAAGCCTCCTCGTAACTTCTTTTCAACAGATCGACTACTGTTGTTAACTATGAAGCCAGAGTGTTGGAAGTTTGTGACAATTTCAATTTCTTCATTGTTGATTATCATTTTCTCTTTACATGTAGTTTTGCCTTTGTACACATTGTCTTTGTTTTTATTTTAATGCTTAGATAAATGTTTTGATCTTTACGGTGGCTTTCGACAGTCAAGATTAATTTTCGAAACTATTGGCCCTTTTGTAGATGAGAACAGTATCGTCTGCTTAAATAAGGTCTGGAATCGAATTTCGCCAATTATTAATGGGTTATACGGTATGAAACGCACTCCCTAATCTAGTTCTGTGCGTTTATCATCTTCCAGAGACGACCAAATTCATCATTTCATGCAGACCGCGTTCCGACAGTTTAACATCGTTTATTCCAGACCAAATTCAGACTGGTTAATATCTTATAGTGCAGATTAAATTCTGATGGTTTACCATCGTTTATTCCAAGCTAAATTTCCACTGTTTACTATCTTATATAGCAGACCACATTCCTAACTTTTGCTATCTTATAGTGCAGACCAAATTCTGACTTTTTATTGAGTTATAGTGCAGACCAAATTCCTGTAGTTTGTCTTCCTTTATTCCATACTGACTAAGTTCCGACAGTTTACTATCTTATAGATGCAGACCAAATTCCGGCTATTTAGTATCTTATAGTGCAGACCAAACTCCGGCTGTTTACCATCGTTTATTCCAGACCAAATGTCATAGTTTATGTAACTTAACATTTCCATTTACCGAAACTCTACACCCCTCAACACAGCGATGTTATTTTTGAATCATTTGACATCAGTAAACAAACCAATTAATTTCATACCGGCATATTTTGTTTCCTGTAAAACACACTGAAATGAAAACATTTTTTTTTTCGTTCGATCGCATTGAACTTAAGTGTTTTCCATACACACTACTTTTAGTAGTGCTTGACTGAACTGTCAGTGTGGCTTAATTTTCCCTATTAACAGTGTCCCTCGCCTTCAGGCGAACCCACTCTGACTTCAGAGGTACTTGTAATTTACGTCCCACTAGTCAAGGACGAGAGGTCAAGCCTCAGATTTGTTCCAGTATTGTTGTTCATTGTGTCGAATGTTATCACACGGCAATCATGAATGAGCTAATCAATCTCGTTATCAATCCCATGCTATTATTCAAACATGTACTATAGTCATATAAACAATCGTATTCCCTTATTCATAAATTTACTATCATATCCTATTATTCATAATTTTTTTAATATATCCTATTTACAGGGCATCGCTGTCAACGCCAGCATTTTACTGCTGTTGTTGATGTCTTGGCAAGTTTACGTTCAGTAGTTTACCATTGCTTTTTCAAACGACCGGCACCCATAACATAGCGTAAAAACCAGAGCAACGTTTCTGCTGCCAAATCGCTCGCAGCTGTATTTCGAACGTGGGTATAAGGGATTACGAACCGCGTCCGTAAGGCCTTCGTCACGGAGACGGCGCAAGTATTGTACAGAATGAGTATCCGGCCCGCGCTCGTCATTTTGTCAGTTATCCGGCCCACTGTGAAAAACGTTTGGTGACCCCTGTTCTAAGGCATTGATCATTTCTGCTGTGATGTTATCTGTACCTGGGGTCTTGCCAGTTTTCATATGGTTAAAAGCATTCTGAACTTCCATCTTCAAAATTGATGGAGATTCATTATTATTCTGATGATCATGTTTTTCTTCTCTTGTATCGTCATAAAGGTCTTTCACATAATCTGAACACGCATGTAAAATCTGATCGTTTTCTATTATGATTTTGCCATCTTTGGTTTTTAGGCAACCCGTTGATGTGTGTGTTCTTTTGTTAGTTTTTTTTTTTTTTTTTCCCCGCGTTTCCATCCTGTTTCAGGATATTGCGGTCAACACCAGCATCTTTCAGCTGTGTGTTCATTCCTAGGCTAGATTACGCTCATCAGCACGCCACGACTTTCTGAGCGACCGGCTCCATACTCTCATAAGTCACTGACGCGACTCGAACCCCTTCAAGTTCTCGTGCTCTCACGTCAACCACGAGAGTATTCGGGGTTCCGTAGAAAGCTGCTAATTGTTAGTAATGTCATTAATTCTTCTGTGCATTAATTTGGTATTCCGGGTGTTGTGTTGGTGTTCAATTTCCTTGCAATTTTCCTCAAGTCATGTTTCTTTTGCCTCTTTGCATAGTTTCCTAATTTTCCTATGAATCTCTTCATATGTTTCCTTGTTATTTTTGTTATTTCTTCTTACTTCCATGAGTTTTAAGATGTCTTCCGTCATCCATTTCTTGCGTCCTATTATCTTTATTTTTGGGATGGTTTTTACTGCAGCTTGTTTGACTGATTTCTTTAACATTTCCCATTGGTCACTGACGTCTTGAAATAATATTTCCATATCGGACAATGCATCGAATCTGTTTTTTACCTCTACGTTGAATTTATCTTTTATTTCCTCACTCTTCAGTCCTTGTAGATCAAATTTTGTGTTTCTTGGTGAATATTTGACTTTCTTTAATTTTATATGTAAATTGCTTAAGATTAATCTATGGTCGCTGTAGCAGTTTGCGCTTGGTATAGTTTTTGCGACTTTTAAGACATTTCGAAATCTTCTGTTGATGAGGATGTAATCAATCTGATTTCTAATCTTATGATCAGGACTCCTCCATGTCCATAATCTCCTTGGGTGCTGTTGAAACCAGGTGTTTCCAATAATCAAATCTTGCTCTTTTGCCCACTGTACTAGTCTGCAACCTCTTTCATTCTGTTCCTTTAGTACATACTTGCCCACTATGCATCCGTCCTGTTGATTTCCAACTTTCGGCATTCAAGTCACCCATTATGATAGTTACTTCAGAATTCTTGCATTTCTTGAAGGCTTTCTCTAAATCACTATAAAATTCATCGATGCTGTCATCACTACTGTCTGCTGTTGGTGCATAAACTTGTATGACGTTGACATCAAAAGGTCTTCCACTCAACTTCACCAGTAACACTCTGTCTGATACAGTCCAATATCCTTTGATCGATTTTGCTCTCTCTGTATCCATTATAATTGCTACTCCTCGCTGTTGTTTCTCTCCATCAGAATAGATTATTCTATATTCCTCAGATGTCATAATGCCCATTCCTGTCCATCTGGTCTCACGTACACCTAACAGGTTAATATTTAATCTTCTCATTTCATTCTTAATGTTATCAAATTTCCCATCCCCACTCATAGTTCTTACATTCCAAGTTCCTACTTTCAATGTTGATATTCTTTTGCACTCAGTCTCCTGATGACGGTCTGGAGTCACCTGGTGCACATGACTACCCCTACCGGGCGAGGCTGCTCCTATGGAGCACCCATTTACACCGTTTCTCTGATTATCGATAAGACTGCAGTACATGATATTCTTGGCATCTGTAAAGAAGGTAGTTTGTCATTGCTTTCCCTCCTAGCAGTGACCATACTGGTCGATGACCGTAGCCAATGTCTCCCTAATAAGAGATCCTCTGTCTTCCTTCGTGAAGCTGGTGACCATAACCTACAACTATCTGTCGGCTGCTCATCAACTTCATCCACCACCTGCACACATGGCTTCACGTAACCCTGATCGGGAGGCTAAACGGGTACTCTACCTTGCCCAAGGGTGTCCCAGAGGTTAGCGGAGGGAAGGAGGCACCCATCAAGGCATTACTATCATGTTATTATGATATTTTAAATACTCTCTAAGCAAACGTAATTGCACCAGCATTTGGGAGGAGAGAGAGAGAGAGAGAGAGAGAGAGAGAGAGAGAGAGAGAGAGAGAGAGAGAGAGAGAGAGAGAGAGAGAGAGAGAGAGAGAGAGAGCTATTTGTTCAAATTGAATGAAATTTACAAACATAAATGACATTTCCTGTAAACGTATATATCAACATAAACGCCATAGACTTCCAAGGTCTTTCGCCGTTAATGTAAGTAAATTTTCTTTAAATTGTGGGTGGCCTTAAGAGGCCAGTAAAAAAATGTTGTTTCCCCCACAGAGGGGAAATACAATATCCATCACTGAACTCGTATCATTTAAAGTACAGTTTTATAATTTAACATAAACGTAGAATTGAAAAAGTTGATAATAAAATGTAAGTAAAAAAAGATTAAACAAATGTTGTATAAATACTTTAATAGCTTTCTTTTCACGATTGCACAAAATGACTGCGGTATTAACTTCTTTATTTCTCAAATAAAAATAAAGGATTTTTATGTTAGATATAGGTATTGTAGCTAGGTTTACCATTTTCTTTTTCAAGTTCTAGTAACCTCCCTTGTAACATTATTGAATGTTTATGTCCCCCTACCAAGCGTAGACTGCTACTGCAACCATAGATTAATCTTAGGCAATTTACATATAAACTTAAAGAAAGTCAAATATACATATAGAAACGCAAAATTTGATCTACAGGCACTGAAGAGTGAGAAGATAAAAGTAAATTCAACGTAGAGGTAAAGAACAGATTCGATGCATTGTCCGATATGGCAATGCAATATTATTTCAAGACGTCAGTGACCAATTGAAAATATAAAAGAAATCAGTCAAGAAGCTGCACTAACAACAATGATAATCCCAAAAATAAAGATAATAGGGCGCAAGAAATGGATGATGGAAGACATCTTAAAACTCATGGAAATAAGAAGAAATAACAAAAATAACAAGGAAATATACGAAGAGATTCACAGGAAAATTAGGAAGCTACTGCTATACAAAGAGGCAAAAGAAACATGGCTTGAGGAAAATTGCAAGGAAATATAAAACCAACACAACACCCAGAATACCAAATTAATGCACACAAGAATTAATGACATCACTAACAAAAGAACAGACACATCAACAGGTTGCCTAAAAACCAAAGATGGCAAAATCATAATAGAAAAAGATCAGATTTTACATGCGTGGTCAGATTATGTGAAAGACCTTTATGATGATACAAGACAAGAACAATATGATCATCAGAATAATAATGAAGGACCATCAATTTTGTTTGTCGGGGTGTTTTTCTTTTAGATACCTAGCAATTCCGTGGAGCCGGTCTCCCTGGCGAAGGTGTTAACGATTTTCTCCGTAATCCCGTATATCCACGTGTGGAGAAACAGCTGCGCTAGATTCGGTAGGGAATCGGATCGCGTTGGTTACTTACAGGGGTGTCTGAGATTGTTGCTCAGTAAGCAATGCAAACTACTGTGCGTAATCTTGCAAAGACATCAACAACAGCGGTAAAATGCTGTTGTTGACACCGATGTAATTAGGATATGCGGAAAAAAAAAATCCGCAGAATGCTTGAACATAAGTGTAGTGATCAATCAAGGCATTACTATCATGTTATTATGATATGTGAAATATTCTCTAAGGAAACGTAATTGCAGCAGCATTTAGCAAAGAGAGAGAGAGAGAGAGAGAGAGAGAGAGAGAGAGAGAGAGGAGAGAGAGAGAGAGAGAAGGGAGGAAGAGGGGCGGGGGGGGGGGACTATTTGTAATATTTGTCAACACAAGCCCCATAAGTTTGCACGGCCTTTCGCCAGTGCGAAAATAAGTGCATGCAGGCCTTCATTGTGCCAGACCAGGTTTTTGTCCTACTCACTTCGCCTAATAATCGTCATCTCTCTCATTCCTATCACCTAGACCAGGGGCCACTAAACTACGGCCCGCGGGACGGATCCGGCCCGCGACGTCATTTCATCCGGCCCGCCGCCGGTACTCGAACTTGCTTGATATAGCTATGAAACACGAGACGTTGTGATACAATTTAAATGTAAATATTATGTTTAGAAAATAGGAGATCTTCACATGTGCGGAGACCTCCTGGCTGCACTAGGTTGTTTATTTAGGTGGCCCTATTTATAAATTTTGCGAACCTTATTATGAGATATATTCTATTACCAAATGAAGCCGCCTGCCGCGACTCTACAAGAGTGTGGAGTAGCATATCCCTTGATACCCTGGTAAAAAATGTATAGGATGCTGGGATGTTGTGTTGGCGTGCCTATAACAGCCCAGTAAAGCCATGTTTCCGCCTCTTTGGCCTTGGGAACAAATTAGGCCGAAGAGATGCTGATGTCTAATTTTCAGCAGAGGGTTTGAACTTAAACCCCTGAGCCACTACCAAGTAGATGAGCGAACATGCCCCAGGCACGGCCGAGCGTAGCCACTGTTTTTCCAGACCGGAGTTGAGATCGTAGACAGGCCCTGTGAAGATCCAAAAGATCCAAGAGGATCTTGATTGTGGATTGACGATTATCTGCTGTGGGGTGAGTTTTAAACGAACCTTCATAGTTTAAATAGGAATATAGGAATATAATAGCTATGCCTGTGACTGAGAACAATAATGGAGGGATATATGCCTGGGAAGAGAGGAAGAGGAAGGCCTAAGAGAAGATGGGTGCAGGATGTGGCGGATGATCTCCAGATGGATGTATCTGAAGCTGGAAATCTTGCTTATGATCGAGAGGTTTTCCGGAAGGTTGTTATGGGAGCGAGGTTCTGCAAAGGACATGCTACTGAATGAATGACCTTTGTTCCATGTTGTTGTCTGATAATTGCTGGTGTTGAGTATCAGACTACAGTTACTGTGTTGGATGATTACCCATGCTGTGATGAAAGATCACTGGTACTGTGTTGGATGATTACCCATGCTGTGTTGGAAGATCACTGGTACAGTGTTGGATGATTACCCATGCTGTGTTGGAAGATCACTGGTACTGTGTTGGATGACTACCCATGCTGTGTTGGAAGATCACTGGTACAGTGTTGGATGATTACCCATGCTGTGTTGGAAGATCACTGGTACTGTGTTGGATGACTACCCATGCTGTGTTGGAAGATCACTGGTACAGTGTTGGATGATTACCCATGCTGTGTTGGAAGATCACTGGTACAGTGTTGGATGACTACCCATGCTGTGTTGGAAGATCACTGGTATTGTGTTGGATGACTACCCATGCTGTGTTGGAAGATCACTGGTACAGTGTTGGATGACTACCCATGCTGTGTTGGAAGATCACTGGTACTGTGTTGGATGACTACCCATGCTGTGATGAAAGATCACTGGTATTGTGTTGGATGACTACCCAAGCTGTGATGGAATATCAATGGTACTGTGAAGGATGATCATGTGTATGTTTATTCATGGGGATGCCTATTTTGCCATTGCATCTAACCATGAATTTTATTTATTAGGACATTGGCATTATTAATCAGATGTTGTTGTTTCTTTATAATTACATTATTCTGATTCCCTGTACACTGACCTGAATTTCTTCTGATATCTCTAAATCGTTGTTTTTTCTTGTTAGCCGTAGAGATAGAATGAGATTCTCTTTGTCTTCTTATTCCTCTCTTCTTCTACGGTCATGAACAGTCGGCGTTGTGCTATTATCTCTATCATCTCTGCGCGGTTACACAAAGGTATCTATAAACTGTTTATGTACCTTTGATAAGATGTAGCTTCACCAAGGATCCCTAGTCCTCTACTTTTCTTGTGTTTCAATAGGATTTTAATTATGTTTCTAATGTAATGTCTTTTTCATTTTCAGATCCCGTGTACTTCACCCTTAATTATGGCTAGTAGGAAAAGAATAGTGGACGCCGAGTGAGGAGTAAAGTACTTCTTTGTGGAAACAAAGGACCAGACAACCAGCTGCGTAATATGCAGCGAAAGTGTTGCCGTTTTGAAAGAGTACAATCTTCGGCGTCACTACGAAACAAAACATCCATCAACATATTAAAAGTTTTCTGGGAAATATGAGACCATTAAATGTGGTTTTGAAACGCAAAGAAATCTCTTCCGAGAAAATTTTGCTGAAAATTAATCTGTCACTCGTACAAGTTACAAAACAGTGCATAAGATGGCAAAACGAGGAAAACCGTTTACTGATGGCAACGACATTAAAGAGTGTGTGCGATCGAAGCAGCAAATGACTTGTGTCCTGAGAAAGCCGATTTGTTTGGAATTGTCAGCCTTTCGACAAGTTCAGTTAGGCGGAGAACAGAAGAACTTGGAGAGAACATAGTGCTACAGATACGCGAGAAAGCTAGGAACTTGTAGTATTCTCTGGCGCTGGATGAGTCTATTGATCTCTCGAGTACGTCACAACTTCTCGTGTTCATTCGTGGTGTCAATTTGGACTTTCAGATAACGAAAGAATTGGCGTCCGTTTGCAGCATGCATGGAAAAACAGCTGGGAAAGTCATTTTCGTGGAAGTGCAAACAATTTTCCAAGACTATAACCTTCGGTGGAATCAGCTTCGAGGTGTTACAGTTGATGAAAGAAAAAACATGACTGGAGTGAGGAAGGGTCTGTTGGGGCAGATCAGGACTCATTTGGAAGATTTGCAAATTCCGAGCGCTCTGTTCATACACTGCATCGTACATCAGCAAGTACTCTGTGGGAAAGATTTAGATATTTCTTGTGTACTGAAACCAGTAGTTTCTGCTGTGAACTTCATTCGGGAACATGCACTCATTCACCGTCAGTTCTAGGCTTTTCTTGAAGAAATTTATTCTGAATTCTGTGACTTGCCTTATCACATATCAGTCAGGCGGCTCAGCTGCGGTAAAGTCTTGCTTCGTTTTTACAAGCTCCAAAACGTAATAGATGTTTTCCTCACTGAAAAAGATAAAGCTTATTCACAGCTGTCAGATCCTACCTGGCTGTCAAAGTTGTCAATTTTGGTCGATATGAATGAACTGAACTTGAAACTTCAGGGAAAGTATTACCGCGTCTGTGATCTCTACAGAACCATCAAAGGATTTCGAAGAAAGCTGTCATTGTTGGAAGCACAACTGGAAGGAGAAAACCTTTCTCATTTTCACTGTTTCAAAGAGTTGGGAGAGATTTTCAGATCTTGACAGATTTGAGAGTGACATCCTTCTGTTCCAGAATCCGTTTGATTGTAACCTTAATGGTGTGCCAGTTGAATTACAGTTGGAGCTCATTGAGAAGGAAGTACCGCTGCTACCTGATGTTGAGTTTCCGAAACTTAAGAAATTTGCCGCTGGTATGACATCATTGTTTGGAACAACATATGTCTGTGAGCTAACATTTTCAAAAAAGAAGTCTGTGAAGTCACCACATCGAATGAGATTGACTGATGAACATTTGAAAGCAATTCTCTTGATTGGATGCAGCAATTCCAAACCAAACATTGATGGTATTTTGAAAGCCACACGTCAGTTTCACAAAACTCACTATCCTCTTTTGCTGCTTAGTTTGTGAGATTCGGATATGTGCACAATTAGTCTGATATAACTATCTTTTTGCTAAAGTCTCCTTCTTTGATAAATTTTTTTAGTAAATAAATATAAATATGTTGGTTGTCATTGTTGGTTTGTTTGTTTGTTTGTTTGTTTGTTTGTTTATGTGCATTGCACGCCCTTTCCATGATTAACTTAGTTTTTCGTCTTTTTTTCCCAGAGCTTTCGTTCTAGCTTGCAATTATTGTTAAAGTTAGATGTATATCCTTCACAGGACGTTTACAGTCAACACCAGCATTGTTTGCTGTTGTTGATGTCTTGGCAAGTTTACGTTCAGTAGTTTACCATTGCTTTTCGAACGACCGGCATCCATAACATAGCGTAAAAACCAGAGCAACGTTGTCTGCTGCCAAATCGCTCGCAGCTGTATTTAGATCGTGGGTATACGGGATTACGAACCGCGTCCGTAAGATCTTCGCCACGGAGACGGCGCAAGTATTGTACAGAATGAGTATCCGGCCCGCACTCGTCATTTTGTCAGTTATCCGGCCCGCCGTGAAAAAAGTGTGGTGACCCCTGCTCTAGGCGAATGTATCTTATATTTGAGCCATTTCACAAATCGGCTGAGATCAAGTTTGGGTTGGATGACTTGGCCATGCCGAAGTTCTTGGGTGTTTTCTCAATCAGTGGAATTGCAATCTTCTTTGGGGTCAATATTTTAAACTTGACATTCGTTTTTTTTGTTTTTTTTAAATAAGGGCTCGCTGTTTCTCCAGGGACCAGAGCCGCCCCAACAGGTCCCGCCTCTGCATGTGGCTTTGGCGAGATCTAGTGCAGATACTACATTTTGAGCTTAACCAAAAGGATATAATAACATGCTAACAACATTCTGACAGTAATACATTCACAAATTGGTATGCACAGTTTATAAATTTATATTACTTTTTTGTTTTTATTTCAAGCTGTAACTATTCAAAACAAGCGATGATTGTCTCCCTTACTGAACTTTTGTTATTCAATAGAGTTTAATTATCTCTTATTGAATCATTGTTATTCTGCTGAATAGAAAGTTATTCACCTTAAAACCTGTTAATTGCACCTTTCAGAATGAACACTAGAAGTCAAATTGTCATTATCGTTGACGATTTATCAAGGTTACCATGAATATATTTTAATCACTCACTCTTTGTCTTCTTTCTTCTATTATTCTGTATAAAAATAACAATAATGTGCGGTATTATTCATATAATATTTAATTACAATGATTGCATTGATTTGATAGTGATCTCCTTCACTGGGAATCCTGGCCCAGAATTCCGTGCTAACAGTTGTGTGACAACACGACTAGTAGTAGGCCTCTTTCAGTCCTGAAGGACTATAGAGTTGTGCCGCTTGGGAGGTGCCTGGCAGCATCGCTGGTGACTGTATAGTCCAATTCGAGAATGACAATCTCTGTCACAGTTTCCGCATCTGTGAGACGAGGCAAGTCCCGCAGTAAGTGACTGCTCTTTGAGCCTGTGCCGTCTCTCCTCAGTTTTTTGGATCTGATTGCGCTCAAAGAGCACCAGTCCGTTTCGTACATCTCTTCTCCAGGAGCATCTGTCTGTTGCAACTCTCTCCCACGTGTCTGGATCTATTCCAATGGTTTTCATATCTTGTTTACACACATCCCTATATCGCATTTGGGGTCTTCCGGTCGGCCTCTTTCCTGTGGCTAGTTCTCCGTAAAGGAGATCTTTGGGAATACGTTCGTCCTCCATTCGAGATACGTGGCCCAACCACCGGAGGCGTCTCTGCTTGAGGAGGGTGTGCACTGTGGTAATATCTGCTCTTTCAAGCACCTGTTTGTTTGTTATGTGGTCTTTCCATGTTATGCCCAGGATACGTCTCAGACATCTTATGTGGAAGGAATTCAACTTCCTTTCCTGTCTTGAGTACAGGGTCCAGGATTCAGACCCGTAGAGTAGTGTGCTAACAACACAAGCTTTATATACTTGAGCTTTTGTACGCTCTGTTAGTCTATTATTCTCCCAAACTCTTTTAGCTAGCCTGGAAAATGTTGTGGCTGCCTTTCCAATGCGTCTGTCGATTTCTGTCTCTAATGAAAGATTATCTGATATTGTCGATCCCAGATACACAAAATCGTGGACGACTTTCAATTCATAATTAGAGATTTTGATTGACGGAGGCGCATCAGCATCTTATTCCATCACCTGTGTTTTATTTAGGCTAATGGTGAGCCCAAAGTCTTTGCAGGCAGCTGCAAAACGATCTATGAGCCTTTGGAGATCTTCTGCTGTATGAGTAGTCAGTGCTGCATCATCTGCAAAAAGTAGTTCTCTTACGCATCTTGGTCTTATTTTGGTCTTTGCCTTGAGTCTTGATGGGTTAAAAAGTTTGCCATCAGATCTTGTGTGGAGGTATATGCCTTCAGTGGCAGTCCCAAATGCTTGCCTTAAGAGAACAGCAAAGAAGATACCAAAGAGTGTAGGAGCAAGCACGCATCCCTGCTTTACTCCGCTGCTGATGCTGAATGACTGGGATGTTGAGCCGTCAAATAAAATGGTCCCCTGCATGTTTTCGTGGAATGATTTCACGAGACTAAGAAGGGTGGGTGGACATCCAACCTTTTCAAGGACCTTAAAAAGGCCGCTTCTGCTCACGAGGTCAAATGCCTTTGTGAGGTCGATGAAGGCTATATATAATGGCTTCCTCTGTTCTCTGCACTTCTCTTGGAGCTGCCGGAGTGAGAAAATCATATCGATGGTGGACCTGTTGGGTCTAAATCCGCACTGCGATTCGGGGTAGATTCTTTCAGCAAGAATGTGTAATCTTTTAAGGATTACTCTGGCAAAAATCTTGCCTGTAATGCTGAGAAGGGAAATGCCGCGATAGTTGTTGCAGTCGCTTCTGTCGCCTTTGTTTTTATAAAGGGTAACGATGTTTGCGTCTTTCATATCTTGTGGTATTGATTTTTCTCTCCAGCAGAGCTGTAATATTGCATACAGTTCTGGGATGATTGTTTCTTTGCTACATTTTAAAATTTCAGGTGGAATACTATCTTTTCCAGGTGCCTTGCCGGATTTGAGAGAGTCTAGTGCTTCGCTGATTTCTGTGAGGCAAGGTTCGTTATCCAAGGCATGCATGGCGGACTGTAAGACTATCTCCCCTAAATTGTTCCCAGTTGTTGAGTTTGATAGTTAATCATTGGGGTTAGTGTCGCCCTTTAAGGACATTCGTGAGTCCCCTCTCATGACAATTTCGGTTAATAATAGCACGCCTTTACACACACATACAAACACACACAAACGCTTATACAAACACATGCGACCACACACACTCACACATACACACGGAAGCGTAATATATAGTGTATGTTTATGTAATGTAATATATGGTATAAGCAGAAAGAGGCCGAGCAATATGGGATAAAACCCGGGTCAATGAAGTCTTTCTGGTGACTGCCGATTCCATCGACGATGAACTGTATTTTTCGTGGAAGACTATTGTGTTGGCATTCTAGCGGCGGCATTATGCACAGTGTATCTGTGCAGGCTGTTGGCTTGCCGAGACTCTTGTCTGTTCCACTTTTCACATTTGGCAGTGAGGAGCATTTTGTGTGATATTCACTGGCACAGGAACGGAGCATAATGGGGACGACCTGTTGCTGTGAAGCTGGAACCGCAACTAACGAACTAACTAATAGTATATGTATACGAAATGTTGCATCTGATTGCAGCACGTTGCCATCAACCCCAGTTTGGAGTCCCCGGCAAAAGTAGGTTCTGTAGTCTGTCATTGTTTTCTGAAGGAAACAAATCTCAACGTTAAAGGCCAACTTACTGCTGGCCTAGTTGTTGAACCGCCAATCTCGCCATCAGCGAACTGGAAGCTTAAGAATAGGCGCATTTATTCTTTGAACATATCTACGTCTCTCTCTCTCTCTCTCTCTCTCTCTCTCTCTCTCTCTCTCTCCCCCTCTCTCCCTCTCTCGCTTTCTCTGTCTCACTCTCACTCCTTCTCTATCTCTGTCTCTCTCTCTATCTCCTCACTCTTTCTGTCTGCCCCACTCTTTGTCACTCTCTCTCTCTATGTCTCTCTCTATGTCTCTCTCACTCTCTCTCTGTCTCTCTCACTCCCTCTCTATCTCTGTCTCTCTCACACTATCTCACTCTTTCTGTTTCTCCCACTCTCTCTCTCCTCTCTCTCTCTATCTATGTCTCTCTCACACTCTCTCTCTCACTCTCTTGCTGTGTCTCTCTCACTCTTCATATTGTTTGTGTATCCTCATCTTTCATATTATTATTTTTACTGCCACTTGATTCTCGCCATGTACAACATGATAATGTGCATTGTTTATGTTTACAATTTTCATTTGACAATGTTTTTTCCCCTATGTGAATGTAACATGCAAAATAGTTAATTGATGTGCGAAAGATGAGTGATTGAAAGGGCTTGCGTGCCCAATTTGTGACCCTTTGAAAATAAAGTTCGTTCGTTCTGTCGCTCTCTCGCTCTCTCTGTAACTCTCTCTAACTCTCTCTCTCTCTCTCTCTCTCTCTCTCTCTCTGTCACACTTTCGCTCTCTCTGTCTCTCTGCCACACTTTCGCTCTCTCTCTCTCTCTCTCTCTCTCTCTCTCTCTCTCTCTCTCTCTCCATATATATATATATATATATATATATATATATATATATATATATATATATATATATATATATATATATATATATATATATATATATATATATATATATATATATATAAGAATTTTCTTAGAATCGTGTTTACAGGAAAGGTGACGAATAATGGAACTGGGATCCCACATTATTTGTGTCGATCTTGAAAATGTAAACGAATAACATTTCACATGGGTTAATTTGTTTATATATGCACACCCGATCTCCTTTGACGAAGCCTCACAACACAGGAAGGAATCATACACCTATTTAGCCAATAATGTAGACACAGATTGGGGAAACAAATAACGATATTAATATAAGAATACAACAGAGGGGATTGCAAGGCACTAGTAAATTAGAGTAAGGCAAGGGAAAATACACTCAACACCCAGCTTACAACTCTTACGTTATCTTTGTGCAGCCGTATCGATGAGGCGCATGGACAAGGACTCAGATATGTGCTAATGAGCAACACACATTCAGAAATGTATGCCTACGACCGACTAAAATGCTATAACCGTTATCGTAGTGGAGTTAATGGAGAGAACCAAACAAATCGAAGTGATTCAAGAGTTGTGGGAAAGATGCTGGATCTTGAGAGAACACAACCTGAGAACATAGGGTACTCACTGAGATCATAGGACACAAACTGAGAACATAGGACATACACTGAGAACATAGGACATACACTGAGAACATATGGCATATACTGAGAACATAGGACATACACTGATAACATAGGACATATACTGAGAACATTGGACATACACTGATAACATAGGACATATACTAAGAACATTGGACATATACTGAGAACATAGGACATACACTGATAACATGGGACATATACTGAGAACATTGGACATACACTGATAACATAGGACATATACTGAGAACATAGGACATATACTGAGAACATAGGACACACGCTGAGAACATAGGACATATACTGAGAACATTGGACATACACTGATAACATAGGACATATACTGAGAACATAGGACATACACTGATAACATAGGACATATACTGAGAACATAGGACATACACTGATAACATAGGACATATACTGAGAACATTGGACATACACTGAGAACATAGGACACACACTGATAACATAGGACATATACTGAGAACATTTGGACATATACTGAGAACATAGGACATATACTGAGAACATTGGACATATACTGAGAACATAGGACATATATTGAGAACATAGGACATATACTGAGAACATAGGACATACACTGATAACATAGGACATATACTGAGAACATAGGACATACACTGATAACATAGGACATATACTGAGAACATAGGACATACACTGATAACATAGGACATATACTGAGAACATTGGACATACACTGAGAACATAGGACACACACTGATAACATAGGACATACACTGAGAACATAGGACATATACTGAGTACATAGGACACGCTGAGAACATAGGACATATACTGAGAACATAGGACACACGCTGAGAACATAGGACATATACTGAGAACATTGGACATACACTGATAACATAGGACATATACTGAGAACATAGGACATACACTGATAACATAGGACATATACTGAGAACATAGGACATACACTGATAACATAGGACATATACTGAGAACATAGGACATACACTGATAACATAGGACATATACTGAGAACATAGGACATACACTGATAACATAGGAGATATACTGAAAACATAGGACATATACTGAGAACATTGGACATATACTGAGAACATAGGACATACACTGAGAACATAGGACATATACTGAGAACATAGGACATATACTGAGAACATAGGACATATACTGAGAACATAGGACATATACTGAGAACATAGGACATACACTGATAACATAGGACATATACTGAGAACATAGGACATACACTAATAACATAGGACATATACTGAGAACATAGGACATACACTGATAACATAGGAGATATACTGAAAACATAGGACATATACTGAGAACATTGGACATATACTGAGAACATAGGACATACACTGAGAACATAGGACATATACTGAGAACATAGGACATACACTGAGAACATAGGACATATACTGAGAACATAGGACATATACTGAGAACATTGGACATATACTGAGAACATAGGACATACACTGATAACATAGGAGATATACTGAAAACATAGGACATACACTGATAACATAGGACATATACTGAGAACATAGGACATACACTGATAACATAGGACATATACTGAGAACATAGGACATACACTGATAACATAGGACATATACTGAGAACATAGGACATATACTGAGAACATTGGACATATACTGAAAACATAGGACATACACTGATAACATAGGACATATACTGAGAACATTGGACATATACTGAGAACATAGGACACACATTGAGAACATAGGACATACACTGATAACATAGGACATATACTGAGAACATAGGACATACACTGAGAACATAGGACATACACTGAGAACATAGGATACACACTGAGAACATTGGACATACACTGAGAACATAGGACACACACTGAGAACATAGCACACACACTGAGAACATTGGACATATACTGAGAACATAGGATACACACTGAGAACATAGGACACAAACTGAGAACATAGGACACACACTGATAACATAGCACACACCCTGAGAACATAGGACACAAACTGAGAACATAGGACACACACTGATAACATAGCACACACACTGAGAACATAGGACACAAACTGAGAACATAGAACATATACTGAGAACATTGGACATACACTGAGAACATAGGACACACACTGATAACATAGGACACACATTGTGACCACCTGACATGCTTATAACTAGAGAAGGGTAAGTTAATAAGCAAGTCACAAATAGCTGTAGATAAATAACCAACTATAATAACAACTTGAAACCGGTTTATTTTTATACATACATTGTCCCTTTATTTCTCAACATAATTTCCACCAACATTGATTCACTTATCCTATTGTTTTATCAGTCCTCCCAAACCGGCAGCATAGAACTGCGTGCTGTGTTTGCATTTATCTGCCATCCAACAGAACTGTGTGACTTACTTATTGACTCGCCCTCGTAACTTTTTCTCCCCAACTATGCACCGCTTTGTGGGAAATGGCTAGGGGCTAAGTCCACTGAAAACCCACCTTGGCGGGAGACATTTCGCGAGTAACGCCGAAGTTGAATGTGAAGTGAAAGCGTGGTTTAGAAAACAGAGCACAAAGTTCTATGCAGCCGGTTTGGGAGTACTGATAAAACGATGGTATAAGTGCATCAATGTTGGTGGAAATTATGTTGAGAAATAAAGGGACAATGTATGTATAAAAATAAACTGGTTTCAAGTTGTTATCATGGTTAATTATTTTTCTACAGCCATTTCTGTCTTACTTATTAGCTTACTCGTGTACATCGGGGAACCTACAGGAGTCAGCGAAAGATAAGACAGCTTGCACTGAGTTGAATCGTGTAGGGAATCTGTTGATAGTCCTACTAAAGTTACAGGCGAGAGGATCGACTTCATTGCACCGGGTTTTATCCCATATAGCGCGGTCTCATTCCCCAGGGAGGTCTGCCGGAAGCCTCGCACAAAGCACGAACTTTTTAGCTCCAGTGACGACCCCAGGGGACTCCGAGAAACTTGCACTTGCGAACAGAATGCTGGTGCCGGATATCGAACCCCTAACCATGGAAGCGCGAGGTATGCAACTTAACCACTAGACCACCCTGCTAGTCCTATATTTGTGTATACCAATGTTCACTCAATGCAAAGTGGCGTAGACATGCGTGTCTCTTTACAGCTGTGGTTCTCAACCAGTGGGGAATTCCCCCCCCCCCATCCCTCAAGGGGGGAGGGGGGATTGTAGGGGTTCCGGGGGAGGGGGAATTAAGACCACAGATTGGCAGACTCAAAATGGTTTCAGGCACAATATTGAGCGTTTTGTTTGATGAAGCACAATTTTCTGGAATTCTGGTGTCGTGTATTAAGTGACACTTCTTTGGCGTTTTAACAGTTTGTTTATTGTAATATTATTAATTTAGTGTGTTAATAATAAAATATTGTGAATATAAAAAATGCACCTTTAGATGTTGACAATTTTGGAAAGGGGGAAATTCTCCTTCTTTCTTTCACTGGAAAGGAGGTAATGACATTCTGACAAATAGTAAAAGGGGACATGGGCCAGAAAAGGTTGAGAACCATTGTTTTACAGGTTTCTGTCCTTAGTGTTCGGGATCAATTTTGTTAATGACATTCCTTAATGCCATCATCTTGGACCATCATACATCATTTACCTGGGTCTTCCTCTGCCTCTTCTACCGCTGGAACTTGTAAGTCGTGGTTACATTCTCTTCTCCTTACAACACCAAAGAAGACTGTGTATCACCTTCGTATTGGTATGAACGAACGAACGAACGAAAGACAATCTTTATTTTCAAAGGGTTAAGAATTGGGCACGCATGCCCGTCTGACATTCTGCCCTTCTTCTCTATTTCCTCTCATACATTCCTTCATTCAACATCTCCTAAAAAGCAATTCTTTGACAACAAAATAACAAAAAGCATTAAAACGCATGAAAAATAATCAATAATACATGACTCGTTGAGGCAATGTTTAACATGGGCATCATAAATATCCAAGGTGTGTGTAACGTGCCATACATATGGGAATGTTTGTTTTTTTTTAGTTGCCGTTCGAGATAATTTACCATTATTATTGTCTTTGGTGTTGTGTGTGTGTGTTTTTTTTAAGGGGGCATGTAGTCTGTTCTGAGGTAGTGTTCAAACAGGTTGCGACTGTATGTATAATGATTGGTGGTGTCTTTGATTTCTTGTGGAAGATTATTCCACAACTGAGTGGCAGAGTATGCTAAGCTTGTTTTATATAAGTCTATCCTAGGTTTAGGGACATGAAGTATATTTAGTCGTTCGCTATGTCTTGCGTTATATTTAAACAATGGCCAAAGGTAGCTTGGGGCATTTTGAAATAGGATTTTGTGAGTTAGTTTAGCCTTATTAAAAAGTAGGCGTTTGTGGAGTGGCAGTAACTGAAGACGTTCATGTAGGTTAGAATTGTCTGTAAACTTATCACCATTGATTAGACGCACTGCCCTTTTCTGGAGCGAATAAAGGCGTTTTGTTATTGATTTGGAGCATCCATCCCAGATTGTGGAGCAATAATCAATATGTGTTTGTATGTGGGAAGTATAGAATATCTTTCTTGTGTTTTTGTCGAGGAAGTTTTTAATTTTGGCAAGTTGGTATACTTTTTTGGCTATTTGTTTAACAAGAGCATGAACATGGGAATTAAAGGATAGATTTTGATCCATGATAAGACCCAGTGCCTTGTGTTCGGTTACACTTTCTATAGGTGTGCTACCAATGTGCAGCTGAAGACTTCCCTGCGAGTTTAGAGTGTGAAGTCTTTGCCTCGTTCCTATTAACATAGATTTTGTTTTAGAAATGTTAATTTGCATGCGGTTTGCATGACTCCAGTTAACTACACTATTTATTTCCGTTTTGTTCCTGTTATTTCCTGTATGTTTAAGACTAGGACCCTAGATTGGTATGTTTAAGACTAGGACCCTAGGTTGGTATGTTTAAGACTAGGACCCTAGGTTGGTATGTTTAAGACTAGGACCCTAGATTGGTATGTTTAAGACTAGGACCTTAGATTGGTATGTTTAAGACTAGGAACCTAGGTTGGTATGTTTAAGACTAGGACCCTAGATTGGTATGTTTAAGACTAGGACCCTAGATTGGTATGTTTAAGACTAGGACCTTAGATTGGTATGTTTAAGACTAGGACCCTAGGTTGGTATGTTTAAGACTAGGACCTTAGATTGGTATGTTTAAGACTAGGACCCTAGATTGGTATGTTTAAGACTAGGACCCTAGATTGGTATGTTTAAGACTAGGACCTTAGATTGGTATGTTTAAGACTAGGACCTTAGATTGGTATGTTTAAGACTAGGACCTTAGATTGGTATGTTTAAGACTAGGACCTTAGATTGGTATGTTTAAGACTAGGACCTTAGATTGGTATGTTTAAGACTAGGACCCTAGATTGGTATGTTTAAGACTAGGACCCTAGATTGGTATGTTTAAGACTAGGACCCTAGATTGGTATGTTTAAGACTAGGACCCTAGATTGGTATGTTAAGACTAGGACCCTAGATTGGTATGTTTAAGACTAGGACCCTAGATTGGTATGTTTAAGACTAGGACCCTAGATTGGTATGTTTAAGACTAGGACCCTAGATTGGTATGTTTAAGACTAGGACCCTAGATTGGTATGTTTAAGACTAGGACCTTAGATTGGTATGTTTAAGACTAGGACCCTAGATTGGTATGTTTAAGACTAGGGACCCTAGGTTGGTATGTTTAAGACTAGGACCCTAGATTGGTATGTTTAAGACTAGGACCCTAGATTGGTATGTTTAAGACTAGGACCCTAGATTGGTATGTTTAAGACTAGGACCCTAGGTTGGTATGTTTAAGACTAGGACACTAGATTGGTATGTTTAAGACTAGGACCCTAGGTTGGTATGTTTAAGACTAGGACCTTAGATTGGTATGTTTAAGACTAGGACCCTAGGTTGGTATGTTTAAGACTAGGACCCTAGATTGGTATGTTTAAGACTAGGACCCTAGATTGGTATGTTTAAGACTAGGACCTTAGATTGGTATGTTTAAGACTAGGACCTTAGATTGATATGTTTAAGACTAGGACCTTAGATTGGTATGTTTAAGACTAGGACCTTAGATTGGTATGTTTAAGACTAGGACCCTAGATTGGTATGTTTAAGACTAGGACCTTAGATTGGTATGTTTAAGACTAGGACCTTAGATTGGTATGTTTAAGACTAGGACCCTTAGATTGGTATGTTAAGACTAGGACCTTAGATTGGTATGTTTAAGACTAGGACCCTTAGATTGGTATGTTTAAGACTAGGACCTAGATTGGTATGTTTAAGACTAGGACCCTAGATTGGTATGTTTAAGACTAGGACCCTAGATTGGTATGTTTAAGACTAGGACCTTAGATTGGTATGTTTAAGACTAGGACCTAGATTGGTATGTTTAAGACTAGGACCCTAGATTGGTATGTTTAAGACTAGGACCTTAGATTGGTATGTTTAAGACTAGGACCCTAGATTGGTATGTTTAAGACTAGGACCCTAGATTGGTATGTTTAAGACTAGGACCTTAGATTGGTATGTTTAAGACTAGGACCTTAGATTGGTATGTTTAAGACTAGGACCCTAGATTGGTATGTTTAAGACTAGGACCCTAGATTGGTATGTTTAAGACTAGGACCCTAGATTGGTATGTTTAAGACTAGGACCTTAGATTGGTATGTTTAGGACTAGGACCCTAGATTGGTATGTTTAAGACTAGGACCCTAGATTGGTATGTTTAAGACTAGGACCCTAGATTGGTATGTTTAAGACTAGGACCCTAGATTGGTATGTTTAAGACTAGGACCCTAGATTGGTATGTTTAAGACTAGGACCCTAGATTGGTATGTTTAAGACTAGGACCTTAGATTGGTATGTTTAAGACTAGGACCTTAGATTGGTATGTTTAGGACTAGGACCCTAGATTGGTATGTTTAAGACTAGGACCCTAGATTGGTATGTTTAAGACTAGGACCCTAGATTGGTATGTTTAAGACTAGGACCCTAGATTGGTATGTTTAAGACTAGGACCTTAGATTGGTATGTTTAAGACTAGGACCTTAGATTGGTATGTTTAAGACTAGGACCCTAGATTGGTATGTTTAAGACTAGGACCTTAGATTGGTATGTTTAAGACTAGGACCCTAGATTGGTATGTTTAAGACTAGGACCCTAGATTGGTATGTTTAAGACTAGGACCCTAGATTGGTATGTTTAAGACTAGGACCCTAGATTGGTATGTTTAAGACTAGGACCCTAGATTGGTATGTTTAAGACTAGGACCCTAGGTTGGTATGTTTAAGACTAGGACCCTAGATTGGTATGTTTAAGACTAGGACCCTAGATTGGTATGTTTAAGACTAGGACCCTAGATTGGTATGTTTAAGACTAGGACCCTAGATTGGTATGTTTAAGACTAGGACCCTAGATTGGTATGTTTAAGACTAGGACCTTAGATTGGTATGTTTAAGACTAGGACCCTAGATTGGTATGTTTAAGACTAGGACCCTAGATTGGTATGTTTAAGACTAGGACCCTAGGTTGGTATGTTTAAGACTAGGACCCTAGATTGGTATGTTTAAGACTAGGACCCTAGATTGGTATGTTTAAGACTAGGACCTAGGTTGGTATGTTTAAGACTAGGACCCTAGGTTGGTATGTTTAAGACTAGGACCCTAGATTGGTATGTTTAAGACTAGGACCCTAGATTGGTATGTTTAAGACTAGGACCCTAGATTGGTATGTTTAAGACTAGGACCCTAGGTTGGTATGTTTAAGACTAGGACCCTAGGTTGGTATGTTTAAGACTAGGACCCTAGATTGGTATGTTTAAGACTAGGACCCTAGATTGGTATGTTTAAGACTAGGACCCTAGATTGGTATGTTTAAGACTAGGACCTTAGATTGGTATGTTTAAGACTAGGACCTTAGATTGGTATGTTTAAGACTAGGACCTTAGATTGGTATGTTTAAGACTAGGACCTTAGATTGGTATGTTTAAGACTAGGACCTTAGATTGGTATGTTTAAGACTAGGACCCTAGATTGGTATGTTTAAGACTAGGACCCTAGATTGGTATGTTTAAGACTAGGACCCTAGGTTGGTATGTTTAAGACTAGGACCCTAGATTGGTATGTTTAAGACTAGGACCTTAGATTGGTATGTTTAAGACTAGGACCTTAGATTGGTATGTTTAAGACTAGGACCTTAGATTGGTATGTTTAAGACTAGGACCCTAGATTGGTATGTTTAAGACTAGGACCCTAGGTTGGTATGTTTAAGACTAGGACCCTAGGTTGGTATGTTTAAGACTAGGACCCTAGATTGGTATGTTTAAGACTAGGACCTTAGATTGGTATGTTTAAGACTAGGACCCTAGGTTGGTATGTTTAAGACTAGGACCCTAGGTTGGTATGTTTAAGACTAGGACCCTAGATTGGTATGTTTAAGACTAGGACCTTAGATTGGTATGTTTAAGACTAGGACCCTAGATTGGTATGTTTAAGACTAGGACCTTAGATTGGTATGTTTAAGACTAGGACCCTAGGTTGGTATGTTTAAGACTAGGACCCTAGGTTGGTATGTTTAAGACTAGGACCCTAGATTGGTATGTTTAAGACTAGGACCTTAGATTGGTATGTTTAAGACTAGGACCCTAGGTTGGTATGTTCCGGACAAGGGTCTTAGGTTGGTATGTCCTATAACTAGGACGACCTGAAAGCCAGTGCAAGAGATAAACATACCAACTAGATGATTTACCATACAAAGTATACAAGCAAGCAACTAATTAATCAACTAATGAAGCAACCAATCACCAAGTAGCCATCAACCTACTAACCAACCAACCATCTGCAGATTTGTCCACAATATCGATACTGTTGTGTGACTAGCGGGTTTCTGATTGCCTCCTATCTTTATTTCCGAAGCACATGTGAGTGGGATATTGTTGCACGACAAGGCGAGTGTAGCCAAGGCCCTTTGGGATCGTGTTATAGTGATACACCTTCATTGCCTGGAGAGAATGGTGAGGCGGGGAGTGACCAGAGGATCAGGCAAACATTCACTTGTCCAATGAAAGGCTAGACGGACACATAATCAGATTGCAACAAGTAAATTAGTATTGGGACTCTTCGCTGGCTGTTGGAAATGAGACGGAGGGTGTATTGGGATGTCCCAAATGTTGTGATGCCTGTTCTTGGCTCAACTCAACTTAAGTATTATCGATATTTTTTCCCGTTCACTCGCTTTGAATTCAAGCGTAGTCCATAATAATACTTCTCGTTCACGGGACTGAATGTTCATGTGGATTAGCTTTCCTTTTCACCCGTGTCTCTCGCCAGTAGGCGAACCCACTCCGACTTTAGAGGTATTTGTAATCTACGTTTCCAAGTCAAGGACGAGAAGTCAACATTTTAGTCTATCTGACCATTGTAGGGGTTGAACCAGCTACCTCGGCATCAACAGACCGGATGTTAAAGAACAAGCGCTCTTATCCATTCGTCCAAGCCGACCCCACTACCGAAACTTACCGGGTGAGATTATCCAGTGAGTTTCGGTTGTTTGTTCAGTTATGATATGAGATGATATCATACGACATGCTATGATATTATTATGCCGTATATGGAACAGATGGTGCTGCTGACTGTAATTCTCTTAGAAAACCTTGATAGCAGCATGATGTCCGCACAACATGGGCCTGTAACGCCTGATTCGCTTCGCTTATGAAGCCAGAATGTTGGGCAGAAAGAAGACCCTAACCTGCACAGTTCGCGGCGACTGCACAAGCCAGGCCGCATTAAACCCCCAGGCTCAAGACACCCCCCGTCCTACATGGCATGGTACTATAAGCAGTAGATGACAGACAGTGTTCTTTGTAAACTTAATAAATGGCTAGACCATATTATCAGTACAGTTGCTGTAGTCTGTGTGCTTGTATTAGCACCAGCATTGCAGACATTTTCCTGCTTGTGTGCTTCCAATATTAATTACATTAGCTGTCAAATATGACAGTGTCAACAGACTTGTGTGGTGAATTTATTCCTAGACAGTCAGAAAAATAGGAGGACTAGCAGACGGACGCGCAGTAAAAAGGTCAGAGAAACAGACAGACATACGCTCATACTAGTAGACAGACATATTTTTATATAAGCAGACGGGCAGACATAATAACAAGCTGACATACATTGAGAGAAGCAGAAAAAGATGCAGACAAACAGACATCACACATATAAAAAGACAAATAAACAGACAGAAGAGGAGACAGACAGACAGACAGACAGACAGGCAGACAGACAGACAGACAGACAGACAGACAGACAGACAGACAGACAGACAGACAGACAGACAGACAGACAGACAGACAGACAGACAGACAGGGATGGGCGGGCGGGCGGGCGAGCAAATAAAAGCCAATATAGACAAATTAGTCACCCAGAACACAAAACAATTAGTGCAATGTGTACTCAACATTAAATGACAACAAAGTCGGTCGAAACAGCTCAGTACTTACACTTTAGATTTTGGACTGAAGGACGATATATCGCCACTTCATGGTTAACTTGTTCTTTATTTTGTTTCGTGCATCTCCAATGCTCAGTGAACATACATTTACATTATAGTACTTGTTTATTTGACTGTGCACCATGTCTTGTCCACACCTACTTTTTTTGGCAGTGAACCAATATTTTAAAAACCCTCCCCGATGTGATTCGAACAAGGAGCACGCAGCCGGACAGGGTACGTCTAGCCGCTATTCTACCGCGGTAGCCATAGTTGTGTGTACAGTGATAATACAGTCACCCAATAAAGTAATGCAGTGTTGTTGTTGTTGTTTACAGTTCCAGCTGATCCTGTATACTACAGCCTGGGAATGCAGACAACAAGATTTCACAGCATCGACGCCATTTTGGGACTGTCCGGACGAGACGCCTTTGTTTCCCAGGATACCGAAGTGCCTCATTCTATTGCCATGGCAACCAGTAATGGCTTCCAGAAAGGTATGGCGTCATTATTTATTGATGTATAGGTGTATAGACAGACACACAGACAGACATACAGACAGAGGAGCGGATGGGCTGAGGAACATATTAGTGGATAAGCAGACAGGCTGACAGATGATGGATGGATGGATGGATAGATAGATGGGTGGATGGATGAACGGATGGGTGGGTGGGTGGAAAAGCAGACAGGCAGAAAGACGATGGATGGATGTATGGATGGATGAATGGATGCATGCATGCATGCATACGTGGATGGATGCATAGATGGGTGGATGGATGGATGGGTGGATAGATAGATGGATGGATGGATGGTTTGATGGATGGATGGATGAAATGGCAGACAGACGATTACTAGATGGACGGGTGAGTGGATGGATGAATGGATAGATAGATGGATGGATAGGCAGACAGACGATGACTGGATGGATAGATAGATGGATGGATGGATGGATGAGTGCATGGATAGATAGATAGATGGATGGATGGAAGGATGGATGGATGGATGAGTGCATGGATAGATAGATAGATGGATGGATGGAAGGATGTATGGATGGATGGATGGATGGATGGATGGATGGATGGATGGATGAGTGCATGGATGGATGGATGAGTGCATGGATGGAAGGATGGATGGATGGAGATGGTTGGGTAGTTGTATGGATGGATAGAAGGGTAGACTGGCGGGTGGACAGACGAAAGAAACGGACAAACAGACTCGCAAGCTGGAAGCTGGTGGATGGACCAATAGACAGAAACGAAACCTGACGGACTGAAAGGCAGGCAAACAGGCAGACAGACGGGTCTCGTTTTGGTGGTTAGATTATTGAATGGGCTGATGAACTGATAGTTGGACAAACAGACAGAGACACAGACATACAGACAGACACAAAAGCACACAGATAGACAGACAGACACACAGAGCAAGATTGACAGACAGGCAGTTTTGATGAATGGATGGATAAATGGACGAAGGCACAGACAGGCAGATAGACAAACCTGGCAGGCACACAGACAGTTTATGGATGGGTAGATAGATGGAAGGATGGATAGACAGACCGACCAGCACACGGACAGACAGACATGCAGATAGATGTCCCAGCTCCGAACTATCTTGCATCTATCGGTGTGAGATTAGTGCACAAGCACCATCTCCATGAAGACGTGTGGAGCCCCTCTGCCCCTCTCCAAGCTCGGAAACCGCAGGGTCTGTGAGACCGCTACTGTAGCTTCACATCGTCGCTGAGACATGTTAGGATATAGCCAGGTGACGATTGCTTGGTAACGGGATATTTCGATTTAACAAAACTATTTAAGGCAGTGACGTGGTTTGGACAGCATCTCCCGTCTATTGCTATTTGGTCAGGACAATATGCGTCTAAGGCCTCAAAGACAACATCGCACAGTGTCTTATAAACGGTGCTCTTTATCTGTTTTACCTTGGAAATGATAAAGTGTGTTTCATTTGTCAGATGTACAAGCTCAGAGTGGATTGTCATTATCCTGAAGTCTATTATAGACTTGAACAGAACTATGTGCCAAATGAAGTGGTTTATATTCTACTAAGATCTAAGGCTCCAGAGACGACGCACCTCACAAAATATGTTTCGTCTCTGCATGACACACGGACACCAAGTGAAACATGTCAACCTGACTACACGTACCAGCCTCGCCGTTGTGTCGCTGTCTGGCTATTGGCAAGAGGAACTGATTTGCAGCCAAATAATATGTTTTCCCGCCGGGGTGTTGTTCTTTAGCCTTAGGGATGCTCCATCATCACAGCTTCTGACGCCAGCTTGGCTGCCGTAATGTATTCAGACCGCGACGTCTTAGGACGTTCGCCGAATCCCATCATCGCCATCTTGTCAAAAAGGCATCCCGCTGCGAGGAAAAATACAACTCTCGTGATTTGAATAATAATTTTGATCCGCAGAGCCGTCGGATAAGAAATTGAATACACTCGCGGTCTAAATTCGCGTCCTCCAATAAAAGGGGGGTTAACAATATCGTATTCAAAGGGAGAATACTCAGATTTTCCATACACAAAATAGATTTCCTTGATATCGTCGATAATCAAATTAGATGAAGAATAAATAGTAGATTCTCAACAAATTTCACACATGAAGGATTTTCTAAAGATTATGACAGCTTCCTACGGCATGGTTGTGTCTGTTTTGAGGAAAGTCTCGTGTTTTTGCCGCGGGACAAGAAGGAGAAAAACGAGTCGCAAATGAAGACGACTGGAAACTGACACCAGCGTGCTGCGATGTTAGGGGGCCTATGAGAACCGCCTCTGAGTCCATACGGACGAATGTAGTAATTGAAGCCGCACAGCAAGATACTGGTATGTCAAGGGCGGAGCTTTGTAGCATATGGGACGGTACCAGATGCAACCCAAAAATGTACATGTTTAATATTCATTGTCATAATGGAAACGTCTGAGTGGCAGGGCTATAGAACACTACTTTTATTGTGTGGGTGACACGGGATCGGTTCTCATTCTCGTTGCGTAGTGAGCAGGGTTTCATCCACGCAATCAGTAGATGCACAGTGCGTGTGGGTGTATGTAAATGTGTGTAACTGTGTGTGTATGCAACTGTGTGTATATGTGTTGGTGTATGTAACTCTGTGTGTCTGTGTGGGTGTATGTAATTGTGTGTATCTGTGTGGGTGTATGTAACTGTGTGTATCTGTGTGGGTGTATGCAACTGTGTGTATCTGTGTGGGTGTATGTAACTGTGTGTATCTGTGTGGGTGTATGTAACTCTGGGTATCTGTGTTGGTATGTTTGTGAGGAGCATTTGTGCTAAATTAGACATCCAGGATATTTAATTTTATCTGCACCTAAATGTAGAAAAGGCGCAACTATCATAGGAAGACATCATCATAGAAAGAAAGACATTCAGGCAGACAGAGAGACACACCGAAGACACACACACACACACACACACACACACACACACACACACACACACACACACACACAGACGGAAGACCATATCCTAGTTACAGGACATCGCTGTCAACAATAGCAACTTACTATTGTTGCTGATATCTTGGCAAGTTTTACGTTCAGCAGTTTGCCATTGCTTCCTGGACCACCGGTTCGCATACCAACACGGTAAAACCCCAGCGCGACACGGTATTCGAACGCGCGGTAAGTGACTCACAAATTGCGTTCGCAAGCCTTTAAGACCTCAGAGGCCGGCTTTTTTGGACCACAACGAGATTACAATCGTAAATATTACAACTGTAGAGATTACAACCGTAAATATTACAACCGTATGGATAACTATCGTAGTGATTGCAACTGTAAATATTTTAAACGTCGAAATTACAACCGTAAAGATTATAACCGTAGAGATTGCAACCGTAAAGATTTCAAACGTAAAGATTACATCCCCACCGATTACAGCGATGAAGATTAAAACCGTGAGGATTACAGCTGTGAAGATTACAAACGTAAAGGACCAAACATACGTCACCAATCGTCGCCAGCTTCCAATCATAGGCCAGATGCGGGGGGGGGGGGGAGCGATCTGCAAATAAAACAAGCAAGTATAGAGCGAAACCAAAGCAGATCTGAAGAAGCTCCAGCTGAAGCAAAACGCCGAGATACGCCAGAGTTTAACATAAACCAAAGAGAGAAAATAAATACGGCAGCAGAAAAACTTCTATACAAGCATAACATTGAGACCCTGTCTGTAGCCACCCCTGGAAAAGCAGCTTAGTCCCACACAGAAACCTTTTCTGTCCTATATTTCTTTTTAGCCTCTTGGTTCCCATAGGGAGGTCAGCGTGTCCGAGAGGTGTGTCGTGTCAACGCTTAAATGTATTGTGCTCTGAGAGCACGGTAGTAAGTTAGATCCACACACCGGTCAGTGACACATTAACCGTTGACCTCTCGTTCAGACGCAGTGGCAAACTACTGAACATAAACTTGCCGGGGAAATCAACCTGGGGTTGATCGTCATGTTCTGCAAAAGACATGTCACGTTTTATTAAGTCCCACACATGCTCCATCTAGTCGCTTCTTTTTTTTTTTTTTGGTGTGGTTCTTTTTGCTTTAAAAGTGCTCAGACTCAACTGCTGGCATGGGATGCCACTCGAGGTTCCAGGTGTGTGGTTTATACAGGTTTCGTTTCGAAGAATTTGTTTTAAAGACATTTTTGACTTTACTCAAAATATAAGTTGATAAATTTAACGTCCACTTGAAGCACCTCCTCCAAAGCCACCACAACCTCGTTCATATCCACATCTACATTCGAACGTCCCAGAATCGACACCCACTTCAGACGTGTTGTATGTACCAAGTGCTATGGCTTTTCTGACCTCCCGACTGTCAGCACCTCCAGTGCGGTTGGGGGGAGGGGGGGGGGTGTCACCTTCAGTGCGTTTGACCTTGAAGGTCTTGGGGTTTCAGGGCGAGCCTGCCTCTCGAGTGTGGCGGGGACGATCTCTGCAAACAGTTGTAGCAACTCCTTCAAGTACTGAATACCTTCATTTGCTAGGTACCTGTAATGGTGGCGCCATGCAAACTGTTCACAGACGTACCCCGTAAATAACGAAAACACAAATAGTAGATTGTACGATTTATGGCCAGGTATATTTCGCTGCATCTCGTTAGATACATACTACAGAAATCACAAAACATAAACTAAAGTAATTTATAAATCCTTTAAGCTGAAATTTACACATATTCGCACAGTAATTTCAAATGTCTATCACGGTATTTTAAACTTACTATGTACCCTTTTGACATAAGGCTTGTCAAATACATTCATACACACGTGATAATATTACATTAATGGCATGGTGTAGTTACCAACACATTACGTGTTGATGGTAGAGTAATAATTTGCTCTCATGTATACTAAAATCTTTGAATAGAAATTCTTTCATACTCCAAGTATTCTCATTCACAAGTTTAACGGTATCATTGAATGATTCATATTCCGATTATTCTCATTCGCTTTTGCTTTATGAAACTGGTACATCTTGTATGTACCTAAACAATTTTTCATACATTAAACATCGCAACAAGCATCCCATTTTACAAAGTACAGTGCAAAACACGTATTTACGGTGTTTGCTTGGGCACGCACGCCAGAGAGAGAGAGAGAGAGAGAGAGAGAGAGAGAGAGAGAGAGAGAGAGAGAGAGAGAGAGAGAGAGAGAGAGAGAGAGAGAGAGAGAGAACCTACATAAAGACTGAAGTTAGCTGCATTTGGTAACAATCTAAATTTCTGAATATGTAGGACTTTTGGCCTTTTACCGGCCGGACAAACTTCTTTTTTTTTTTTTTTGATTTTTTTTTTTGATTTATTTATTTATTTTTTATTTTTTTTTGGGGGGGGGGGGGGGGATTTTGTTTTGTGGGCATTATTTAATGTATAAACAGTATAACAAATGGATAGAGGCAAATATCCGCTGCCTTCCAGCTCCATTCTTTGTCTAACTAGATCAACAACATCAGCAATGACCTCTGGCTTCAGTAGCTATTTAACCGAGTACTTCTGAGAAGCTTCAAACGTGTACAGTATTGGCGTCAAAGAGAAGCCTTGGCTAGAACACAGTTCCGCAGGCGGGCACTGTTCTCTCTGTCGGCATGTGATACGGGCTGTACATTTGTTTCGTATCCGCCAGTTTTCTCCTCCTCTGCATGCATAGGTGATATCCAGATGTAACCATTGTTGCCAAGAATGACTGCAGCCCCAACTGGCCAGTTGGCGATGGTGGCACTCTGACCAGTTCCCGTATTTTAGACTGCGTGTACAGGCAACCATCAGACATGACATTCTGTACCTCTGCACTGATAATATCCCCTTCTTTAAGGTACAGTCTCATCATTTTCTCATCTTCTGACCTTCGTCGTCAACTCTCCACCAGGTAGATTAACTGACGACAGGATTAGAACGTAGTCCATTCGAGAATGTGTTTCCACACAACACCTTTTCTGTGCCACTTCTATGAAACGACCAATGATAACATCGCCATTTTTTCCCCGTTATATTTTGTTTTCAGGGACCTTGTAGGTAATTACTTGGTCCTCTGGCTTAGGGTTTAATAGTCTCGCGAAATGTTGTAGCTGGTTTTTTTTCGGTTTATGTAGGACTGTTATGCTTAATTGTTAAGGTTTTTATTTTCATATGCGAAAAGTATTATGGAAGAAACTGACTACGGAGAAGCAGCAGACTAAACTCTAAGCCTATTTAATATTTGAAAGCACCACGAGTCAAATTTTATCCGCAGATAATTTCATTCGCCTTTGGTCAAACACAAGAAAATGAAAAATATTATGTCCCCTACAACTGACAAAATTATGTCCCTTGTGACTTTCTGGAGCATGAACTTCAGTAATGGGACTCCATTCTCTTCTGCAGCGTACCGGGGAGATGTCAAACATGTTTGGATTGATTGAACATTGATTTACAAGCCAGGAATGCTAATTTTCCTCTTAATCCTCGTTTATCATTTCTATTTTGGTGACAGTAAAAGATTATAATCAAATCGTCGATGTTTACAAATATGGCTTTCAACTTAATCTTTCCATTGGTAGAGAGGAGCGGTGATTACGCCCCCTTGCTGCAATGAAAGAAATAACAGGGTGATTTTAACATGGGCAATTTCAAGACAATTTCCTGCAATAATAGACCTGGGCCCTCCAAGTCGGATAGAGTGACAAGAAAGAGCTCTTCATCTACTACACCTCAAAGACATGCTTCACACACTCTGCCAGACAGGAGCCTCGTGTTTTAATGTGAAGTGAAATAGGTCAGCATGATGGCGGGACTGTAAGCTTTTTCAGACGTCTGCTAAAATTAATTTATTTGCCTGGTCTCGCTTCCTGTGGAAGACAAAATAAACACAGTAGCAAAGTTGCAATACAGTCATAGTTGTTGCTGTTGTTGATTCTGGTGTTGTCGTAGTAGTAGTAGTAGTAGTAGTAGTAGTAGTAGTAGTAGTAGTAGTAGTAGTAGTTGTTGTTGTTGTTGTTGTTGTTGTTGTTGCGGTGGTGGTTGTTATTGTCTCTGTTGTTGTTTTCATTAATGTTATTCTTGATGTTGTTATTTTATTTGTAGTAGTAGCAGCAGCAGCAGCAGCAGCAGTAGTAGTAGTAGTAGTAGTAGTAGTAGTAGTAGTAGTAGTAGTAGTAGTAGTAGTTGTTGTAGTAGTAGTAGTAGTAGTAGTAGTAGTAGTAGTAGTAGTAGTAGTAGTAGTAGTTGTAGTAGTAGTAGTAGTAGTAGTAGTAGTAGTAGCAGTAGTAGTAGTAGTAGTAGTAGTAGTAGTAGTAGTAGTAGTAGTAGTAGTAGTAGTAGTAGTAGTAGTTGTAGTAGTAGTAGTAGTAGTAGTAGTAGTAGTAGTAGTAGTAGTAGTAGTAGTAGTAGTAGTTGTAGTAGTAGTAGTAGTTGTTGCTGTTGTTGTTGTTGTCGTTGTTGCTGCTGGTGTTGTTGTAGCAGTAGCAGCAGTATGAGAAGTAGTACCAATCACAGCTGTAGTAATAAAATTAATAATAATTGTGATGCATTGTGGTTATTGCGCTTACTTATCCAGTCAGTGGACTGGGATCAAATCCCAGCAGTAGTAGGATCATGTGTGTGACAGAAATGGCTCTATCATTGATCCAGCCTCATTAAATATACCGGGTTATTCTCAGAATATTCTAGAACAGAGGAACGACGAAATAGAGAACTGGTCATCCCAAGTCATCACCCAGTTTCTAGGACAGTGGTTCTCAACCGGTGGGGAATTCCCCCTAGGGGTGAATTTTAGGGTTTCCGGAGGTCGGGGGTGGGGGGGGGGGGGGGGGATGGAATTACGATTATTTCAAGATCGCATTAATACAAGAACCAGTTACTTGATATTGTTTTTCCATCTAAATTTTACAGTTCTGTACTTCTCGCCCTAATGAAATTCGTTTTATAACGTAAGTAGACCCCGCAAATCAAGCTTTATGTAGATGTCTAGACTTGCTCTAGTATATGCTATTAAATTTAGCTTCCATTATTGCGTATACTGTGTAAGGGGGGGGGGGGTTTGTTAGGTAGGAAATACGAGGGGGAAAAAAGGGGGGGGGGGGATGACGATCTGAAAATATGGTGAAGGGGGACACGGGCCAAATGTGTAGGTAGGAAATACGAAAAAGAGGGGGGGGGGGGGGAGATGACGTTCTGAAAATATGGTGAAGGTGGGGCACGGGCCAAAAAAGGTTGAGAACCACTGTGTTAGACGAAATTTTCGACACGGAGATGACATACCAATTCCAATTTTCAGTCTGATTTCGGATTCCCTGCTAGACGATGAGACAGCAGTGGCATGTGGAACGGCAAGTGACAGTCATAGTGATTTCGAAGATGATTTTCCAGCTGCTCGACGCTTTGAACAGTGAAAACTGAATGATCTAATACGAGATCTATATCTCTCCAAGAAATCTTCAGAACTGTTGGCTTCAAGATTTAAAGAAGAAAAATATTACTAACTACTGAAACAAAGGTTACGTTCTATCGCAGCAGAGAGCATGGATTTCTACCATTCTTTTGTAAAGAAAACAACCTTGTGCTTTTTACTTACGTAAGAGATCTTGTAAGTGAATAGGGTGTAAGTTTTACACTAGTGGAGTGGCGACTTATCATTTACAGCTCTAAAAGAAGTTTGAACGGTGTTCTCTTACATAATGGTAAAGAATATTGCTCAATTACAATTGTTCATTATACTACAATGAAGGAGAAGTATGCAACAGTAAGCACAGTTCTGGAAAAATTGAAGTATTTAAAACATAACTGAATGGTTTGTGTAGATCTTAAGATGGTGAACTTCTTGCTTGGCCAGCAAATGGGATTCACCAAATATCTATACTTTATATGTTTGTGGGATGGCAAGGCAAAGGATACCCACTGGACAAAGAAACAATGACCGTTGAGGCATGAATATAAAGTTGAAGGGAAAAAAATAATGTCAACAAGCCTCTCATTGATCGAAAAAGAATTCTACTGCCACGATACCCATATGACGCTTGGCTTGATGAAGCAATTTGTTAAGGCACTGAACAAAGATGGAACCTGTTTTAATTACGTATGCAGAAAGTTTCCGGAAGTTAGCATAGAGAAACCTAAAGCTGGAATTTTTGATGGACAATGGACCTCAAATTAGAAATTTATTAAACGGTCCAAATTGTATGGATTCAATTAACATAATATAGTCCATAGCCTAGTAATCATTTGTTTTAGTTCTGCAAATCTTTCTGGGTAACATTAAAGCAGACACTTATTCTGAATTAGTTAACAACATGCTGTCGATTTTTTATAAGCCTGGATGCATCATGAGCATAAAATTGAGCTACCTCGATAACCATTTACATTTCTTTCCCGAGAATTTTAATGACTTTAGCGAGGAGCAAGGTGAAA
>JACEFZ010007761.1:0-10000 GCA_014155875.1 Cepaea nemoralis | reverse complement strand
AAACAAACAACTCTTTAAATGTTAAAGGCCAAATAAACAGTTATTAAATGTAAATAAACATTTGCGCAACCTTGACTGCGTCGACAAGAACGCATATTATTTAAAATACGGGAAGAGGGTAGGAATCAAAGAACGTTTAAGAAATATTTACCATACAGGAAGGCCTCGAAGTTTAGGCTTAACGTACCCAATCCTATAATGTCTTACAGCTGGAAGATAACTAACATTCTAAACAATGACGAGTGATTCTGAATCATTCATGATAAATATATCAAGAGTGTGGTTTGCTACCGGATCTATGTTCTGTCTACAGAGAATTAATAATCAGATGATCACAGAAATGCTGGAATTAAGAGTTGGAGGTCACTATATACACTTTTTATGTTAGGAATAAGAGTTGGCGATTATAATATAAACATTATATGATAGGAATAATAGTTGGCGGTTATAATATAAACATTATATGCTAGAAATAAGAGTTGGAGGTTATAATATAATTAATCGTTGCGGAGAATAATTGTGGAGGGGATACTATAAACAGTATGTCTTTTGCAGAAAATACAGTTGTTTTTTTATTCGCATATCCTTTACAGGACAACGCTGTCAACAGCAGCATCTTTCAGCTGTCTGTTGATTTCTTGGCAAGATTACGCTCAGTAGTTTGCCATTGCTTTCTGAGCGGCCGGCTCAGTATCCCGCAAGTCACCAACGGGGGTCGAACCGCCTCCAACTCTCGCCCGCTACGAGACTCTGCGTGATAAACGGGATTACGGAGAAAGTGTTGTAACCCCTCGGCCAGAGAGACCGGCAGATAATACAGTACTGATAGATAAAACGGCGAGAGAGCTCCAACAACCGGTCAACACTGTAGTTATAACTGTTTGTTTTTTGTTTTGTTTATTTAAATATGGATCTAGCACCACGTGTCAAGTAAGCATTAATTGATTCAGTGTCGAGGGATAATATATCGTTAAATGTGTCCCTCCATTGACACAAGTACGGTATATTGCCATTTTTGTTTTGTTTCGTAGTATCTTCCGCAGTTTAAATCTTCAACGAACGGAGTTTTACATTATAATGCTTCTTCATTTGACTGGTTACCATGTTTTGTCCAAATTTACCTTTTGTTTTTCACTGAATCATTTAAAACTTAACTATTATTGTTGACTTTCTATACATGTGTTCATTGTAATTCTCCGCAGGTAGTGCGGGGATAGTCAACACTAAGTACCAGCAACATTTTAAGACTCTACTCTCAGCTTCATCTAACGGCGCTCACGGAGCCTGCAGTACGGCTCGCCAGAAGGCCACCAACATCCCGCACGTTCCCGAATACCACGGCAACCGAACTCAATCCCAAACTCAAGATCAGAAGACAATGAGGCATCTCGAAGATGAAGGCAACGATGCCAATGAAGATAATGACGACGATGATGACATTGATGATGAAAACGACGGTGATGATTATGATAAACACAGGAAAAAGCAGCGTCGTAATCGAACGACCTTCACCACATATCAGCTGCACGAGCTGGAACGTGCCTTTGAGAGGTCACACTACCCGGATGTTTACAGCAGAGAGGAGTTGGCCTTGAAGATTAACCTACCGGAAGTCCGGGTACAGGTCAGTCGGAATATTGTCTTCTTTTCTTTAGATAATTCAGTTTATGGCGAGCTATAGCACATAGAAAGATATCCCGGGAAGGTTAACCCGGTCAACAAATGCCCGCAGAAGTCGGGTGTGTCGGCCTAACGGCGCAAGAACGCAGCTCTGCTGTAAACAGGCACAACGCAATCACATCCGAAAAAAACACTCCGGATGAACGAAGAAGAAGAAGAAGAAGAAGAAGAAGAAGAAAGATATCAATTGCAAAGAGAAAACGAGTGTTGAAGTGCTAAATAGAGCCTGTACTTTAGGATAGATGTGAAACGTGGACAATGAGCAGACAATCTGAAAAGCATCTAATGACAGTGGACATGTAGTTTCTGAGGAACATGCAAATAATACCATTGACAGACAGAAAAACCAATGAGCAAGTCCTTCAAGAAACAAATGAACATTTTTAACTGATTGGATAACCGAACGAATGAACTATGTTTATTTTCAAAGGGTCACAAATTGAACATCACAATTTTTTGGACACGTTATGAGAAGAAATAAATTGGAGAACTTGTTGACAACTGGCAAGATTGAGGGGAAAAGAACAAAAGACAGACAGAGAAGTAGATATATAGATGGCTTGATCACATGGCATTATCGAGACAAGAAGACAGTCTGATCCACGACTCTAGTGATCGTGTGAGATGGCGAAACATGACCGGCCCCGCTTATCTGCATGGCACATGATGATGATACATTGTTTTGAGTGCTAGAGCTGTATATGTTAGAAGTTCCGTTTATCCTTCTGTTTTTATCCTTGCAGGTATTGGTTATCCTTTAAATAGGCATTCAGTTAATATCTCGGGCTCAAAGATCCCTCTGCCATACACCGCAAGGTACTATACTGGCAGTAAATGACAGTTAATATCGATTGATATATTACATTGATTTGTTATCTAGAGCATTATGTTTCAGAGGTTCAGTTTATATTGATCTGAATGTTGTTTATTTGTTTGACAAAAATGCATATGTAACAACTGTATATTTTACATGTTCGGTTAACCGAAGGCTCATAATTATATGGATGATGTTTTCTAGCAATTCCTTTTATAGTGATAAATACATTATAGGTTCAGTTTATAGAAATTCATTTATAGATGTTCCCTTTATAGACCTTCGCATGTTAGATGTTCCTTTCGTATGTATTTATATCTTATCTTAGAGGTTCCGTTATTGAGATAGATATTTAGAGGCTCGTTTTCAAGATATTTATATCTTATGGGTTCCATTCATTGCGATTGACATTTAGAGGTTATTTTTATCGATTGTGGTATCTGAGTGGTTTCATTTATTGCGATTTATAACATAGGGATTGATTTGCTAAAGTTTATATTTATAAAGACACGTTGTGTTGGAGTTAGTTCGTTAGAGGTTCAGTTTTGGAGGGCTCGTATTGTTAACTGTTTAGATTATGTGCCGAAGGGGTTACAAATTTAATTCATTCGAAACCTCGCATACCGCGTTCCAAACATAGCTGTGGGCGATCTGGAAGCAGGCAGCCTTGCGTTGGTTTCCAAATAATGGTATGAGTGCCGGTCATTCAGAAAGCAATGGCAAACTATTAAACGTAAACTTGCCCAGGAAACACAAACAGTCAAAAAATGCTGGAGTTGATTGCTACGTCCTGTAAAGGATATGCAACTAACTTTTTTTAATATAGATTCATATGTTAAGGATCCCGTGAATAGAGATGCGTATATTAGGGGGTCCAATTACAGAGATTCATATGATGGACTGATCTAGAATAGTAATGTGCAATCTGACCAAAAGCTACATAGGACTAAACGAGATAAAAATAACGAGATAGGACAAAACATGTAATATTACAGCTAAGACAGAACCATTGCAATTAAAAGTTATAACGTAAATGTTTAAAGTAACAACTAAGACGGAGACATTTAACAACTAAGATAGAAATATTCAAAGTAGCATATAAAACAAAAATATTTAAAATAACAGATAGAACAGAAATATTAAAAATAACAAATAGAACATAAATATTTAAAGTAACAATTAGAACATACATATTTAATGCGTTAATTAGGGCATAAACATGTAAAGTTACAACTATCAAACAGTTAAAGTAATAACTAGGGAAAACATATTTAACATAGCAACTAGATCAGAAAATGTTAAAGTAACAACAAGGGATATAAACATCTCAAGTACAAACTAGAATATAAATATTCAAATATACAGCTAAAGCAGAAAATTTACATTCACGCATATGATAGAAACATGTAAAGTGACAACCAGAACAAACACATGTAAAGTCCAAAGCTATTTAAAGTAATAACTAGGGCAAAAAAGTCTACATCAACAGCTCAGAAATAAATATTTAAAGTGGCAACTTGATCACAAATATTTAAATTTAATAAGCAGGAGAGAAACATTTAAATTAGCAGTTGTACGTCACCATTTAAAGTAATTAAGACTGATACATCTAACATAACTCATTCATTCAGAAGCATGTCCTTTGCAGAACTTTGCTCCCATAACAACCGTCCGGAAAATTTCTCCATCACAAACAAAATGTGTTTCGTCCGATACACCCATCTGGAGATCATCCACCACATCCTGCACCTATCTTCTCAGGCCTTCATCTTCCTCTCTTCCCAGGTATATACCACTCTATGATTGTTCTCTCCAAACTTTTAAGATGTTTCAAGTGACCATAATATTTCAATTTTCTTTGTTTTATCGTCTTTAGTAGCCAACCTTCTTCAATATTCAGCTCTTGAAGTATGGATGCATTGTTTTTTTCTATATCCAATATATTTTTAGAACTCGTCTATAACATACCCTCCAACTACAGAAGCACCCGTAATTTATGTCTCCTAGTCACGGATGAGAAGTCAACATTAATAAGTTCAGCAGTTTGCAACTGTTTTCTGAGCGACCGACATTCGTACCATTGTCAAAATCACCGCAAAATGATTTTCTTCCAAATCTCCTTCGGACGCTTCCCCACAGCTTCCGCGTAATTCCGTTGTCCATGTCCATGATTCTCTGCCGTACATCAGGATTGGCTCGATATATTTCTTCAAAATTCCTTTTCTCACCACCATTAACAAAGATATATTGCAGAGAATTATTCCTCATTTGTTGAAATGCTGCTTTTACTTGAGTCATTCTGTATTTGATGTCCTTTATTCACCTTCTCTCTGCGGTTATTAAAATAACCGAATACTTAAGTGCATGTCAACATGGTTCCATTTGTTGTAATGTTGCACTTGGGCAGATATTTTTTCTTTGTAATTACAATAACTTCTTTTGTTCTGTTATTCAAACTACGCCTTTTGTTCTAACTCTCTGTTACAATTGTATAGGGTGTATTTTTAATGACTGTGCAGCGTTTGTGACAATATTACCGGTCCAAGTTTTGTATTACCCTCTGTAAAGTGCATGCAACATAATAGATACATACAAAGCTTGGACAGTCTGGCGTGTCTGACTCTAATTCCCATATTATTCATCTCTATCTCTATTTCCCATATTATTCATCGCTATCTATATTTCCCATATTTTCATGTATACATCTATTTTTTTTTTTTTAGATCTCCGCACATTTTCTTTTGTCCTGTTAATTCCAGAGGACCGACTTTCTAGTTAATCATTTTTGAGGTTTTATTTACTGTGTGCCGTATCCATCGCCAGCCAAAGCTGCAGTCATTAAACATACACCCTGTATCAACCATTTCCTGTAACTGCGGTTCCTTTTTAGCGACCAAAACCATATCATCAGCATAACGCGGTTATTAACATAATTCCCACCAAGAGACGTTCCTGGCATGTCTTGTATTGATCTCATTATTTCGTTGTACAAATTGAACAGATCGGGTGATAATACACAACTCTGAATAACACCTTATTTAATGTGTTGAAAAGTGTCCAATTGGTTGTCAATTTTAATATTTATAATGTTAGCCACAGAGAAATGATTGGTTAAGCATCATGAGGCAGTTGCAAGATCATTGCCGCAAAGATGATAAATCAGATGGTATGAATAGATTCCGGCGGGACATCGCCCATAAATTCCCGGGGCCTTACCAAAAGTTCAATTATTGCGCCTTGTTTGGGACGCTTGTCGAAGCAGACGACGATATCATGCCGTCTCCAGGCAACAATCCCCTTTGTCACGGTGAAGACACTCAATGTCATCCCCAAAGAGACAACCCCATCAGATGAGCTAATTTGAAAGGCTACTGCTTTATTCTCTTTTCTGCCAAATCGTGGCTTCCTCGGGCATAACACAAAAGCATGTTCGAGTGAAGGACAGTTGCTTCCGAAAGACTGAATTGATATCTGACACTCGCATTCATGATACTTTGAACGGGGAAAATATAAGGCTGGAAATTCGATAATTATGTCAGTTCATTGAAGAATATTGGACTATCAGGAACTAATTTTAGGGACAAAATATTTCTTTCACCGGGTGTTTATTGTAATGAAGAAGTTAAATTCGTGTATTTGGGTCTCTTCTTTTGTCTGACTGCGGTATTTTCTCAACAAAAAATACTTTTTTTAAAAAATTAAATTTTCACTATGAAGTATATGATTATACGTTTGTTGATTGTTCTGTGGTGACAAACTTGTCTTAATTCTCTCTGTGACATTTATTTGTTACAGAAACCCAATTTGTCTCTGTTGTTACGTTGATTCCTTCTGTTCCGTATTATTCCTTGATGTATTAGAAATCAAAGCGGTTATTACATGCAGTAACTGTTTAGAATTTAAAGTGTTAACGTGTGTGTGTGGGGGGGGGGGGGGAATGAAAGAATGTATGGTGTCTGCATTCATTCTCTCTCTCTCTCTCTGTCTCTCTCTCTCTCTCTCTCTCTTTCTTTCTCTCTCTCTCTCTCTCTCTCTCTCTCTCCTCTCTGCTTCTCTCTCTCTCTCTCTCTCTCTCTCGCTCTTTCTCTCTCTACGCCTTCCCTCCCCACCAACCTTTCCACTATATACATCTTTTCGATAGTGAATTCTTTATCTTTTTTCACCACAATTGACATATTTTCGCTAGTGAATTCTTTATCTTTTCTTCATCACTGTTTACATCTTTTCGGTTGTGATTTCTTTTTCTTATTTTCTCCACTATTGTATATTTTGTTTATCTTAATTTTACCAATATTTACATCTTTTTACTAATGAATTCTTCATTTTGATCCCACAAATTTACGTCTTTTCGGTCGCGAATTCTTTATCTTTTTTTTATCATCACTATTTACATCTTTTCGCTAATGAATTCTTTATCTTAATTTCACCTTTATTATAATATTTTCATGAGTTAATTCTTTATCTTTTTGTTTTCCCCCACCGCTATTTCCATCTTTTCGCTCTCGAATTCTTTATCTTCGTCCCCCACTATTTATACAGCCTGATATAACCACAGACAACCAAGCGCCTTGTCAGCTGATTATCGCCGTTGCCAGTCGCAACTCAGGCTACCATCACTGCGCCGTCCGTGACGAAACTCAACCAGATGTGGTGACGTATCGCTCACAACTCCAACAGACAGAACCCCCTTCGCGCCACAGATGATAATAATGGCAAGGGTTTAGGCAAATTAATAAAAAGGACATTTTTTATCCGGTTAGGGATCAGTGGGGCGGTTGAAACCCTCATTATAGTTTCACACAGGAGAGTGTCAAGAGGGCGATAGAGGCGCTGCTTCCCGGACACAAGATCACATGAGACCTTAGTTGTACCATCTGAGGTTGTCAAGAACTAAGGCGTCATTAGCTTGCTGCCATCTCCTGACGTTGGTCTCTTTCTTTGGCTCATTCTCTACCCCCGTCCGTTTGCAGGGACTACTAACAAAGAGACGCCAGTTTGCTTGTAGCTATTCAGAATTACCTCGCAAAGGGAATGAGAGACGAGACACGGGTGGGAGTGAGAAGACGTGCCTATCATGAACATTTTATGTCAGTTGTGGAAGTAGTCTAACCATTCGCTCCTAAAGCTTTCCGTTTCAGTTTTCTAGATGCGTGTATCATCATCATCATGTGACGGTATTACCTTCAGTAGCACACAACAACAAACATCAATCACAATACAACACAGAAACATACAATCAATCAATCAATTATGTGCCATGCCGGAAAGCGTGGGCGGTCATGACTCGCCATTTCACTCGATCACCAGTGTCGTGGATACATACATGCTTGCTTTATTTCGTTCTCTCGCTTTGAACTCAAGCGTAGTCTATACACGTGTTACTACTTCTAGTGCGCTGAACTGGCTTTTGTGTATAGTTTAGCTTTCCCTATTACCAGTGTCCCTCGCCAGAAGGCGAATCCACACCGATTTCTGATGTGCTAGAAACTTACCTTCCCAGGTCAAGGACGAGAAGTCAATATTTTAGTTAAACTGACTGGTGTAGGCGTTTAACCTGCTATCGCGGCATCAGCGCACCGGGAGTTTAAGAGCGAGAGACGTAAAATGACTATACAAGAAAAGGGGGACGCCCGTAGCAGCATCCTGCGGTGCGTATATGAAGTGTAAAAACCATCATAGGTTTGTAGGCCTGATTCCTTGCAGAAATATGTGGTTTCGAATGCGGTATGCGGGATTACGAATTGCCTTCATAATCACTTCGTCACAAAGCCAAAATACACTAAACAAATAAATAGCCAAAATCAACACAGAAATTTAGTAACCAATAGAACGACACAATACAATGAGTGACCAATAGAACGAGACAATACAATGAGTGACCAATAGAACGAGACAATACAATTAGTGACCAATAGAACGAGACAATACAATGAGTGGCAAATAGAACGAAACAATACAATGAGTGACCAATAGAAAGACACAATACAATGAGTGACCTATAGAATTAGACAATACAATGATTGACCAATAGAATGAGACAATACAATGAGTGACCAATAGAATGAGACAATACAATGAGTAACAAATAGAACGAGACACTACAATGAGTGACCAATACAATGAGACAATACAATGAGTGACCAATAGAACGAGACAATACAATGAGTGACTAATAGATTTAGACAATACAATGAGTGACCAATAGAACGAGACAATACAATGAGTGACCAATAGAACGACACAATACAATGAGTGACCAATAGAACGACACAATACAATAAGTGACCAATAGAACGACACAATACAATGAGTGACCAATAGAACGAGACAATACAATTAGTGACCAATAGAACGAGACAATACAATGAGTGGCAAATAGAACGAGACAATACAATGAGTGACCAATAGAAAGACACAATACAATGAGTGACCTATAGAATTAGACAATACAATGATTGACCAATAGAATGAGACAATACAATGAGTGACCAATAGAATGAGACAATACAATGAGTAACAAATAGAACGAGACACTACAATGAGTGACCAATACAATGAGACAATACAATGAGTGACCAATAGAACGAGACAATACAATGAGTGACTAATAGATTTAGACAATACAATGAGTGACCAATAGAACGACACAATACAATGAGTGACCAATAGAACGACACAATACAATAAGTGACCAATAGAACGACACAATACAATGAGTGACCAATAGAACGAGACAATACAATGAGTTACTAATAGAATTAGACAATATAATGAGTGACCAATAGAACGAGACAATACAATGAGTGACCAATAGAACGTGACATTACAATGAGTGGCAGTTCTGAGCAAGTGGCGACATAAACCAATGGAGTGGCTTTAACTGTCGTAAATTTAAAATAAAAAAAATGTGCGATGTAAACAGCTGAAACCGTCTATTTCAGTTTGTGTGAGTGTATGGGATTGCCCTGAGTGCTGTGATTTTCTTTCTTGACTCAGCTCGATTCAATACTTATCTGAGCTATTACTTTCCTTGTATAATTAAATACTATATGTCATTAATGAACTTATATGATTCCTAACCGTATATTATTACTAATGCAACAATATGTTCCTCAGTATGACCTACAGAACAGAAGCGGCCAAATGGAGACGCCAGGAAAAGAACGAGTTTGCCAAATTGAGCGAATGCCACACTGCCCAAGCCGTGCCTAAGTTCACCAAATCATTAAACCTGGAACCCTCCTCCCTCCCCATGGATCCGTGGTTGACCCCAGCTATAGCCGGCATGGCCACGGCCTGACATCATCATCATTCCCCATAGCACATCCAGCCTTGTCATGAGTAGCCCAACGTCCAGGTCTTTCCCCGACTACCTGCCAGCGTCGCTGACCTCATCCTGCAGCAATCTGACATCCCACTTCCAGGGACTGTCCGGAGTGTTTAACCCGGTTATGTCCAGTCGGAGACGCAGACAAGCTAATTCGGACATGGACGTAAACGACAAGA
>JACEFZ010007760.1:10000-34395 GCA_014155875.1 Cepaea nemoralis | reverse complement strand
TACCCATAGGCCCCCGGGGTTTCTTCTGGAAAACCCAAAAAGTATGCAGTCTGCAGATGACTCCCACAGGGGTTTTTTCGATTCGGACTTTCCATGTAATGGATTTGCTATCCAAGCAATATTCCATTTCGTGCCACTAGGAATTTTTTCCACCTTTTATGAAGCCCACCCGTGGGCTTTTGATTCGGACTTTCCACGTAATGGATTTGCTATCCAAGAAATTTTCCCTTTTCGTGCCACTAGGACACTTTTCCACCTTTTATGAAGCCCACACAGCGAGCTTTCGATTTGGCTTTCACATAATGGATTTGCTATCCAAGCAATATTCCATTTCATGCCTCGGGGTCGCTTTTGAAACCCGACATACCTGTGGTATGAAGTGTGGCAGTCTGAATACGTCTTCATGCACCTTTAATGTAAACCTGTATGTATTTAAAAGTAAGCTGCGGTCAACTTGAGCTTGTTATATCTCCATAGAGCTTGTCCTCAAATGAAGCGGTTGGGGGCCCAAAAATATTTTCTCTGTTCTGCATATTTGGGCAATCCTGCAGCAAATGTTTTGCTGTCTTTTTTCCAGTTCTACATTACATTCATCGGTATCTCCCATCTTTATTTTATTGAACAAGGATATTTCAGCCTGTTTGTCCTGTACGGTGTCTAAGATTGCTACTTTTTCTCTTCGGTCGATTTTTGAAATATGCATCATCCTTCTGATGGCCTGGATGCTCTAATTCCCATTTGGTTCTATAAGTCCTTTTTATCAACCCCTTTGCCTCATTATAGTTATGTCTATGTCAGGCTGTGTTTCGTCCGCCCTCTTTTGCCATCTGTCAGCCTCTCTTTTTCCGGGTATACTCAATGTGAGGGGATCCACTGTATTACAACGTCTTTTGGATTTCTGGCATAGACCATGGAGTGCTACTCTTAGATCAGCTAGTTCTGTGCTGTTATTGCTCTTCAGTATTGAGACAGCTGACTTTGCATCTGTGAAGATAGCTATTTGCTTCTCTTTATTTTCCTCCATCAGGAGCATTTCTGCTACAGTTTTCAGAGCCTCTACCTCCGCTTTGAAGTTACTTGAAAATTTTCCAGTTACCACTGAATGTGTTTTTTTCACTCCATTTTTTAAATTTAGGAGAATTCCTCCTCCTCCATTCTCTATTGAATTTTTGCTTGATCCATATATATATGCATGGGTCCAATTGCTGCTTGGGTAATGTTCTTTTATGTAGTTTAGGGTTATTTCTCTTCTTTCGGTTTCAAGCTGAGTGTTCTTTTTCTCAATACTAGGAATGTTTTCTATCATCTCAGGCGGTTGCTGCTGTCTCCAAGCTGGGAACTTGTGTGCATTGTAAATGGGTTTGACTGTTGATATGTTAAGGATAGGATCTGCCCCTCCCCCGATGTGTCTCCACCTTGCCGTGGTGGGGGAGCTTGCGTGTCCCATCGACCCCATGTGCTTGCTGATGGGTGAAAAAACTACATATCGGACAGCATATGGGATAGGGACCAGACTAAGAGAGACACAACCTGCTGCTCTGCAGGTGACTGAGGATAGCAGTCAAAAGTTTAAAAAGGTGCACGAAGGCAGACGCTTTTGGTCCGGACAAAACTCTTAAGGCTCCCTGTCGAGGGCTGTGGCTGAACGCCTTTAAAGTAGTATGTTAGCTGGTATTTGATTATTATTTCTGGATTGTGGTGCTGGATTGACCCCAATCCAGCTGGGTTAGGGGTTAGGGGTTAGGGGTTAGGGTTAGGGGTTAGGGGTTAGGGTTAGGGGTTAGGGTTAGGGGTTAAGGTTAGGGGTTAGGGTTAGGGGTTAGGGTTAGGGGTTAGGGGTTAGGGTTTTTTGTGTGCTCCTAATTATACTTTCTGGATTGACCTGGCTGGATTGCCCCCAATCCAGCTCGGGACCAGGGCGGTTTGGGTAGGGTAGGTATGTAAGGGTCGATAATTCTAATAAAAGACGTGTTTTTTCTAAGAGCAGATAACTGAGTTGTGTGTATAATATTTTAACTAATTGTAAAAAATAAAATAAAAATAAAAGACAAGCAGAGGCGCGCGGGGCGGGCGGCGGGCGCAGGAGCAAGCGCTGCCGACCGGTCGCGTGGAGCGGTCGACCCCAGTAAAGCAGTGTCTTGTAGTACCCAATTGCCAGTCATTGGTGAGTGATCACTAGTCCGGTTATTGACGAGTACTGTGGTGGGGTTAGGTGGGTGGAAGTCTCGAACCGCGCCGGGTGTCATATGAAAATTATAATAAGTAAAAAGGTATATACAGCGTGTATATGATCTGCAGTGGATCGTAGTGGTTTATAAAACTATCATCAAGTAGATTACACCTCTTCAAATGAAAACCTTAAAAAAGTAAAGATGCATGTAGTAACGGTTGTAAGGGGGCGTAGCTTTAGTGGTATTCGTTGTTAAGGGGTTGGTGAGTGGTGATGTACCTATAACAAGCTTCCGAACAATTTAAAGGGATGGGCGAGTGGCGAAGTGGCTAAGTAAATGCGTCGGTTCCTTGCTAAGAGACAGAGGAGTTGCCTAGATAAAGGCTCCAGGTCGTTGTCAAGGGGTTGGTGAGTGTACAAATAGCTAAATAACTGCTTCTGATCCTTGTTAAGAGGTGGGCGAGGGGCGGATTGGTTGGATAATTACGCCCGTTCCTTGGTAAGAGCCAGGGTGATCGAGTGGAGAAGTGGGTAAATATAGGCATGGAGGTATACCACCGACACATTCAACGCATAATTTCGGCGTCGGTCGTCAGAAGACCAAGGATATTTTCATTATATGTCTATTTTAAAGGGGTCGATTGTTTGTTATAACGGGGTTACTATTATCTATAGTGGCTGGGACTTAAATACTATCAGCATACCGGTTACAGCTCTTCAAATGAAAACTTTGAAAAGTGTAAAGATGGCCGATGGTTTTAGTGGGTATGACTCTGTGATATTCGTTGTTAAGGGGTGGGGTGAGTGGGTGTGTAACTAGATAAACGCTTCCGAACACTATCATCGGGTTCGAATCCCAGTGGGGTGGTCTAGTGGTAGAAGAAATATTGATAATATTTGGTTACTTAGTTGTGATTTCGAGCTCGTTGTTATTAACCCGGTTATGTTTAGAAAAGTAGAGGTGGTGTGCTGGTTGCGGAGTATGTTTAGGGGGTACCCCAGACACCGTGGAAGTGACAGGTTCGAATCTCGGAACTTTGTCGTGGGTAAGATTTCCAGTCATCAAGGTGTGGGTGTCGTCGCGGCCACAAGTCCCACCGCTGATGAAAAACACAGGCAGCAGATTTCACCATTGTACCTACGAGTCACAAAATATAAGCTAACTTAACATTCAGAATATGACCTCAACAGGTGTTGCCAAAAATCAATACTTATTCTCATAAGGGCTAATCCAGGGGATTATCGTCATCGTAATGACCAAGTCAGGTTAATAATATTTCTTATATCTCCGCCATTGCAAATAGTTCGCGATATTAATAAATGTTCATATAAAGGTTGGAAGGGGATTAAAAGATTAACACCTATTGTCGGGCAATCCAATAAACATCAATAACACTACCCTCGATTTTTCTCATAATTGCCGATTGGAGATTATGGGCTAGGTGTATGTGTCCTTATTTAGTTAAAACAGGTGGTATGAGTAGGAGATATCACAAACAGTATCAGCATGTGCCACTCTGATCTTAAATGTCAGTAGTTCGTTATTCTTGTGACATTGAAAACGCTTGTGGTTTGAAGACAGATGGTGTACTATGTTATTGGGTGGTGTATATAGATTGACCAGTATGTGAAGTTGATAAGGTCACCCCTGCCAGCGCATCGTAGCTGTGTTGTGACTTGTCGCCTATTACATCCGGGTGTAAAAATAACCAAAAATATTTCACATCAACTCAGACATGCCTCTATATAGCTGCACTGCGAACATGGCTAGAGTCTACTTTAGGAAAGTATCGTGTATCTGTGTATACGGGTTTACCACTGCTTATATATGTGTGCAGTATTATTAGAAAGCGGCCGTTATGTCTACATTATCAAAGTATGTTGCCTTACAGAACTGGTATAGTATCTATGTGTCTGCTACGTTGTATGTTTTGTCATGTTGCCTTGTAGTATTTGGAGGGAGTTTCATGCGGGTGTCTAGTGAACTTTTTAAAAACTATGTCTCAGAATCCACAACGCCACTGGCATTAGAGGCTTTTCAACTTGTCTGCTCATTGATCACGCCTCACAGTCATACTAAAGTACGGGTTCTATGTAGTACTTAAACACTCCTTTATTTCTCATTACAGTTGTCAACTTTATATTAGTCAGTATGTTTTCCAATTTGCAAAAGACAACCTTCATCACAGCGATTCTTGTTCCAACGCTTTAAAGCCACCTCCTATCAGACATTTTTTTCTTTCCTTTTATGCTCACGGCTACCGTTTCCCCATTTCAAGCTCCATGTCTCTACTCGTATGCATTAGTGTGGTAGAAGTAAATCGATAACTCACAAGATAGACGTATATTATCACACTGTATATGAACATGTGGGAAACGGCTACATCCGGGCAAAGAGGGCGTTGTATCTGTCACATGCGTATGGATACAGCCGAGACACGTGGTTAAGAGGGATACTACAGAAAAAAAACGGTATTATGTTGGCGATCGAACCAGGGGACCTAATTCGTGATGACCACCATGTACGGGAGTGATTCTGCCCCCTCGTCAACAGGGCGTCGGAGGTTTAAAAGGGTGTTCATTCTCTCGCTTTTCTATTTCCGAGTCGTCATAGGGTCACCAAGTAACAGTAAAGAACACGAAACTACTACTACCAAGGCCTCTATACACCACAAGGCATTTTCGAATATAATATACACAACTATAATCAAGTCATCACAGTATTCAACTAACCCGTTCTCATAGATATAGAGGAGAGATGTGAGCACCGAGGCCAGTTGGGGGAGGTGTACCTTTTACTTAACATCTATCGGGCCATACACCGACGAGTGTTTAGCTATATTTATCATATAATATTACCCGTGAACACAACAAGCTTCCCCGGATCAGTCTTAGGCTTCTCATATAACATGACATATCACGTACCCGCTGTCCTGACCAGCAAAGTTATCGCTTCTCAGAGCAGACATTTACACTTTCATTAATTCTTCTGCCTGGCCAAAGGGGCTCTTTGCATCTTTCCGCAGAAACCTAGTTCCAATGCTAATATATGTTTTTCAATGTGTCGGCTCATTACCACATTTCACATCCTGACAAAAGTACAGGTTCTATGTTCCACTCCAACAGTCAAACAAGAAAAAATGTTAGCCAAATTATTAAAATGTTGGCCAAATATAGAAATATATCGACCAGACGTATAAAATATAGTAAAATTTGTTAGCCAAACTTATAAAACTCGGGGTCAAAGTAAGAAATATCTCAACCAAGCGTATAAGAAATAGGAAAAAGGCTAGTCAAACTAATGAAAATGTTGGCCAAATACAGAAATATCTCGACCAACTTATAAAATGTAGGAAAAATTGTTAGCCAAACTGACAAAACTGTTAGCCAAAATAAGAAACGTCTCGGCCAACTTATAAAATGTAGGAAAAAGTGTTAGCTAAGCTGACAAAACAGTTGGTCAAAATAAGAAACGTCTCGACTAACATTATAAAAAGTAGGAAAAATTGTAACCAAATTAATTTAAAAAGGTGACCAAAATAGGAAATATCTCGACCAAACTTATGAAAAGTAGGAAAATTGTTCGTCAAATGTGACAAATATTGGGCAAGTAGGAAATCATGTTAGCCAAATAGGAAAAATATCGATCAAACTTATAGATGGCTCGGCCAAACTTATAAAATGTATGAACATTTGTTAGCCAAAGGTGAAAAAACATTGACCAAGTAATGAAATATCTCATCCGAATTTATAACAAGTAAGAAAATATGCTAGTAAAATCAAGAAATATGTCGACTGAAGTTATACAATAGGCGAAACGATGGACAAACTTATGAAGATGTCGACCGTTATAAGAAAATGTATTACCCAAATTAGGAAAAAATATTGACCAAGTTTTGAAATATCTCGACCAAACTTACAAAAAATAGGAAAATATGTCGACTAAAGTAGGAACATTTGTTAGCCAAAGATGAAAAATATTGGTCAAGTAAAGAAATATTGCATCCAAACTTTTAAAATGTAGGAAACTTTATTAACCAAATGTGAAAAATATTGTCCAAGTAAAGACATGTTACAACTAATCTTATAAATATCTCAACCACACTTATGAAAAGGAGGAAAATGTGTTAACCTAATGGGGAAAATATTGGCCAAGTGAAGAAATATCTCATCCATTCTTATAAAACTTAGGAAAATGTGTTAACCTAATGAGAAAAATATCGACCAATTGAAGAAAAAAGTTACACAAAACTTATAAAACATAGGAAAATGTGTTAACCTAATGAGAAAAATATCGACCAATTGAAGAAAAAAGTTACACAAAACTTATAAAACTTAGGGAAATGTGTTAACCTAATGAGAAAATATCGCCCAAGTGAAGAAAAAAATTACACAAAACTTATAAAACTTAGGAAAATGTGTTAACCTAATGAGAAAAATATCGCCCAATTGAAGAAAAAAGTTACACAAAACTTATAAAACTTAGGAAAATGTGTTAACCTAATGAGAAAAATATTGACCAAGTAAAGAAAAACATACACCAAACTTCTGAAAAGTAAGAAAATTTGTTAACCAAATGGGAAAAATATTGGCCAAGTGGAGAAATATCTCAACCATACTTATGAAAAGGAGGAAAATGTGTTAACCTAATGAGAAAATATCGCCCAAGTGAAGAAAAAAGTTACACAAAACTTATAAAACTTAGGAAAATGTGTTAACCTAATGAGAAAAATATCGCCAAATTGAAGAAAAAAGTTACACAAAACTTATAAAACTTAGGAAAATGTGTTAACCTAATGAGAAAAATATTGACCAAGTAAAGAAAAAACGTACACCAAACTTCTGAAAAGTAAGAAAATGTGTTAACCAAAAGGGAAAAATATATGGGCTAAACAATGAAATATGTTGACCGAACTAAGAAAGTGTGTTAACCAAAGGGGGAAAAATGTTGGTCAAAACATGAAACATCTCGACCAAGCTTATAAATATCTCGTGTAAACTTATAAAAAAAAAAAAAGTAGGAACAAATATTGCTTCTGTAGTTATGTCAAACGTGTCTTGAACTTTTATCTGAACAGACATTTTACAAGACATAATCATCAACGTCAACACTTTCCCTCTTTTACATTACCGAAAGTTTCAACTTATCAGTCCAGAGTATCCACTAAAGAAGCACTTATGCATACTAATCACCCAGCTCTTCACACTCTTGGTTTTTTTTTTTTTTCTAACGCAAAGTGTCTCTGTCTTTCATAGATAGCTTCACAACTTTTCTATGTAGCACCACTAACAACGCCAAACCTTTGTTTCACATGAGCTCTAATGAAACAGTCATAACAACATTTAGGGCAATCTGTGGCTCCACCTGGGATAGTTTCAATATCATCTGAGTATTCGTCAGCAAAGATCCACTTCCCATGGCTGATATCTTCAACTTTCTATACCACAATGTCTGCTACACTAACCTTCCATTGGTCCATCTTTCAACAATACAAAGAGTGTTCTCGAAGTCTAGCTAACATAACATTGCTTACTTTGTCCACCTCTATCACACTTTGTCATTTCACAGCTGCAATAGCGGCAAGTCTGCAACCAACCAACAGTGTCTGTTATGAAGTCGACCTTTCTTAAAGCCACGTCTGCCTTACTGAACCCTTGAATACCCTCTACCACATCGTCTAACCGACTTTCAACATTTCATACCAAATAACATTAACATTCTCTTTGATTACAGAACAACTGATTTTCTGCTGACTAAGCAGATTTTCCAACCCCGTGGAGATAAATCATATGCCCCCTAACCTACTAGGCGCTATTCTAGACAACGAATATGGTCATCGACCAGCACCCCTAGGCAGAACTTGAAAAAACAACAGAGCTTGGGTTATTGAGACGAATGAGTTGCATTCCTTGGACTACCAGAAAGACATCAAACACAACAAACTCTTTCTTACTAACCCTAACCCTAAGTATACATCAACTAACCCTAACCCTAAACCTAAGTATACATCAACTAACCCTAACCCTAACCCTAACTATACAACAAACTCTTTCTTAAGAGACATAGATACAAACCAGTGTTAGAAATGAAAAAGGTAAATTTATGTGATTACATTTTAATTAAAATTTAAAACTAATAAATCGCACTTTTATTGCGCGCTTCACTTAATATACAGATATAGGGTAAGTATAGGTATAAGTTAGGTATAGGACATATATCAAACTTACATCTTGCGCAATAAAAGTGCGATTTATTAGTTTTAAATTTTAATTAAAATGTAATCACATAAATTTACCTTTTTCATTTCTAACACTGGTTTGTATCTATGTCTCTTAAGAAAGAGTTTGTTGTATAGTTAGGGTTAGGGTTAGGGTTAGTTGATGTATACTTAGGTTTAGGGTTAGGGTTAGTTGATGTATACTTAGGGTTAGGGTTAGTAAGAAAGAGTTTGTTGTGTTTGATGTCTTTCTGGTAGTCCAAGGAATGCAACTCATTCGTCTCAATAACCCAAGCTCTGTTGTTTTTTCAAGTTCTGCCTAGGGGTGCTGGTCGATGACCATATTCGTTGTCTAGAATAGCGCCTAGTAGGTTAGGGGGCATATGATTTATCTCCACGGGGTTGGAAAATCTGCTTAGTCAGCAGAAAATCAGTTGTTCTGTAATCAAAGAGAATGTTAATGTTATTTGGTATGAAATGTTGAAAGTCGGTTAGACGATGTGGTAGAGGGTATTCAAGGGTTCAGTAAGGCAGACGTGGCTTTAAGAAAGGTCGACTTCATAACAGACACTGTTGGTTGGTTGCAGACTTGCCGCTATTGCAGCTGTGAAATGACAAAGTGTGATAGAGGTGGACAAAGTAAGCAATGTTATGTTAGCTAGACTTCGAGAACACTCTTTGTATTGTTGAAAGATGGACCAATGGAAGGTTAGTGTAGCAGACATTGTGGTATAGAAAGTTGAAGATATCAGCCATGGGAAGTGGATCTTTGCTGACGAATACTCAGATGATATTGAAACTATCCCAGGTGGAGCCACAGATTGCCCTAAATGTTGTTATGACTGTTTCGTTAGAGCTCATGTGAAACAAAGGTTTGGCGTTGTTAGTGGTGCTACATAGAAAAGTTGTGAAGCTATCTATGAAAGACAGAGACACTTTGCGTTAGAAAAGAAAAAAAAACCAAGAGTGTGAAGAGCTGGGTGATTAGTATGCATAAGTGCTTCTTTAGTGGATACTCTGGACTGATAAGTTGAAACTTTCGGTAATGTAAAAGAGGGAAAGTGTTGACGTTGATGATTATGTCTTGTAAAATGTCTGTTCAGATAAAAGTTCAAGACACGTTTGACATAACTACAGAAGCAATATTTGTTCCTACTTTTTTTTTTTTTATAAGTTTACACGAGATATTTATAAGCTTGGTCGAGATGTTTCATGTTTTGACCAACATTTTTCCCCCTTTGGTTAACACACTTTCTTAGTTCGGTCAACATATTTCATTGTTTAGCCCATATATTTTTCCCTTTTGGTTAACACATTTTCTTACTTTTCAGAAGTTTGGTGTACGTTTTTTCTTTACTTGGTCAATATTTTTCTCATTAGGTTAACACATTTTCCTAAGTTTTATAAGTTTTGTGTAACTTTTTTCTTCAATTTGGCGATATTTTTCTCATTAGGTTAACACATTTTCCTAAGTTTTATAAGTTTTGTGTAACTTTTTTCTTCACTTGGGCGATATTTTCTCATTAGGTTAACACATTTTCCTCCTTTTCATAAGTATGGTTGAGATATTTCTCCACTTGGCCAATATTTTTCCCATTTGGTTAACAAATTTTCTTACTTTTCAGAAGTTTGGTGTATGTTTTTCTTTACTTGGTCAATATTTTTCTCATTAGGTTAACACATTTTCCTAAGTTTTATAAGTTTTGTGTAACTTTTTTCTTCAATTGGGCGATATTTTTCTCATTAGGTTAACACATTTTCCTAAGTTTTATAAGTTTTGTGTAATTTTTTTCTTCACTTGGGCGATATTTTCTCATTAGGTTAACACATTTCCCTAAGTTTTATAAGTTTTGTGTAACTTTTTTCTTCAATTGGTCGATATTTTTCTCATTAGGTTAACACATTTCCCTAAGTTTTATAAGTTTTGTGTAACTTTTTTCTTCAATTGGTCGATATTTTTCTCATTAGGTTAACACATTTTCCTAAGTTTTATAAGAATGGATGAGATATTTCTTCACTTGGCCAATATTTTCCCCATTAGGTTAACACATTTTCCTCCTTTTCATAAGTATGGTTGAGATATTTATAAGATTAGTTGTAACATGTCTTTACTTGGACAATATTTTTCACATTTGGTTAATAAAGTTTCCTACATTTTAAAAGTTTGGATGCAATATTTCTTTACTTGACCAATATTTTCATCTTTGGCTAACAAATGTTCCTACTTTAGTCGACATATTTTCCTATTTTTTGTAAGTTTGGTCGAGATATTTCAAAACTTGGTCAATATTTTTTCCTAATTTGGGTAATACATTTTCTTATAACGGTCGACATCTTCATAAGTTTGTCCATCGTTTCGCCTATTGTATAACTTCAGTCGACATATTTCTTGATTTTACTAGCATATTTTCTTACTTGTTATAAATTCGGATGAGATATTTCATTACTTGGTCAATGTTTTTTCACCTTTGGCTAACAAATGTTCATACATTTTATAAGTTTGGCCGAGCCATCTATAAGTTTGATCGATATTTTTCCTATTTGGCTAACATGATTTCCTACTTGCCCAATATTTGTCACATTTGACGAACAATTTTCCTACTTTTCATAAGTTTGGTCGAGATATTTCCTATTTTGGTCACCTTTTTAAATTAATTTGGTTACAATTTTTCCTACTTTTTATAATGTTAGTCGAGACGTTTCTTATTTTGACCAACTGTTTTGTCAGCTTAGCTAACACTTTTTCCTACATTTTATAAGTTGGCCGAGACGTTTCTTATTTTGGCTAACAGTTTTGTCAGTTTGGCTAACAATTTTTCCTACATTTTATAAGTTGGTCGAGATATTTCTGTATTTGGCCAACATTTTCATTAGTTTGACTAGCCTTTTTCCTATTTCTTATACGCTTGGTTGAGATATTTCTTACTTTGACCCCGAGTTTTATAAGTTTGGCTAACAAATTTTACTATATTTTATACGTCTGGTCGATATATTTCTATATTTGGCCAACATTTTAATAATTTGGCTAACATTTTTTCTTGTTTGACTGTTGGAGTGGAACATAGAACCTGTACTTTTGTCAGGATGTGAAATGTGGTAATGAGCCGACACATTGAAAAACATATATTAGCATTGGAACTAGGTTTCTGCGGAAAGATGCAAAGAGCCCCTTTGGCCAGGCAGAAGAATTAATGAAAGTGTAAATGTCTGCTCTGAGAAGCGATAACTTTGCTGGTCAGGACAGCGGGTACGTGATATGTCATGTTATATGAGAAGCCTAAGACTGATCCGGGGAAGCTTGTTGTGTTCACGGGTAATATTATATGATAAATATAGCTAAACACTCGTCGGTGTATGGCCCGATAGATGTTAAGTAAAAGGTACACCTCCCCCAACTGGCCTCGGTGCTCACATCTCTCCTCTATATCTATGAGAACGGGTTAGTTGAATACTGTGATGACTTGATTATAGTTGTGTATATTATATTCGAAAATGCCTTGTGGTGTATAGAGGCCTTGGTAGTAGTAGTTTCGTGTTCTTTACTGTTACTTGGTGACCCTATGACGACTCGGAAATAGAAAAGCGAGAGAATGAACACCCTTTTAAACCTCCGACGCCCTGTTGACGAGGGGGCAGAATCACTCCCGTACATGGTGGTCATCACGAATTAGGTCCCCTGGTTCGATCGCCAACATAATACCGTTTTTTTCTGTAGTATCCCTCTTAACCACGTGTCTCGGCTGTATCCATACGCATGTGACAGATACAACGCCCTCTTTGCCCGGATGTAGCCGTTTCCCACATGTTCATATACAGTGTGATAATATACGTCTATCTTGTGAGTTATCGATTTACTTCTACCACACTAATGCATACGAGTAGAGACATGGAGCTTGAAATGGGGAAACGGTAGCCGTGAGCATAAAAGGAAAGAAAAAAAATGTCTGATAGGAGGTGGCTTTAAAGCGTTGGAACAAGAATCGCTGTGATGAAGGTTGTCTTTTGCAAATTGGAAAACATACTGACTAATATAAAGTTGACAACTGTAATGAGAAATAAAAGGAGTGTTTAAGTACTACATAGAACCCGTACTTTAGTATGACTGTGAGGCGTGATCAATGAGCAGACAAGTTGAAAAGCCTCTAATGCCAGTGGCGTTGTGGATTCTGAGACATAGTTTTTAAAAAGTTCACTAGACACCCGCATGAAACTCCCTCCAAATACTACAAGGCAACATGACAAAACATACAACGTAGCAGACACATAGATACTATACCAGTTCTGTAAGGCAACATACTTTGATAATGTAGACATAACGGCCGCTTTCTAATAATACTGCACACATATATAAGCAGTGGTAAACCCGTATACACAGATACACGATACTTTCCTAAAGTAGACTCTAGCCATGTTCGCAGTGCAGCTATATAGAGGCATGTCTGAGTTGATGTGAAATATTGTTGGTTATTTTTACACCCGGATGTAATAGGCGACAAGTCACAACACAGCTACGATGCGCTGGCAGGGGTGACCTTATCAACTTCACATACTGGTCAATCTATATACACCACCCAATAACATAGTACACCATCTGTCTTCAAACCACAAGCGTTTTCAATGTCACAAGAATAACGAACTACTGACATTTAAGATCAGAGTGGCACATGCTGATACTGTTTGTGATATCTCCTACTCATACCACCTGTTTTAACTAAATAAGGACACATACACCTAGCCCATAATCTCCAATCGGCAATTATGAGAAAATCGAGGGTAGTGTTATTGATGTTTATTGGATTGCCCGACAATAGGTGTTAATCTTTTAATCCCCTTCCAACCTTTATATGAACATTTATTAATATCGCGAACTATTTGCAATGGCGGAGATATAAGAAATATTATTAACCTGACTTGGTCATTACGATGACGATAATCCCCTGGATTAGCCCTTATGAGAATAAGTATTGATTTTTGGCAACACCTGTTGAGGTCATATTCTGAATGTTAAGTTAGCTTATATTTTGTGACTCGTAGGTACAATGGTGAAATCTGCTGCCTGTGTTTTTCATCAGCGGTGAGACTTGTGGCCGCGACGACACCCACACCTTGATGACTGGAAATCTTACCCACGACAAAGTTCCGAGATTCGAACCTGTCACTTCCACGGTGTCTGGGGTACCCCCTAAACATACTCCGCAACCAGCACACCACCTCTACTTTTCTAAACATAACCGGGTTAATAACAACCGAGCTCGAAATCACAACTAAGTAACCAAATATTATCAATATTTCTTCTACCACTAGACCACCCCACTGGGATTCGAACCCGATGATAATGTTCGGAAGCGTTTATCTAGTTACACACCCACTCACCCCACCCCTTAACAACGAATATCACAGAGTCATACCCACTAAAACCATCGGCCATCTTTACACTTTTCAAAGTTTTCATTTGAAGAGCTGTAACCGGTATGCTGATAGTATTTAAGTCCCAGCCACTATAGATAATAGTAACCCCGTTATAACAAACAATCGACCCCTTTAAAATAGACATATAATGAAAATATCCTTGGTCTTCTGACGACCGACGCCGAAATTATGCGTTGAATGTGTCGGTGGTATACCTCCATGCCTATATTTACCCACTTCTCCACTCGATCACCCTGGCTCTTACCAAGGAACGGGCGTAATTATCCAACCAATCCGCCCCTCGCCCACCTCTTAACAAGGATCAGAAGCAGTTATTTAGCTATTTGTACACTCACCAACCCCTTGACAACGACCTGGAGCCTTTATCTAGCAACTCCTCTGTCTCTTAGCAAGGAACCGACGCATTTACTTAGCCACTTCGCCACTCGCCCATCCCTTTAAATTGTTCGGAAGCTGTTATATAGGTACATCACCACTCACCAACCCCTTAACAACGAATACCACGAAGCTACGCCCCCTTACAACCGTTACTACATGCCATCTTTACTTTTTTAAGGTTTTCATTTGAAGAGGTGTAATCTACTTGATGATAGTTTTATAAACCACTACGACCCACTGCAGATCATATACACGCTGTATATACCTTTTTACTTATTATAATTTTCATATGACACCCGGCGCGGTTCGAGACTTCCACCCACCTAACCCCACCACAGTACTCGTCAATAACCGGACTAGTGATCACTCAGCAATGACTGGCAATTGGGTACTACAAGACACTGCTTTACTGGGGTCGACCGCTCCACGCGACCGGTCGGCAGCGCTTGCTCCTGCGCCCGCCGCCCGCCCCGCGCGCCTCTGCTTGTCTTTTATTTTTATTTTATTTTTTACAATTAGTTAAAATATTATACACACAACTCAGTTATCTGCTCTTAGAAAAACACGTCTTTTATTAGAATTATCGACCCTTACATACCTACCCTACCCAAACCGCCCTGGTCCCGAGCTGGATTGGGGGCAATCCAGCCAGGTCAATCCAGAAAGTATAATTAGGAGCACACAAAAAACCCTAACCCTAACCCCTAACCCTAACCCCTAACCCTAACCCCTAACCTTAACCCCTAACCCTAACCCCTAACCCTAACCCCTAACCCTAACCCCTAACCCCTAACCCCTAACCCAGCTGGATTGGGGTCAATCCAGCACCACAATCCAGAAATAATAATCAAATACCAGCTAACATACTACTCTCTAAGCCACAAACCCTCACATCTGAGAGCCAGGCCGATAACCGCCTACCGAAAAATAGAAGCGTGATACTGAGCAAGCTACATGCTCAGTTCTATTACATGTTCGAAGGCTCTCAGCTGGGGAATATGAGAGATTCCCGGATGAGAGGGCCAGGCCGTTTCTCGTCCACTGCTGCACGAAGGTAAGGTGCTGAGCCGGCAGCACATGTAGCCTACCTGGTGAGCGAGTACAAAAAGTCAGAAAAGTGCCCCAGTCGAAGGAAATGGCTACGAAAACTGTCTGTATCCAGCTCACAGAGAGTATAGACAAAAGTGGAAGAACGTCTCAATGACGCAAAATGGAACGCACGGCGAGCGGACCTATTGCGTGGTCTGAAGTCAAAATAAAAAGCTTACCGAGTGGATGTCGCTCGCAGTCTGACCACTCCTGGTGTGTGTTTGAGCGATCAATGGCAAACGGGTTGCCCAACACATGGAAGTGAGGAACTAAAGCAGCCATGAGCAGGACGTGGCAACTCCTCGGGTGAGCCCAGTCTCAGAGCAATATGTGCCGGCTCTGCAATTATGGAAGCCTCCTTGGATAGCAAGGGAATGCCCAAGGTCTGCCCCTGCCTTCCCTTGAGGGCCGACCTCGATGTCGCTGATCGTTCTATCTTGACCAGCTGAGATGTTGGCGACATCACAACAGTCTTACGTGCTACGAAACCAGAGGAAGGCTAACCTCATTAAAAAATGCCCGCCGGAAGTCGGAAGTGTCGTCCTACGGGTGGCAAACTAAAAATTGACACTACGCAATTACGTCCGAGTGAATTGTCTCGTCCGATTGTCTCTTGTGCTAGGAACAGCTCTGACTACCTAGTTTCCGAATGCCGCTCTTGTTCGGAACAGCTCTGACTAGGTAGTTTCCGAATGTCCGACGTGTCTGGAACAGCTCTGACGGACACAACGACAAGCACATGTCCGAAAAACTCGCTTAGTGGATACTGACTGCAGACCAGCTTGGTTTGTGCGGGAAAGGCTCGGGGTGAACGAAATGCCCAATATATTGAAGTGAGGAATTAAAGCAGCCATGAGCAGGACGTGACGATTCCCTCTGTGTGCCCAGTACCAGGGCGCTATGTGCCGGCCCTGCAATTATGGAAGCCACCCAGGATGGCGGAAAATGCTATGGACTGTCCCTGCCTTCATTTGAGGGATGACCGTGCAGTCTCCGACTCTTCCAACTTTACCAGCTGGGAGGTGGACAGTACCACAAAAGTGAGAGTCTCCCAGGAATGCTAACCTGGTCAAAAATGCACGCTAAAAGTCGGATGTGTTGGCCTGAGGGTTTCGACCCGAGGGTGCCTAACCAGACACACCGCAATCACATCTGAAAAAATCACTCCGGATGAACGCAAAGAAGAAGAAGGATCTGCCCTAATCTTTTGTTTTGCAGTTGCTACAAAGTTGCTGCGCTTCAGTCTTCCCTTTCCAAAACCATTAAATCTTTTGTACATAGGGTGGTCTGTCAATCTTCTAAATTTTTCTGCTATCTCTTCTATCCTGCTTTGGTGACAAGTGATCTTTTCTAGTTCATTAATAGGCGTTGTCTTCAGGCTTCCAGTTATGATTCGCATTCCTTGATTTTGGACTCTACTTATTTTGTTAAAGCTTGACTTAGCTGCTGTTGCCCAAGCTCCAATGCCATATTCCAGTACTGGCCTCACCCGTCCAGTATATAACTTCTTGAGAACTTTCTCATCTGCTCCCCACGTTGTACCAGCAAGCTTTTTCATGATTGCCATTCTTTGCCTTGCTCTTGTTCGATTTTTCTCAACCCGTGTCTTCCATGTCAGGCAACGATCAAAGGTGACTCCTAGATAGTTTGGATTTACCTCATGGCGCAATATTTTCCCATTCAATACCAGCTTAGGTTGCTGAGTTTTATTTGAGAGGGAGAACACTGTGCATGTTGTTTTCTCCTCACTTATCTTCACTAGCCATGATTTTGACCAGTCCTCTAGCGCTAATAAGGCTTGCTGTATTCTGCTGTTAGCTGTACTAATATATTCTTCAAATGTCCATATGGCTAGGTCATCTGCAAAAGAGGATGTGTGTACTCTCGCTGGAAAGTTTTCCGTGATGTCATTTATATATGCTAGGAATAATGTTGATGAAAGAACTCCTCCTTGGGGGACACCTTGCTCCAACAGCATAATTTTGCTGGTTTGTCCTTGTACTTTTGTCCTGTCAGTTCTATTCTCAAGGCAGTGGCTGATCCATTTATACATTTTCCCACAAACATGCATGTTTTACAGTTTTACTTTCAGTCCTTCCTTCCATACTTTATCAAATGCTTTTTCTAAATCTATCCAGGCCGCTAGTGTGTGCTTTTTCTCTTGGAAGGCATCCTCTATTTCCTGAGCTATATAGGTTATTTGATCTTCAGTGGATCTGTACTTTCTGAATCCTGCTTGGTGTGGTGTTAAGAATTGGTTTTCTTCCAGATGCCATGTTAGCCTGCCATTGATAATGCATTCCATTAATTTTCCTACACAGCTAAGTAGACTGATAGGTCGATAGCCAATTGGTTCTTCCAGGTCTTTTCCTTTCTTTGGGACTGGTATTAGTATAGCTTCCTTCCATGCCTGTGGGACTATTCCTCTCTTCCAGCTGTAATTTAGGACTGCTAGTAGTTTCTTTTTTGCCTTAGTGCCTAGTCCTATTAGCATTTCATTTGTGATTCCATCCTTTCCTGGTGATTTCTTCTTTTTTAGGGTATTCATTGCCTGTTCCATTTCTTCCATTGTTAGATTTGCCATAATATATTCTGCGGCTGTCTCTGTATTAGTATGATGCATCTGTTTGTCTTTGATTGCTTTCTTCTGTTCGATTGTAATATCAATGTGGTTTGCACTGGCATAGTGTTCCATTAGTGCATTTGCAGCCTTTTTTCCTGTCAGCAAGGCATCTCCTTGTTTAATTGTTATCTGTTTGTTTCTAGGTCCTTCATTGGTAATGGCTTTCACTAGTTTCCATAGTTTGTTTCCATCCCTGTCAAAATTCAGGTTTTCTGTTTTTTCCTTCCAACAATCTCTTGTTGTTTGATTTACTGTTCTTTGATATTTTGCTGAGATGGCTGTGAGAGAGATGTTCGCTTCAGTTGTTTGTTCTCTCTCTGCTGTCTTCCTGGCATCTTCAACTTTGTCCTCCAAAATTTGTAGTTCTTCAGTCCAGTATGGTTTTTAATTTTTCCTCGCTCCTCTTGGAATAAACTCAGTGGCCGCCTGTATTATTGCTCGGTTTAAACTTTCCACCATTTGCTTCATGTTGCCATATCGTGTATTTATGTTTTCACAATATTTGTCTGTTAGTATGGCAAATCTGTCCCAATCTGCTCGTTTGTAATTCCAGCGGGGCAAAGGCTTTTGCTCCTGTGGAACATACTCCATATTCATTACAAGCTTGATTGGTCTGTGGTCACTACCTGCTAATTGGTCAAGCACATGGCGATCGATTTTGTGGAGGATGTCTCCTGTGCAGAAAGCTAAGTCTGGAGTAGAAGTGGTAAACCATCTTCTGGAGTAGAAGCTCGGTGTGTCATCCGCTTTGTTGAGTCTATTCCCCAGTCCTCCACTTCATCTCCTCTTTTGTCAGTATCTGGGTATCCCCATCTTTCTGAACGGCTATTAAAGTCTCCAACAATAATGCAGTTTGTGTCAGTTATTTTCATGTTTGAGAGTGTATGGTCCTTATCCGCTGGGCTATACAGATTGTAAATTCTTATTTTCACGTCCTTTATCATTATATCAACACCTATAATTTCCGTTTGGTTGTCAGAGATCACAGATACTTCGCTGCAAGGTATTGTATTTCGTGTAAGTATTAGAACTCCTCCTTTGTGTCCTTCACGGTCGAAACGTGTTGCCTGATATCCTCTGACTGAGAATTTGTGATTGGCGTTGAGGAAGATACTTATAATATAGTAACATATAAAGGCAGGAAATCAGACCCCTTCCAAATAACATCTGGCTTGAAACAGGGTGATGCACTATCGCCGCTACTCTTCAATCTGGCTCTAGAGAAAGTTGTAAGGAAGGTAAAGGAGGAATGTGATATTGGAGGAACATCCAAGCTGCTTGGTTATGCAGATGATATAGATATTATAGGGCAAAGTGAACAAAAGACATTAGAAATATTGACTCACTTAAAGGAAAAAACCCAACAGATGGGGCTGGTTATCAACCAAGATAAGACAGAATATATGGTAATTTCAAGAGACGGAATGGCTAAAAACTCTGGCCACATACAAATAGATAATATGACCATTAAAAGAACGGAAACATACAAATACCTGGGTACAATCTTCAACTGCTCCAACATCATAAGGGAAGAAATACAAACTAGAATCAACTCTGGAAATAAGATATACTATGCACTACAACATCTACTAAAATCAAAGGCGCTATCTCGTAACACCAAAATCACAATATACAAAACACTGATCAGACCAGTTGTGCTGTATGGCTCTGAAACCTGGAGTACAACGAAAGGAGACGAAGCCTTGTTACAAACCTTTGAGAACAAAATTTTAAGACGCATCTTTGGACCCATTAGGGATACACAAAGTGGAGAGTGGAAAAGAAGAAGTAACAAAGACATTTATGATTTGTTTAAGTCCCCGCTAATCACTGGTATCATGAAGGCTAATAGACTACAATGGCTGGGGCATATAGAAAGAATGGAAGATAATAGGGAAACAAAACTCGCTTACACTCAGGAAATAAATGACCGTAGACCCCGAGGTAGACCAAGAAGGCGGTGGAGAGATAATATACATACAGACCTACAAGCACTTGGAATCAACGACTGGCAAGAGAAGGTCCACCAGAGAGACGAATGGAGACAGATTGTATTTGCAGCAAAGAACCTCAATGGCTCGGAATGCTGAAGAAGAAGAAGAAGTTGAGGTGTGTCTCTTCAATGCATGCCACATCTATTCTATCTTTAAGAAGACGCTGTGTTAGGGAGACTTTCTTGTTATAAACTCCTTCGGCATTCCACTTAGTATGTTGAGTGTCCGGGGTATTTGGTCAATAGCTCTTAACCTACTCCTCTGTGCCTTGACTCCACAGCACAGGGGAAGGTGACCACCAGTAGTCATGGGTGGACCCCATCGAGGCAGGGGGCCCGGCACTATCACCGCCTGATGGGATTTCGCGGGATTAGCACCATAACGAATAATTTTGATTTGTGACATCACGAAATTAAGTTACGTTGCACTACTTTGTCAAGCCTGTGGCTCAGTGCATCCGATTTCGACAAGCAATTTTTCGGGGTGCTTTCCCTAGCCTTTGACTGTCCCCAGTCTACCTACAAGGCAGCAGGTTTGTGTGTCGCTTGGTCTGGTCCCTCTCCCTTGACCTGTCCGACATGGGTGACCCTACCAGTAGCTGTGCTACCGTCGGCATAGCTCTTGAGGTCATTGGAACACACAAGCCCTTCTACCTCGTCACGGTGGACACACAGCAGAGGGGCACCGTTTGGTTCAAGAGTGTAAATTTCTCGGAGATTCCCGGGGGTCGGCGCTGGAGCTACGGAGTTCGTGCTTCGTGCGTCGCTTTCGACAGAACGCCCTGCGGAAAGAGGATAAAAACAACGCAATGAAGTCAATCCTCTTCACTTAAAAAAAAAACCTGTTATTTTTTATATATTTTTTTTTAGTTCATTACCATAGTTCTATTTCTATTCCTGATTTTAGTGTGTTATTTATTAAATTTTCTTGATGCATATTTATACCATACGCGCAATAGTTAATTACTGTGCGAAATGTCAGCTATTGACAAGGCCGAACCTAAGACGGGCCTGCGTATCCAGTTTGTGACCCTTTGAAAATAAAGTTCGTTCCTTCGTTCCTTCGTTCTGTCATTCTACTTTCGCTGCCTGTTTATGTTATTGTAAATTATTTGCATGTGTGGTAGTCAGCGTGGCTGATTGGATAAGAGCACGCGATCTTAAACTTCCGGAGTGCTGATGGCGAGATAGCGGGTTCAACGCCTAAATCGGTCAGCTGGACTAAAATGTTGACTTCTCTTATTTGACTTTGGTACGTAAATTACAAGACCCTCATAAGTCGGAGTGGGTTCGCCTGATGGTGCGGGACACAGGTAATAGATAGCAAGATATATACTCAACCCGCCTGAACGTCTGTAAAAGGGATATTAACTTTACTTATTTAACACTGTACTCATTATCATCATGTGTAATGCCGCTCTCTCACACAATCAACAGAGTCGTGGATCAGCTCTGTGATTTTGTCTCGATTATGCCACGTAGCCAAGCCACCCAGATATGAATTTCTCAGTCTTCCACTTGTGCTTTCCCCCTCAATCTTGCCGATTGTCACCAAGTTCTCTAGCCTATTTCTTCTCACAACATGCCCAAAACATCTTGACCATCTATGTCAAATTTCTCTAATCAATTTAAGGTTTTGATTTGTTTCTTGAAGGACTTGTTCATTGGTTTTTCTGTCTGCCCATGGTATTCTTTGCAATTTCCTCATAAATCACATTCCCTGTGTCATTAGATATGTTTTTCAGCTTTTCTGCTTACCTTTCACATCGATACAAGAGTAAATAAATGTTTTGCATATCCTTTACAGGACATCGCTGTCAACATCAGCATCTTTCAGCTGTATGTTGATTTCTTGGCAAGATTACGCTCAGTAGTTTGCCATTGTTTCTGAGCGGCCGGCTCATTATCCCGCAAGTCACGAGCGCGGGTCGAACCGCTTCCAGTTCTCGCCTCGCTGCGAGACCCTGCGTGGATAAACGGGATTACGGAGAAAGTGGTGTAACCCCTCAGCCAGAGAGACCGGCCGATACAAGAGTACAGTTCTACATAGCACTTCAACACTATTTTTTCTTTTTTGCAATTGGCAATTTGTTTAATTGTTCTCCATAAGTACATCATCGAAAACCGTTATTGCCTTAATCATTTTCTTGTTGCGAAGGAGAACAGAGATAATGACTAACTGTGTTAAGGGACAACTTAATTATTCCGTCGCGATTCCACTCGACCTCCCGCACCGCTGTGGTAGGGACTATTGAGTGAGCAACCTAGCGGTGATCAGATAAGTGTGATGGCTTTCTCTATGCTTCAGCGGTGAAGGACATGTTTGGTAGGTCTTCAAAGTGACTCCATCCCACACACACTGTAGTCTTGAACACGCTTGTCTGTGTGTCTGTCAGTAAGTGGATGCGTGTGTGAGTCTATATGTCCGTCCGTCCGTCCGTCCGTCCGTGCGTCTTCCTTAATTCACTACAGTATGTAGATGGGGTGTCCTAGGGTACCACGGCAGCGACCACCACCCTTGCAGCATATTGGTGGAGAAGGTCAGATCCAGGCAGCACAAGTCAACGGTCAAGACGTTCCAGTATGAAAGTACAGGGCAAGATGTGGTGAGTAAATTAAGGCGAGATACGCGAAGAAAGCTTCAGGGCAGGACAAAAGGCAGGGAGCAGCCACCTTGGTGTAATTTTGAGGTGGAGAAGGCCTGGGTGGATAAGCGTTGTACTGTAATGAAATGTCAAAACGCTACAAAGAACAGGGTTGCCCATCCTAGTCCCTGCATGCACTTAGAAAGAGAGATGCACACAAATGTAAGCTACTTTAAAAAAAAAAAAAAACTGGTTAAGGTGATTACAAGTGAAAAATGGGCAGGGGTATGTCACAGAGTAAGCAAAGACAAGTCACTGAAATTGTTCTGGTGACTATATACAAGCATGAGTGGGGTAGTCAAGAATAAAAGTATTCCTGACTTCCAAGGTGCTGACCTCATCTGGCAGAGGACTGACGAGAACAAGGGCAAAGCCCTCTTCGAACACTATCTAGAGCAGAACAACCAGACAGACATGAGAGGCCGAAATCTCGCCAAGGAGGTCACCTCAGTTAGGTGCAATGCCCAGAACATTTCGGATGAAGACACAGTGACAGTGAAAAGAAATCATGGCTGTGCTTCGACGTTCAAAAACAGCGCTCCAGGGCCAGATGGCATAATATATGAAGACATCAAAATGTGTACCGACAACGAGCTAGAGAAATTAGCAGACATGTACAACAACAGTATAGGGAGTGCTAGCATCAAGGAGGAGCGGTTACACAGCTATCTGATTCCCTTGCCGAAGCCTGGCAAAGACCACACAAAAATGCAGGGATATTGAGTAATAACCATGCAGAATACAATAGACAAGCTGCTGGAGAAGTTAATTGCCAGAAAAAATATCAAGCCAGCTAGAGAGGCAAGGTCTTTTCCCACATACACTGGTAGGGTACCGTCAAAAAAGAGACATCTGGAACAAAGCAACAGTGTTTGCCCATGATGTCTATGAAAGTTTCCACTCAGGCATTGACACATTTGCTGCAGCGATTGATCTTTAGGATGCGTATAACAGAGTACCATTGGATTTTTTAACACAAGATAAGTCCTTTCCTCCTTAGTTAGATCTTTGCAGCCCTCTTCCAACGGAAAGTAGTCTTTAGATGTGGCAGTTGGACTTCAGAACCAACAACAATATGTCCTGGCCTACCACAGGGATCACCATTATCTCCGATGCTGTTCAACGCCTACACTGTAAGAATCACCAGCGAGCAAATCATAGGACAGGGAGGACAGTGTCGTATGCAGACGATGTTTTAGTGTATCGTCAGGGATGGGATAGACATCAGGTTGGAGTGGAACTACAAACCGAACTCAATCGCATAAGCACTTGGTGTGTTGAAGCTGTGGCAAAGGTCAACCCAACAAAGGCAATAGTGACATGGTTCTCTTTGAATAACCATATTGTCAACACCCCAACGCCAACTGTACATCTGGGTTCAGAGACGATCGAAAGAACGCAGACGATGAATTACCTGGGGATATGATTTGATCGAAGCCTGGCTTATACTGAGAATGCAGACCAGGTGATAACAAAGGCCAAGCGGGGTTTAGCTGCGATGCGGATGATGGCGGCGGCAAACTGTGAGCAGCACCATCTACTTCTGTACGAGGGTCAGGTCCTTTATGTTTTGGAGTATGCGATGGCGATACTGACTCTCAGCCATAAGCAGATAGAAAGGATGGAAAGTATTCAGACTGAAGCTATGCGCATTATTCTTGGATGTACAAGAGATACAGCACGCAGGGCGACGCGCTGCCTTCTTGATTTTCCAACCATGGGGGGCAGAATACAATTTTGCCAAGCGTGTGCCTATCTCAAAGTCAACTCAAACACACACCATTCACTGCACAGCGAGATTAAGAAGGTAAAGGGCAGCAGGTTAAAATGAGGAAAATCGTGGATAGTT
>JACEFZ010007760.1:0-7500 GCA_014155875.1 Cepaea nemoralis | reverse complement strand
TAGCATGTCCTTTGCAGAACCCCGCTCCCATAACAACCTTCCGGAAAACTTTTCGATCATAAGCATGATGTCTCGATACACTTATGTGGAGATCATCGGCCACATCCTGCAACCAACTTCTCTTTGGCCTTCCTCTTCCTCTCTTCCTAGGCATAAACCCCTTTGTTATTGTTCTCTCAAAACTTTTGTGACGTTTAAAGTGACCAAAATATTTCAATTTTCTTTGTTTTAATGTCTTTAATAGCCAACCGTCTTCAATATTCAGCTCTTGAAGTATGAATGCATTTGTTCTTTTCTTTATCTAAACTATTCTTAGAAATCGTCTATAACATTTATATTTAAAGGAATTTATGCACTGTTCAGCTTCTTTAGTAAGTGTCCAAGTGACACAGGCGTATGTTGCAATGGCAAAGATGCATGCTCTTAAAAATCTAATTTTTATAGTTCTATCTGTCCCACTCCACCATTTATTCAGTTCTGTTAGTCTTTGAAGAGCAATAGACATTCGTCTTTTAATTTCTTTCATTGTGTCACCATTGTTGGTAATCAATGACGCAAGATATTCGAAATTTGCCACCACCTCCAATTTTTCCTCAGCTGTAACAATTCACAACCACCCCCGTAACGGATGGAACCCAAGATCACCGATAGGTCAAGCGAGCGTCTAGTCCCAACACTACCCCCTCCACCCTCTCATCCTTTACCCCTTGACAGTGACAGAGAAGCATCCAATCTTCCCCAGTACCAAAGGATACATGATGATTGATTTTTTGAAAAACAGTTACGCCATTTTCCCGGCAACTTCGAACAATATTTTCTAACAACACCCTGAACATTTTCTCGACGGGCGCTCCAGGAAAGGAAATAATAATTAAGCCACACACTGCATGTGTGGCGGTGTAACGAACCGATTGGCCAGTTCTTCTCGCAACTAACTATATAAAACAATTGGTGATTTCTGTGGAGGACATAGCCCGGGCGATTCTTCGTTTTACGCTCGCCGATTTACGTATTTCACTAAATAACGGATACGGTTTTTAGCGGAAGTGTTATTGTGTTCTGCTGTAAGATACACTTTGTCATTATCATCAAGCGGCATCAAGGGCGGCTGAAACAAGGGAAAGATTACTCCAATACATAGTACATCGCTTTGATAAAGTTAGTTTCATGTGTTTTACAGGACGTCGTAATCAGTCTTGTTATTTCATGTTTGTGATTTACTTGGAAATTTTTACGTTCAGTCGTTTGCCATTGCTTTCTGAAAGATCGAGGTTCACAACATCGAAATCAATGCAAGATGGTCTCACCGCTTAGATATTTAAGGTAAATCCATTCGTTATTTGATTGTAGATCTCTTGAAGCTTGGGATTGATTATTAATTCAGGTGCAGTGGCACTTTATGTTTGATACCTGACAAGCGCTTACATTTCTTGGTGGATATTGAAACTTTCCACCAAATCCGATTTCAAAGTACTATCTCCAGGCTGACTGTTGCAGAACTCTCCATCCCTTCTGATGGAGGTAGTGGTCAATTCACATCGACCGCCTTGTCTTCTCCATCCCTTCTGATGGACGTAGTGGTCAATTCACACCGACTGCCTTGTCTTCTCCATCCCTTCTGATGGACGTAGTGGTCAATTCACACCGACCGCCTTGTCTTGCCGGAAAATGTCTGGTACCCATTATAAAGCTGGGTCGACCTGGCAGTCCAGGTCAATTAAAACAAGTTCGTGTTCATGGAGATTCGAACAGATGATCACTGGGTGGCCAGGCAAGGATGTTAGCCTATTTTAAAGTGTCAGGTGGTTAGAAATCAGCACAGTAAACACTGACTGGCTTAGACTATCAGCAGACAGTGAACGGCTCGCGTTGAAGGTAGGTGAGTAGGTAGGTATGTTTTCACATGCATCCACTGTGGATGAACATCTACAGGACGAATTGGCCTTATCAGCCACACTCGCCACTGCCATGTGCGTTATAGTTATTAAGCCTTTTTAAAGCACAATGTACCAAACTATCGTCTGTCAAGACGGAAAGGTGCCTAAGCAGGTGGGTAGGCAGGTAGTTAAGTAGGTAGGTAGTTAGGTTCTCAGGTTGACAATTAGGTAAGTAGGCAGTTAGGTAGATAGAAAATTATATAAGTGTTTAAGTAGGTATGTAGTTATGTAGGCAGATAAGTGGGTAGGTAGGCAGGTAATTAGGTAGGTATGTATTTACGTTGGCAAATAGTTAGGTAAGTAGAAAAATAATTAGGTGTTTAAGTAGGTGTGTAGTTAGATGTATACGTAAGTAGGTGGGTAGACAGGTAATTAGGCAGGTAGTTAGGTAGGTAGGTATTTAGTTTGAAAATTAGGTACGTTGGCAGTTAGGTAGGTAGAAAACTAGATAGATGTTTAAGTAGGTATGTAGTTATGTAGGTAGATAAGTGGGTATGTAGACAGGTAGGTACTTAAGTTGGTAAATGGGTAGGTAGGCAGTTAGATGGGTAGAAAGTTAGGCAGGTGGGTAAATATGTAGGCAGTTATGTGGGTAGATAAGTAGGTAGGTGATTAGGTGATTTAGTAGGTTGATAGGCGGGTAGTTATGTCTCTAGCTAGGTAAGTAGATAAGCAGGTTAAGTAGTTAGGTAGATACGTAAGTGGGTAGATAGGTAGGTATGTGTTTAGGTAGGAAAGCATGCGGGTAGTTAGGTAGATGTTTAGGAAAATAGGTAGGTAGTTTATTAGAAAGGTAAGTAGTTAAGTAGCCACATAAGTGGGTATACAGTTAGGTCTGTCTGTCTGTCTGTCTGTCTGTCTGTCTGTCTGTCTGCTGCTGTCTGTCTGTCTGTCTGTCTGTCTGTCTGTCTGTCTGACTGTCTGTCTGTCTGTCTGTCTGTACTTATTTATCTCTCTGTCTGTCGAATATCTTTATACTTCTTGACAGTTTATCTTGTCATCTATCCTCTGCCTATCTGCCCGCTATCCTCTGTTCGTCAGTATTTCCATCTATAAATCTCTTCATGAACTTCAAACTAACAGTTTATCTTACGAAAGAATGTACCCGTAAATAAAGCAACACAAGTGAGCTAATTTACCCAACAAGTCTCCCAAACTTTCCGAACTAACGCAGCAATTTCAACACATTTTCCCCGACTAGCTTTGGTAATTAACTTGAATTGAAATTAAGTCATTCGAAAGAAATCAAATTTTTGAACCCCTTCTCAGAAACTCACTTTCCAAGACGGGGACCAATAACACCGAAGGGAAGGACCCTGTAGTTCGTCAAAGAATAACTTAATTAATCAGTCCCCGTGGATTACTCTCATCCCACATTGAGGGTCGGGTGAGGGGGCCGGTGTCTGGCTAGTCATCGTGTCAAGATGGGTCGATAACAAAAACTAAACAAAATAGGCCGTAGGGTGATAGTTCTTATTGAAAACATCCCCGCTACGCTGGCGCTTTAACTTGTTTCATCCTGGGGCTGTATTAGCTTCCTGGTATTTGGGCGTATGTCTACTAACTGTGGATAGAAGTGTCCGGGTTGGATTCATTTCCATCTTTTTGTCAAGTAGATACATCTTGATAAAATTCGCGAGGGGTAATTTTGAGAGAATTTTAGCTTTGAAATTTTTTTATGCATTTGTAGTTCGACATTTTTTATTTTTTTAAATTTCTGAAGGTGGCAGGCTATATGTGAATGAAGGTCTATGAATAAATATCTATGAGCGCTGATCTGTGAGTGATGTTCTGTTCTGTGAATGATGTTCTATGAGTGATGTTCTGTTCTGTGAATGATGTTCTGTGAGTGATGTTCTGTTCTGTGAGTGATGTTCTGTGAGTGATGTTCTGTGAGTGATGTTCTGTGAGTGATATTCAATGAGTGTCGTTCTGTCTGTTCAGTTATATGAGCGCTGTTCTATAAGAGTCGTTCTGTGAATGCCGTTCTATGAGTTCAGTTATCTAAGTGTCGTTCTATAAGTGTCGTTCTGTGAGTGCCGTTCTATAAGTGTCGTTCTGTGAGTGCCATTCTATGAGTGATTTTCTATAAGTGTTGTTCTGTGATTCCGTTCTATGAGTTCAGTTATATAAGTGCCGTTCTATAAGTGTCGTCCTGTGAGTGCCGTTCTATGAGTGATGTTCTATAAGTGTCGTTCTGTGAGTGCCGTTCTATGAGTGTCGTTCTGTGAATGCCGTTCTATGAGTGATGTTCTATAAGTGTCGTTCTGTGAGTGCCGTTCTATGAGTGCTGTTCTATAAGTGTCGTTTTGTGAGTTCCGTTCTATGAGTGCAGTTCTATAAGTGTCGTTCTGTGAGTGCCGTTCTATGAGTGATGTTCTATAAGTGTCGTTCTGTGAGTGCCGTTCTATGAGTGTCGTTCTATGAGTGTCGTTCTATGAGTTCAGTTATCTAAGTGCCGTTCTATAAGTGTCGTTCTGTGAGTGCCGTTCTATGAGTGCTGTTCTATAGATGTCGTTCTGTGATTCCGTTCTATGAGTTCAGTTATCTAAGTGCCGTTCTATAAGTGTCGTTCTGTGAGTGCCGTTCTATAAGTGTCGATCTGTGAATGCCGTACTATGAGTGATGGCCTATGAGTGTCGTCCTGTGAGTCCCGTTCTATGAGTGATGTTCTATAAGTGTCGTTTTGTGAGTGCCGTTCTATGAGTGATGTTCTATAAGTGTCATTCTGTGAGTGCCGTTCTATGAGTGCCGTTCTATAAGTGTCGTTCTGTGAGTGCCGTTCTATGAGTTCAGTTATCTAACTGCCATTCTATAAGTGTCATTCTGTGAGTGCCGGTCTATGAGTTCAGTTATCTAAGTGCCATTATATCAGTGTCATTCTGTGAGTGCCGTTCTATGAGTGCTGATCCACTAGTGCCATTTCATGCGTGCAAATTTCGGAGTGCCGTTCCAAGAGCGACGCTCCAGCAGTGATATTCTGCAAGTGCTTGTCAATATTTATGGATCTTGTCTTGTGATACATCGTTAGTTTTACTGAATTCCTCGCCGAGTAAGCCACTCATAGTATGAAGTGAATGCAGGTGTCGACGATCATCACGCATCAATCTTGTGGGCTAGATACTTTCTCATTACATGCACAGTGAATAGGTGTTTCATTCTGAACTTGTGAAATATTTACATTGAGCGCAGGCCACGCATTTCAGGTAGATGTATAGTTTCAGTACCGGGTTTGCACACCCCAGAGGGAGATAGTGGTAGTAAGTCGGGTGAGAAGTGTTTACAGTTGTTAAGAGGAAGATTGAGGAGATAAAGGAGGAGGAGGAGAAAAGATGATGACGAGGAGGAGGAGGAGAAGGAGGAGGAAGAAGAAAATGGAGGAGAAAGAAGGAGGGGATCGAGGAAGATTATTATTATTATTATTATCATTATCATTGGTAGTAGTAGAGGTAGCAGCAGTAGCAGCAGCAGCAGCAGCAGCAGTATTAGACGAAGCAGAAGAAGAAGAAGAAGAAGAAGAAGAAGAAGAAGAAGAAGAAGAAGAAGAAGAAGAAGAAGAAGAAGAAGAAGAAGAAGAAGAAGAAGAGAAAAGATGATGACGAGGAGGAGGAGAAGGAGGAAGAAGAAAATGGAGGAGAAAGAAGGAGGGGGTAGAGGAAGATTATTATTATTATTATTATTATTATTATTATTATTATCACTATTATTGGTAGTAATAGTAGAGGTAGCAGCAGCAGCAGCAGCAGTATTAGACGAAGCAGAAGAAGAGAAGAAGAAGAAGAAGAAGAAGAAGAAGAAGAAGAAGAAGAAGAAGAAGAAGAAGAAGAAGAAGAGGAAGAAGCCAATGCATGTGCATCATTACCAACTGTAATATGTTGCTAACTATATAATCAAGAAACCCCTGTCAGCACATTAACACATTTCTATAAATCATATCACCTGTGCCAGTTACGCCAACAGACTTTGAAAGAACGACAACTGTTGTTGCCAAAACTAGTTGGCAGGCTCATATGACAGGATGTATCTCCCTTTATTGCCATTGGCTATTACGCGAGAAGATCCAAGTAAATTGGAGTGCGGACTTTGAACTGCAAGAGAAGCCGTGATCAACTAGGTAAGTAGTATGTGTGTGGCCTATTTCTTCTGGTCTTTTCATATTTCCGTCTTATCTTTTTCGATTTCGGAATCTTATCTTGTCCAATTTCTGAATGTTTATCTTTTCTATTTTCTGAATCTTTGTCTTTTACAATTTCTGAATCTGTGTCTTTACAAATTTCCGAACCTTACCTTGTCCAATTTCTGAATCTGATCTTTTCCGATTTTTGAGTTTTTGCCTTTTCCAATTTCTGAATATTTGTCTTTTCCAGTTTCTGAATCTTTGTCTTTTCCATTGTCTGAACCTTAGCGTTTCTAATTTCTGAGTTTTATCTTTTCTAATTTCTGAATCTCATCTTTTCAAATTTCTGAATCTTTTCAGTTTCCAATTTCTGAGTTGTTGACTTCAAATTTATGAAACTTGTCTTTGTTGTTATAATTATTTTTTTGGTGGTTCTTATAAAGAGAAGCGTCTCCCCGAGTGGCTAGAACGCTGGGCTCCCACGTGGGAGATCCGAGTTCGAATCTTCGGCAAGAGGAAGGATTTGTTTCTGTCGGGAGCAAAGATAAAACCCTAACCTGCACAGTTCGCGGCGACTGCACTAGCCAGGTGACCTTAATTCCTCAGGCTCAAGACCCATGATAAGCAAGATGGTATATGCAGTTAAAAAGTTAGTCGCATATGCTTTGCAGGACGTAGCAGTCAACTCCAGCATTTTTTGACTGTTTGTGATTTCTAGGCAAGTGTACGTTCAGTAGTTTGCTATTTCTGAACGACCGGCACTCATACAATTGTATGGAAACCAACATAAGACTGTCTGCTTCCAAATCATCCACAGCTCTTTCAAACGCGGGATACTAAGATAGTGAAGAGGATAAGTCAGTGAATGGTGTACTACAACGGTGCACAGCATACTAAAACGGTGGACGGTATACTAAAATGGCGCACGGTATACTAAAACAGTACACGGTATTTTAAGACAGTGTACAGTATACTAAAACTGTCGACGGTATACTAAAACGGTGCACGATACACTAAAACTTTGGACAATATACTAAAACGGTGCAAGGTATATTAAAACGGCACACGGTATACTAAAACGGTGCACCTTATACTAAAACGGTGCACGATATACTAAAACGGTGCATGGTATACTAAAACTTTGGACGATATACGAAAACGGTGCATGGTATACTAAAACTTTGGACGATATACGAAAACGGTGCATGGTATACTAAAACTTTGGACGATATACGAAAACGGTGCATGTTATACTAAAACTTTGGACGATATACGAAAACGGTGCATGGTATACTAAACTTTGGACGATATACGAAACGGTGCATGGTATACTAAAACTTTGGACGATATACGAAAACGGTGCATGGTATACTAAAACGCTGCACAGTATACTAAAACGGTGCACGGTATACTAAAATGTTGCACGGTATACCAAAACGGTTGACC
>JACEFZ010007759.1:0-32609 GCA_014155875.1 Cepaea nemoralis | reverse complement strand
CTGTTTGTTTGCTGCCGTTGCTGCCGTTGCTGCTGTTGCTGCTGTTGGTGCTGTTGCTGTCGTTGCTGCTGTGCTGTTGGTGCTGTTGCTGCCGTTGCTGGGGTTGCTGCTGTTGCTGCTGTTGCTGCTGTTGCTGCCGTTGCTGCTGTTGCTGCAGTTGCTGCCGTTGCTGCTGTTGCTGCCGTTGCTGCCGTTGCTGCCGTTGCTGCCGTTGCTGCAGTTGCTGCTGTTGCTGCTGTGCTGCAGTTGCTGCTGTTGCTGCCGTTGCTGCTGTTGCTGCCGTTGCTGCAGTTGCTGCTGTTGCTGCCGTTGCTGCTGTTGCTGCCGTTGCTGCCGTTGCTGCTGTTGCTGCAGTTGCTGCCGTTGCTGCTGTTGCTGCTGTTGCTGCCGTTGCTGCCGTTGCTGCTGTTGGCTGTTGCTGCTGTTGCTGCCGTTGCTGCTGTTGCTGCTGTTGCTGCTGTTGCTGCCGTTGCTGCTGTTGCTGCAGTTGCTGCTGTTGCTGCCGTTGCTGCTGTTGCTGCCGTTGCTGCCGTTGCTGCCGTTGCTGCAGTTGCTGCAGTTGCTGCTGTTGCTGCTGTTGCTGCAGTTGCAGCCGTTGCTGCCGTTGCTGCTTTTCTACTCTTGCTGCTCTTGCTGCTGTTACTGCTGCATTACCGGGGGCAGCTGTGGGTTTGTTTAAAGCTGGGCATTAGATGCCGCCTCTGGCTTACTTGCTGATTTCTTAGCTACAGAGGTACCAGAGGCTGAGGAGTTAGAATTGTCAACATCAGAATTGGAGACAGTTGATGAGGACCCTTCTCCAGAATCTGCAAATTCTGATGCCCCTTGTCCCAGACATGTACACTTCTTGTAGAGGACATCCAAGTTGTCGCATTTGATGAATCTTGAGATGCAGAGCCCCTTTTCCATAATTTAGATTTGTACAGCGTTCTTCACAGTCGGAGCTAGAGTATTGAGTACATATTGAAAATTAACCGAGGTAAATTAATCTACGGCATTGATTGTCACTTATAGCAATCGAAAAGGATATAAACAATACATGATGTGGTTTGGTACATTACGTAAATGAAACCCTATCCGTTACCAATAAGATGATACATAATAAAAAAGGTGAATATAGTGAAAAGGGGAAGAAGATGAAATGATGGATCGATTGACAACTATAAGATTATACTAAGCAAACAGGATACGACGTAACCAAGCAGATACACAGGATCTTGTAACACATGCTTTGTTCTTCTACGCTTAAAAGATAGTTAGTTAGTTAGTTAGTTAGTTAGATAGTTAGTTAGTTAGTTGGTTGGTTGGTTGGTTGGTTGGTTGTTTGGGTTTGGGTTGGGTTTGGTTTGGGTTGGTTGGTTTGTTGGTTGGCTGGCTGGTTGGTTGGTTGGTTGGTTGGTTAGTTAGTTAGTTAGTTAGTTAGTTAGTTAGTTAGTTAGTTAGTTAGTTAGTTAGTCGTGGTTCCAACTTCACGCAACGGGTCGCCCCCATATTGCTCCGTTCCTGTGTCAGTGAATATCACACAAAATGCTCCTCACTGCCCAATGTGAAAAATGGAACAGACAGGAGTATCGGCAAGCCAACAGCCCGAACAGGTACACTGTGCATAATGCCGCCGCCAGAATGCCAACACAAAAGTCCTCCACGAGAAATACACTTCATTTTCCAGGGAAAATGGCAGTCACCAGAAAGACTTCATTGCCCCAGGTTTTATCACATATGGCTCGGTCTCTTTCCTCAGGGCAGACAACCGAAAGCGCCGCACAAAGCACGAACTCCGTAGCTCCATTTTGTGTGATATTCACTGGCACAGGAACGGAGCATAATGGGGACGACCCGTTGCCGTAAAGTTGGAACCGCGACTAACTAAAACTAACTAACATTTTGCAGTGACAACATTTCAGCGATGTATAGGCCAATGGCAGATATGGCAAGTCGTTTAAGACGATTAATCATCCGATGGCGCTTAATCAGATAGAAAATTTGATACTGCATCTTTGTTTTAGTCTAAACCCACACAAACAAAAGATGAAAGCTAAACACAGTTGACCCTGCAGCTACTCACGAGATTGACAAAAGACGCTGTGGCCGAATAAGTCTAGTATTTTGCCTCATAAGTCTTCTTCCCCATTCCACCTCTACTGCAGATATTCCACGTAAATGTCCTTTTTCTGTTCTTAATTAATTTGTTGAATGATTTTGTAATGCCTACAGCTCTCGGTGCTTCTGTGTCACAATTGGGATAGCCATTTGTCTTCTTATTTTGACCCTTTATCCCACATTAAGGCACTCCATACAAAGGTGTTCTTATCATCTTCATGTCATTCTTTTCTGTCTCTAATTCTCTTGTCCGTGTGTGTTTATGTTTTCCTGTATTTCGCTTGCATTGTGGGTTCCAAGGAAAATAGCTTATTGTTAAATAATTCTCACTGTACGTCCTTATCCAGCGCCAGGATCCTTTCCTCGTCTCTTGATTCACTGCTGTTATCAAGTTCTGTTGGTAGGCCGCACATTTGTGACTCGGTTAAATCATCAGTTCTTCGGACGTGATTGCGTTGTGCCCGTTTACTGCAGAGCTGCGTCCTTGCGCCGTTATGCCGACACTTCGACTTCTGCGGGGATTTGTTGACCGGGTTAACCTTTTCGGGGTTTTAGTTGTTCTACGTGTTTCTAATCCATACGTTAGTACCGATTTATCGTTGAGTTAAATGGTCAAATATACTCGTTATTGTCTCTGCCAGACACAGCTACACACGGACATACAAACATGTAAAAAATAGCCTGATGTGACAACTGACCTTGTACATTCGTATTCAAGTTCCAGGCAGAGATCTGCGCCATCCACAAAGTTGACGTCATACCCTCCAATTCATACTGACCAAAAGGAGCGGTATCAAACCCCCAGGCACAGATAGGTCAAGCACACGGCCAGAGATACCACGACCTTCAGCATTGTTGCCATCCTCACAGTATATTGTTAGATGAGTAATTCTACGACATGCGAAACAAATACAATATAGTATTTAAAACAAAGCAATGCATTTCCTTAGGGATTGAAACACTGAAGCCAAAAAAAATATGTTGCACGATTATTTGCCTGGTATGTTTTTTCTCATCTCGTCACATGCATGCTGCAAAGTTCTATATTGCATGAAGTGAACTGAACTCAAGCGAAGTCCGTACACGTGCTTCTACTTCTGGGGTACTAGACTGATCTTTGAGTGTGGATTAAACCCTTTCCCCATACCAGTGTCCCTCGCCATCAGGCGAACGCACTCCGACTACTCAGATACTTGTAATTTATGTCCCATGTCAAGGACGAGAAGTCAACAATTAGTCAAATGATCGGTGTAGAGGTTGAACCCCCTACCTCGGCATCAACACACCGGATGTTTAAAAACGAGCACTCTTATCCATTCGGCCATGCTGTCCTCCTTTAACTGATATAACAGCATTGCACACATCATAATTCTATATGGAGTTCTTTGTTGGTGGAATTTCTGGTCCTCTATTCAGTAACATTCTATATTGGTACTGCAAACATTGAGCAACATCTTGTTATTCTGTATTAAAGCATTCTATGTGTTAGCATAACTTTAAACTTTAATATTCGTTGCAACCGTTCATGGTGGTACAAATAGGGATAAGGAAAGAAGCATGTTCAGCAGGTTTTTTGTTTTGGTTGTCTGTCATGGACCATTGTACTGGCCATCGCTCACGGTTGAAACGGCACTGCCGCGTGCGAGATGCACGAGTGTGGGCCCAAGTTCAGAAGAGATTATCGCCTTTCGGCTTTGACCGTGATCGAGAGTGACCTAGTTACGTTTTATGAGGGCAATGGCTACATAGTGCCATCCATTGTAGATGGTTATTTTAAATCCGGTGGAAATTGAACGTTGGTGTGATATTTCGTTTGCTTGAAAGAAGTATAAATGAAAACGTGAGAGAAGAAGAATGAAATTAAACATAGAAAAAAAACCCTGTCTTATGTGATAATTCGTTTTGGGTTCGTAGATGTGGTGTAACCGGAAAATGTAATGTCACCTTTAGTTTCATTGCTTACGATACCTGGTGTGCAATCTTATTATTATGGCACGCGCATCTTGCGTGTAATGTCAATTAAATAACATCTATACAGTACTACTAACGACAGGGCCCACATCCCTAGACGGATTATGTCACTCATCAGTCGGTTAGTTGGTTGTAGTTAATATCTGGGAGATTGGTCTTAATATTTAAATCCGATGCCTTGTGTTCAGGTTGTAGGAGCCCCCAAAAAAACTTTTCCCTTTTTTCGGAATGTGGTTGATGTAGACACTTCCCCCCCAACCCGCTACCAAAAGACCCTTCCCACGGGTCCGTGCTGTAGAGCCCCCATCCCCTCCCTATCTCAGAAACCAGCTTGGCGGAAGACCAAATCTGGAACATACATCTGTTGGAGGATCATTAATAGGTCAGATTTAGCCGTACAGGCCACCTGGGATTAGGATTAGGGCAGTAATGTTTCCTCTACAGGTGTCAGCTATTTCTGTGTCCACAGACTTCAACCCAACGCCTAGAGGCTGATTGTTTTTGGTTTGGTTTGGTTAATTATCACTTTCACTGTCCGCGGATATCACCATAATCGCTGCAGTTTTCTTCCATAAATCACACGAGAAGGAGCTCAGCACAGTGAACGAATGTCGTAGCACCCGCGACGATAAAGATGTGTGTATATATTAGAATCATATAAATAGTTTTCTAGTCTGTTCCTTTTTTTCAGATTGTGATATTTGGTTTAGCTGATTCAGTGTTGAACAATACAATATCGATATATCTGACCTCCTATTTGTGCAGGAGGACGATATGTCGCCATGTTAGGGTCATCGTGTTATTTGTTTAGTTTCCTAGTATTTTCCACAAATTCACTGCTCAGTGAATGAAGATTACATCATAATACTTATTCATTTGATTGTGTATATGTTTGATCCATACCTGTTGTTTTTTTTGGCACTGCATCAGTTAAGGAGTGATCTTCTCCATCTCTTCTTTACACATTCCAACTGTTGCGGCAATTTTAACATACGAAACGTGCACTCTGGATCTCAGAGTTTTTCGCCCTTATCGAGAAGACTAGACGTCCTATCCACTACACAGGTTCAAAAGGAAGCAGTAAATCGTTCCTTGCTCCCTGCAGTCAGGATCGTGGAACGGACCAAACTCTAAATGCAGCTTAAACGGCGTTTTTTCGTTTTTTTTTTTTGTTTGTTTCCTGTATGTTAAATTGATTGATTGATTTTTTTTCGCATGTTGGGCATTCCATAATGCTCCGTATCCTCAGCACAGCGAAGAGTTCCAACCTAATAGTACCAGTAGCATCTGATTATAAGTCCGTCTCGCTTCCTCTGAGCGTGAGCGTCGGCAAAGATTTCAATTAATTGAAGAGTTAATTGTTAGTCTTTTGCATATTAAATTCCACGGGCATATTGAGGTGGGAGGACCAATTCTCTTCTTCATCTACATGTCTTTGCAGTCAATTCCCAGGACATACTTAAAATTAGCCCTAGCTTGTTTTAAAAGGCTGGGTCGACCCTAAACCCGTATTAGGTGAGAATACAGAACTCAGTTGCTAATGTCCGTCCATAGACATTCGTATTCTGTCACTTGTAAGCTATCATCAGCATCATGAGCCTTGCCGATAAGCGTGGGCGGTCATGTTTCGCCATCTCACACATCTGTCCATTATAATTTTTGCATTTTCCTCAAAATCCACATTTACACTGCCTAAGATTTGTTTCTGTTTGTCTGATAATCATTCACAACCATACACAAGTACAGGTTTTATGCATTACTTCAACACTCGTTTTCTCATAGTAATTGACATCATTTCATTGGTCAGTATGTTTTCCATCTTGAAAAAGGCTACCTTTACCATGGCGATTCTTGTTCTAATCTCTTTAAGGCACCTCCCTTCAGATGTTATGACTGTTTCGAGATAGTTGTAACAATTAACTTGTTTAAGAATATTTCCATTTATACGTATATTACATTGTGGTATTTCATTCTTTCCTAGTGACGACCATAATCTGTGTCTTCTTACAATTTAATTCTAACCCTAGTTGTTCACTGTGTACAACAAACGTATCTACAAATGTCCAGGCCCTGTTCATTGTCTACATCGATACTGTATAAACCGCATATCTAGGGTTTTGTTGTTACGTCCCCCAATGGTGTTTCCCTCACATATTTCTATTTTTCTAAACTATTTTCACTGTATATGGAAAAATAATCTGGGGGACATTACACACCCTGTAGCACACCTCTCGTAATAGGCTGATATTGACCTACTTCATTATCAATCTTTATGGAAGCTTGGTTAGAATATAGTTTTTTTTTTTAAAACAAGTCTGGGTTTTTTTTACATCAGTGTTAAGATTCAAGCATCTTCTCATGTGTACATGTCTTATTTTATTGTTTATTAAAACTATACCTTATTATAAACTATACGCAATACTTATTTAGTATTCGTTAGTGTCCTTCCATCGGCTATCCCATGTTTATTTTTTCAAGATCCACCATTTAACTTTTACGTGAGATCCATAATAATACAAAACAGCTGGTATTACTTTTATTTAAATTTTTTCTTAGTATGACTTTAAATTTCTTTAAAAATATGGGATATATTGTGTGGATTATCTTCATTTTGTAAACCTATTATACAATTGAAGGCCGCCTCGCAAGAGCCTTTTTTTTTTCCCCCCGCCTAACAGCAACTGATAGATCTTCCTACCGAATGCAATCTAGCCCTGTCCTCCGATATTGTACCTGCTTACTCAGCAGCGCCCCCTGTAGACTGCTAAAACAAAGGGAAAAGAAAGTATCATAGGGGGTACTCCCTTTTGGGGGTTTGAAGTGTTGGCTCATACCAGGCAGACACAATGAGTTGAGTGCCCAAATTATCTTCCTCGTCCCTGCTCTTTCAAATACATAAATCTAAACTTAACGAACAGTAATCGGTATATCAGCAAATATTTGCGTTTTGTTACGTCATCAGTGTAGTGTTTGTGTTAGTACTCGTAGTTGATCCGAATCTATTATTAATCTTTTTCAGATATATGTGGACGGTTGAGTTTACTGGGAAATTTTTACCCAAAATTCTTGAGAAAAGCTACGAACTATTATAAAACCCCCCAAAAGCAAAACAACTTGGATTTGGGAAAAAACAAAGGATGCACAATCCATTTTGCCCTTAGACAACTTTAGAAAAATCAATTGAATTTAATGAAAAATCTACTTAGCCTTTGTCGCCAAGAAAAAGGGATTTGATAGAGAGATAGAAAAAGCTGTGGGAAATCCTAAACAATAAGGAGTAAATACAAACTAACAAACCTATGTAGAAGCTTATACAACAACAGTGAATGCATAGTGAGAGCAACTGGAGGACACTCAGAACCCTTTACCATAAAATCCGGAGTACGACAAAGGTTTTGTCCTTCCCCTCTCTTGTTTTTAACATATATAGAAAAATATGTTTAAAAAAAAAAAAAAGCCAAACAGGACCCAAGAACACGCTTGACGAGAAAACAGAAGAAGAACCATCTGCAAATCTAACCATTAGAGAATTCCTGTTTGGGACGACCAAGCACTAATAGCAAAATCAGAAGCTGAATTACAAGACCGCATGAATAGTTAAACGAAATGTGTAGGGAACATAACATGAAAAATTTGCACAAGTAAAACAGAGCTGTTGACTATAACAAAGAAGAAAAAGCAAAAACGATTCACCATACGAACATCCCTTGAAACAAATAAAGATTTCAATACCCAGGAAGTATGGCAATCAGAAGACGAGATCAAAATAGATGCAATAAAACAAACCAACTAAAGGACAAAAGGCACCAATACTAAAGAACAAAAATGTATCAATAACTACTAAGAAATACTTTACAACACAAATTTTCCCACCACTCTTTTGTTCCAATGCCAAACCCGGACAATGACAAAAAAAAAAATTCCCCCGTTTCACTCCTGTTTCAGGATATTGCGGTCAACACCCAGCATCTTTCAGCTGTATGTTGATTCCTAGGCTAGATTACGCTCATCAGCACGCACGACTTTCTGAGCGACCGGCTCCATACTCTCATAAGTCACTGGCGCGACTCGAACCACTTCTAATTCTCGTGCGCTCACGTCAACCCGAGAGTATTCGGGGTTAACGGAGAAACTGCTAACCCCTCGGGCCCGGGAGCCGGCAATGACAGAAAAAAAGAAAAGAAAAATCACAATAACAGAAATGAGATTCTGAGAAGAATACCAAAGTTCAAGAAGAAAAAAGATCTGAAATGAAGAATCAGGACTAAAATGGGGGGTTTTAGCTGCACTAGATTTTATTAAAAGCAGCAAATCAAATGGTTTGGCCATGCAATGGCTACCAACTAACATATCCACAACAAGCAATGATGCCCGACCAGAGGGAAGAGGGGAAGAGGGGCCCGGGCCCCATAAACGATGGACGCAGGGAAAACACAGTCCATGGGGAAAATCGATACATCAAGCCATAAAAGGGCTTCTCCCGCTGTTTATACTTCACCCGACACCCCAAGGTACAAGAGGAACTGTGAGATAAAATGAGATGAGAGAGATGAGATGAAAAGAGATGAGATGAGAGAAGGACGCCGAGGCAGCTGATCGGTGGTAATGTGTTCGAACCCATTCAACTAGTTAGTTCCCACCCCCCCCCCCCCTTTTCCACTTCGTTGACTCCCCAAAAGATCCTGTCTAAAGATGGGTCACGGCAAATCTTCTGGAAAGTTAAGGCGGCTGGTGTTATATTTCCCATATCACAGATCGGGGTTCGGCTGATCTGGAAATTTGGGGCTGAAACCATATACCAAAGAGTTCTCATAGTGTGAACAGGTGTCACTGACTTTTGTACACTAATAACTGTTGTCTGGTTTGTTGTTGCTGTCTGTTGTGTCTAGCTTATTTGCTTGGTTTTATTTTTCAAAGCGTGCATACCTAAAACATGCCTAATGACTTCTAAAAGTGTCTAACAATGTGATCCCACGGAGGCCCCGAAGTCAAAAGAGGTAAACATTTTTCAAACGATATGTAGGCTGCGGATTTAGCAACTGCCAGATATGCACTTACCAAGGCAGAGCTGTTAACTTTGTGACAACTTCTGTGTTTCAGACCGTTTTATAGGAAGCTGTTCAATGGAATTGCCTGCTCGTGATGCGCATTAGATATTTTCGTAACACATTCTTTCAGCGCTCGTTCTTGTAAACATAGCTGATGTAAAGCTAACTCCTGTTTAAATACTATTCATTGTTCATTATTCTCCCCTTGATCTACCACGACCACGCTCAAGCGGGGAAGTGTGTTTACATGTAGATTATCTTGTGACAAGTTTAGCAGCGCGAATCGTTTTATTTTGCGTCACCGTCAACAGGTATAGACGTGATCTGCATAGATTAGAATATTATACGGCTATTTTCATTTTCTATTCCCTGTTTTTCCCATCACGGAGCATCCCGCTATCATAGTGGTAAGCTGCTTCTTTTTCTTGATCTTCTTGTTGTTCTTATTCTGTTTTACTTCACCTCTGTCATGGTAAGGTCGAAGGATGCATTCGGCGATGTTCTTGACGTGTTGAATTTCTGGCTTGTTATTGCATTATAGCATCAGCTCGCACGGTGCTCTAAAGAATGTTCTTGAATAACAAGAGACGATGACAGTTAACGTTTGATGATGATGACAGTCTCTGTCTTCCTCGTTATCTTCTTCTTCTTCTTCTTTTTCTGACTAGTGGAAAAGTTGATTGAAGTTGATTGACTTGACTTGATGTTCGCTAACCAGAAAAGATTTGTCTAGGCAGGTGATGATTCTCTGGAAGACAACCATTCGGAAGGTCGAAGCTGGATCTGTACGTAGACAATGGACCGAGTCGCTGCGGGAGTCTATTGTCCGTAAAGTCACCTTCATCTTTGACCCGGGACATGCGGGAGTCGAGGGAAATGAACGAGCTGATAAACTGGCTGGCTCTTCACCCCCTGTAGATGGCCAGCCCATGGATCGTGCCGATGTTATTAACGAACGTTCTTAAAGATATGTCGAGAAAAGAGATTTTTCACGTCAGTGAATCCACATTGCTGTCCAGGATGAAAGACTTGGGAGTAAGAATTGGCACGGTCAGACACAAGAGGTACATCAGGAAAACAAGGTGCCTCGTCAACCAACACAGAACTGGCACTATTAGCCACCGGACGCTGATGCATATGCTGGGGGAAGGATCTGAGCACCTATGGACTTGTCCGGAGTGCAATGAAGATACCCCAACTGATAACTGATAACTGATACTGATAACCGATAGTTAGTTAGTTAGTTAGTTAGTCGTAGTTCCAACTTCACAGCAACGGGTCGTCCCATTATGCTCCGTTCCTGTGCCAGTGAATATCACACAAAACGCTCCCCACTGCCCAATGTGAAAAGTGGAAAAGACAGGAGTCTCGACAAACAACAGCCCGCACAAGATACACTGTGCATAATGCCGCCACCAGAATGTCAACACACCAGTCCCCCACGAAACACCCAGTTCATCTATGATGGAGTCGGCAGTCATTTTCCTATCTGAATGTTTCCTAGATGTTCACCCACACAGTCCATGAAAATACAGTTCATCGCTGATGGCAGTGGCAGTCAACCAGAAGCCCAGCAGCCACGCATTTCTGCATAAGGCAAAAACCGGTCAACTCTGGGACATAGCCAGCTGCCATCGCTCCGAACATGCAGTCACGTTCCAAAAAACCTCGGGCAGATTCAAAAGCATTTCACACGAAACTCACAGCTCACAGTGTCGCGCCACGCACTCACTCAGTAGCAGGGCGACGGAACCATCAAGCCTCCTTAGTCGCCTCTTACGACATGCGTGGTAGGCTACAGTGTTGCTATTCTTTGCTTCCCTTATGGGCCCCGGCAACACACGATAACTGGAAGACAACAACTTCAAACCAACCCCAGCCTGCGGTTTCACATGCGCTCAACTAAGACCATTTTCAGTCAGTTTCAAAGAACTCGACAAGGCCTGTTGTTTGAAGTCTCGAACGGAAAATGACAACTTTATTTCACAGCGAAATATCTTCACAGGTATGCAAACAATATCCTAGCACCCGGCCGGGTTCCTTTATGAGCTGATTGATGCCCTGGGACCCGTTAGTCACCGTATCCACCCCTGACTATAAGTACACTCTGCTTGGAATTTACGGCTGTCTTTCCCAGGCTCCTTTTCCTCTCATTTTCTGCTCACTCTTAACAACCCCGGCCTGGAAAGTGTGAGTCTATCAATTTGTTCTGAGCGCTTATTTTGACTGCGTGTCTATAGTACCCCTGGCCGCTAGTTTGTTGTAGAAAAAGTCCTAACGGTTGTCTTTTAGAGTTGAAGTGGCTTCAGTGAAAGTATGGGGTTCCTAAAACGTGTTGGTGTCTCTGTGTTCCATGCCTATAGTGAAATTGCAAACTTTAGGTTACTAATTGACGCACGTTCGTGATGTATGTTTATTACACGCAGTTGGTGCGTTTATTCTTAAGACTTTTTGGTATATGAAATAGTATTTATTTAGCCTCTACTGTTATTTTATGCCCGTGCATTCATCATTCATTTATACATTTATATGACATGACAATTACCCGCCTCTGTAGAAAAAATACGTGTCATTGACATGAAGAGATTGACGTAAATCACATGAGGTCGGTACTTTATCAAGCCTTTACTCTTTGGGAATATCATATGTAATGACAATCATAAAGAATGCATAAGTCCGTCTTTGTAATATTTGTTAGTATTCGACATATGGTCTGTATGTTTGATAGACATCGTACTCATACATGCCATTCAATCATGTGTCTCTATATAATTACATTAAAATATACCTGTGCATTTGAATCACACTAACTATATATATATATATATATATTTTATATATATAATATATATATATATATATATATATAATATATATATATATATATATTATATATATATATATATATATATATATTAATGAAACATATGTGTACATGTGTTTTTGAAACATAAATGTAGTATGTATACATGTATTATTTAAAAATATGGACAATTGTGTGTTGTTGTTTTTTTTATACTAGCAGTCATCTAACATTCTTTTCAACAATGTACAATTGTTTGAAAAATTTTCATTCACCCATAATCAAATATGAAACAAGAAAGGAGGCAAGCAATAATATGCATTGAGGAAAGACAAATCTAGTCATGTGATTACTATAACCATTTCATCATCATGTGCCATGCCGATAAGCGTGGGCGGTCATGTTTCGTCATCTCACGTGATCAACAGAGTCGTGGATTACTCGGTTGTTCTTGCCTCGATTACGCAGTGTGGCCGAGCCATCCAGATATATCATCACCCCTGTTATCTTTTCCCCACGCCACACACCGTAATGTCTACTTAATAGTGTGAAAAGTACGATATTTTTCTTCAAATAAAACTTATCGTGTATATAGAAGAAGTATCAAGTACGAACATTTTCTACCGATTTTCATTCAATGGATTCACAGCAAAATCAAGTGATAATCTCAAAAAACGTTTATAGTTAAATGATTTGTTGTAATTACTATTAATTTATTGTTATGACATTATCTTTGATTAGTATATGATGGATTATATAATATTGTATGTAATGTTATTGATTGCATAGATATTTGATTTTAAGAATAATATTTGATTATGGGTGAATGAAAATTTTTCAAACAATGTGTCCTCTACCAACCAAACCGAAGAAGCATGTAATTCCCAAGCAACCGCTTCATCCTTAGGAAATCTTGGGGAAGCTCAATCCCACCCAGAACAGATAAGCGCTATGAAAACACCTCAACGCGCAGAGGAAGATAAACAACAACAAACACCTCAATGCGCAGACGAAGATAAACAACAACAAGCAGTCTACCCCATTGACGTCAAAATAAGCAATAGGTTCGAAGTACTTCAAGAAAAGTCACCAGAAAACCTACAGTGCTCTAACATGCTGCCAACGGCAAGACAAGCCTACAAGATTCATCGGGAGAACCACATGGAGACATAAAGACTGCTGATAATCGGAAATGGATGAAACAACGGGCGAGACGTGCTGAAAACCAACATGTACAGACAGCACAACCTGACTGTACACATATTATACTAGGCGATTCATTAATGAAAGGTTTATACAGCGACAGGATGGCCACATCAGACAAAGACATTGTTTCAATAATCCCACTGCCTGGGGCTGGTGTTGACCGGCTAACAGACAAGATTAGCAGGTTGGCTGGTAATCATAGCGTTAGAAGGGCAAGCGTACATATTGGTATCATCGACACCATGAACAACCAACAAATCACAGGGTCTCAACTGCTGGCACTCTTGAACGGATTACGTCACACTTTTCCTAACTCATCCATTTTCTTCTCCTCCATCATATCACCAAGTTATGGACAGCAGCGCCGTCTAGCTGACATAAATAACAACATTTTGCAGAATTTCTGTTCTCAAAACATGATAAAATTCATCAACAACACAGCATCATTCACTTCACAGGCTGGTGCACCAAAAAAAGAGTCTTTATAAGGATCAAATACATTTGTCTACATTGGGCACCAGTTTTCTCGCCAAGAATATCAAATATCCTGAACGGACATACCATACATCCAATACGTGATCACGCCGGACACTTTTAGCTACTCCTGAAACTCAAGCCAGACGACATACTCCCGACACATCAAGTACCAATAGGACAGAAGTGTGCAGACCACTCATAACCACTGCACCTGAAATCCAAGCCAGACGGGACACTACCACTACACCAAGTCGTTAAATACTTTCACACAGGAGGGTAATAATTACGAAGATATTTTTCCTATTATCCCCAGAAAGGAACCAACTCTCAGCAACAACGATGTGCCACCACAACCTCCTGTTAGCCACCAACCAGAGGCTCTAGTTGGTAGTCATTACATACCCATGAGACATCATCAGTACCCATTTCATTGTAATCCAGAATGGTTTGCACCTCACACGGTATAGCCCAGCTACACTTCGTCAAGCACTTATAATGTCGCTATACCAACAACCAACACAACCTGGTATTTACTAGCAACTTAGCACAAAGCTACACCGGATCTCGGTACAAGAAGAGCCTCTCCTAGAACGTTTATCTGCATATTTGGTTACTACTTGATCTAGTAACGAATTAGGTTATAAGCAACTACAAACATTGACTTGTTTTGACTTTATATTAATTGATAGTACTTAGCTGTATAGCTTTTATAATACTTTTCATTGTGTTTTTACTGTGAGTGAGGGGGTCTTCACTGTTCTTCCTTCTGCTTACTGTTTAACGTTTTATTTCCCGTGTGGGATACTCCCGCTTTAAACAGAGACATTGACTTGTATAGTCATTTATTAATTCTTTTGGATAAAAGTTGGTTACTTAGCTTGTGAAGTAATTTTTTTTTTCAGGTTAATTATTTGTTGTATGTTCTTTAATTCGTTTTGTTCCGTGTTTGCATTATATTCGTTGGTCTAATTAGTTATATCGTTATAATATTGTCATTTACATATCGATTTGCATTACTGATATTTTGTAAGTTAATGTAATTGTGATTTTTTTATGATCTTGTATTTTTGCTTAACTTTGACTAATTTACACTTTCTTCATGGATGAAATGTCTGAGAAGTGGCAACACTGGCTAAATAAGTCAGGAATACGCCTTGGACACTTAAACATTTGCAGCTTATTTAACAAGCTACCAGAGTTATCTTCTATTCTTAATCAAAATTTTCATTTATTCGGCCTTAGTGAAGTAGACTTAATGATAACATTTCAGATGAGGACATATCTATTAAAGGGTACAAAGTTTTTAGAAGGGATCCCTGGTAGGAAACAAGAGACAGGCATAGTAACCTATGTTTCTAATTTACTAAATGCTCACCGTAGGCTAGACTTTGAAACTTGCGAAATAGAATGTATATGGTTAGAGCTAAAACTTCAAAACCGCACACCACTGATAATTGGCTACCTCTATCGAAATCCAATTGCTGGACACGTCTGGTACGAAAACTTCACTACCATGATGGATGTGGTTTTCGCTTCCGGGAAAGAAATTATACTACTCGGAGACTTTAACATTGACACCAACAAATCCAACATAATATGGGGAAATATAATTGCATCATACAATTTCCAACAAATAGTACAACAGGCTACTCGAGTAACAAAGTCATCGTCAACAGTCATAGATCACATTTATGTAACTTGCTCAGACAACATCATAGAATGCGCTGTACCCAATTGTGCAATGAGTGATCACTACCCAATATGCTGCACGTGGTCTAAACAAGGAATTAAAACTCCTAAACATAAACACATAAGTGTAAAATATAGAAGTTACAAACATTTCAACCAAAACGCATTTTACAGGACTTGCTCAGTTCACCTCTAGACAATGTTTATCAGCTTCCTGACCCGGATGATGCTCTGGAATTCTGGATGAAAACATTTATTGATGTTTTTGATAGACATGTGCCAATCAAGGAAGTTCGAGTAAAACACCACGTCAAGCCACCTTGGATCACCCAGGAAATACTTGAAATTATGAGAGACAGAGATAAAGCACATAAAAAGCGGGATCTCAGCGCATACAGTACTCTTAGAAACAAAGTTCAATATACCATACGACGGGAAAAGAAAAATTACTTTAAGAACTTAGTAATGGATAAAACAAATAGTAAGGATATATGGAAGGCAATTGATCCTTGGATCACCCAGGAAATACTTGAAATTATGAGAGACAGAGATAAAGCACATAAAAAGCGGGATCTCAGCGCATACAGTACTCTTAGAAACAAAGTTCAATATACCATACGACGGGAAAAGAAAAATTACTTTAAGAACTTAGTAATGGATAAAACAAATAGTAAGGATATATGGAAGGCAATTAACACCTTGACAAACAAGTATAACTTCCGAAATTCTTTACCATCAAATCATATTACATGCGACCAACTCAGTAATTTTTTTCAAACTGAAATAGACCAGTTGAAGGCTTCAATACCTAATTCTCCTTGCAACTTATCTTTACTGTCATCGTTTTGCGAGAATAGATGCTCCGGCGATATTATTTCCGATATACCGCTAATGACAATCACTGAGGTATTCACTTACCTCAGTAACCTAAAACACACAACCTCATCTGGGTTAGATGGAATTAGCAACCCGGATTCTCCGTTGTGCTGCGCCAGTGATCTGTATATCACTAACCTATGTATATAATCAGTGTCTCACCAAAGGCCACTTTCCATCAGCTTTCAAAATCGCTAAAGTGTACCCTCTTCTTAAATCTGGTTCATTGGACAATGGTCTCCCGAACAATTACAGACCCATTTCCTTACTATCATCACTATCTAAGCCACTAGAAAAACACATCCATAAAGAAACATTACAGTATTTAGTTCGCAACAAGCTTATTGTTGACAACCAATCAGGATTTCGACCAAAATATACTTGCCGTACGGCCCTAACAAACATGATAGAAAATTGGCACCAGAATATAAACAACAACAGTCTATGTGGAACTGTGTTTATTGATTTCAAGAAAGCATTTGATATGATAGACCATGTTATTTTAATTAAAAAGCTTGAGACAATGAAAATTGGCCCTAATGTAGTCACTCTAATATCATCTTTTCTATCAAACAGAAAGCAAGTAGTATTACATAATAAATGTCTGTCTCATACCACTACCTGCAATATTGGAGTGCCGCAAGGCTCTATTCTTGGCCCTCTATTGTTTGCCATATATATTAACGATCTACCTTTGCATCTTTCGTCGTCCTGCGATCTATTTGCAGACGACTGTACAGTGTACACAAATGCTGAAAACTGTATTTTATTGGAGTCGTCTTTACAACAAGAATTAAATAATGTAGTTAGATGGAGCTATTCAAACCGTATGCAAATTAACATCACTAAAACAAAATCAATGTTACTAACAACCAGACAAAGACTTCAAACTCTAAGCTCACACACATCACTTCAACTTCACATCGATAACATGCCAGTAGAAAGTGTAATTGAGCACAAAACATTAGGCATAATCATTGATAGAAACCTAACCTTTAATTCCGACGTTCAAGCGCTTATTAAACAAACAGCGAAAAAAGTCTACCAACTCGCCAAAATTAAAAACTTCCTTGATGAGGACACAAGGAAACTATTCTATACTTCTCATATACAGACACACTTTGACTACTGCTCTACAATCTGGGACGGTTGTTCTAATTCAGACACCAAGCGACTTTACTCACTCCAGAAACGGGCCATGAGTCTAATTTATAACAAACATTTATCTGACAATCCTAGCCTGTATAAACGCCTTCAGTTACTACCACTCCGCAAACGCCTACTTTTCAATAAAGCTAAACTAATTCACAAAATCCTGCATCGGAATGCCCCAAATTACCTTTGGCCATTGTTTAAATATAATGCTAGACACAGTAAACGTTTAAATATATTACACATTCCGAAGCCTAGGATTGACTTATACAAAACAAGCTTAACGTACTCTGCAGCTCAGCTGTGGAACAATCTTCCACAATAAATCAAAGACATCACCAATCCCTATTCATATAATAGCAAATTACTCGAACACTATCTCAGTACGGATTATCTTCCCCCTTAATAATAGAGATAATAATAATAATAATAACAAAACCCTAGTATAACAGCCAGTCCCCTTTTGGTAGGCCAGTATATTCCACATGGCTAATAACAAGTGTCAGACCATTATCTAATTTTACTGTGTCGTGTAGTTTTGATGTTCGCATTTTTGCCCATGCCTTTATAATGCACTAGCTGACCCGGCCCGGCTTCGCCCAGTCCTTGGTGGGGAGCATCTCATTTAATTCATATAAGTAGTCATATAAGTTCCCGTTCCCGTTACCGACTGTCTGTCTGTCTGTCTGTCTGACCCGGCCCGGCATCGCCCAGCTCCTGGTGTGGAGCATCTCATTTAATTCATATAAGTAGTCATATAAGTTCCCGTTCCCGACTGTCTATCTGTCTGTCTGTCTGTCTATTTGTCTGTCTATCTGTCTGCCTGACCCTGCCCGGCTTCGCCCAGCCCCTGATGGGGAGCATCTCATTTAATTCATATAGTAGTCATATAAGTTCCCGTTCCCGTCTGTCTGTCTGTCTGTCTGTCTGTCTGTCTGTCTGTCTGTCTGTCTGTCTGCCTGTCTGTCTAATCATTTATTGGTTGCAGTTAGAACAACCTAGATAAACGAAGATCAACTTACAAAAAGCATTAGAAAGAGCACTTGAAAGGTCTTTACATCTTCCCCAACAATTAACTTGGGTAAATGGAGCGGCGGCAGCAGCAGCAGCAGAAGAAGAAAAAGGAGGAGTAGGAGCTGGGAGGAGGAAGAGGGAGGAGGAGGGAGGAAGAGATAGGCGGAGAGAGGAGGAGGAGGGAAGAGGAGGGAGGAGTAGGAGTAGGGAGGAATAGGAGGGAGGAGGAGGGATTAAGAGGAGGAGAGAGGAGGAGGAGGGAGGAGGAGGAAGGAGGAGGGAGGAGGGAGGAGGAGGAGGAGAGAGGAGGAGGAGAGAAGAAGAGGAGGGAGGAGAAGGAGGGAGGAGGAGGAGGGAGGAGGAGGAGGAGGAGGGGGAGAAGGGAGGAGGAGGGAGGAAGAGGGAGGAGGAGGTGGGAAGGATGGAGGAGGGAGGAGGAGGAAGAAGAGAGGAGTAGAAGGGAGGAGGAGGGAGGAAGGAGGAGGGAGGAGGGGAGGAGGAGTAGGGAGGAGGAGGAAGAGGGATGAAGAGGGAGGAGGAGGGAGGAAGAGGGAGGAGGAAGGAGGAGGGAGCATGAGGGAGGAGAAGAACGCAGGATGAGGGGAGGGAGGAGAGAGAGGAGAGGGAGAGGAGGGAGATAGAGGATGAGGAGGGGAGGAGGAGGAGGAGAGAGGAGGAGGAGGAGGAGGCGAGGTTAGGAGGAGGAGGAGGAGGAGGAGGGATGGAGGAGGAAGGAGGAGGAGGGAGGGAGGAGGGAGGATGAGGAGAGGAGGATGAGGAGGGAGGAGGAGGAGATGTGAGGAGGAGGATGAGGAGGGAGGAGGAGAGGGAGGAGGAGAGGGAGGAGGAGAGAGGATGAGGAGGGAGGAGGAGAGGGAGGAGGAGGGATGAGGAGGAGGAGGAGAGGAGAGGAGGGAGGGAGAAGGGAGGAGGAGGGAGGAGGTAGGGAGGAGGGATGACAAAGGGAGGAGAAGAGGAGGAGGGAGTAGGATGGGGGAGGATGTAGGAGGAGGAGGGAGGAGGAGAAGGGAGGAGAAGGAAGCGGAGTGATTAGGAGGCGGGAGGAGGGCGAGGAGGTAGGAGGAGGAAGAGGGAGGAAGGAGGAGGAAGGAGAAGGAGGAGAAGGAGGAGGAGAAGAACGCAGGAGGAGGAGGGGGAGGAGGAGGAGGAGGGAGGAGGAGGAAGAGGGAGGAGGAGGAGGATGTGGAGGGAGGAGGAGGGAGGAGGTAGAGGGAGGAGGAGGGAGGAGGAGAGAGGATGAGGAGGGAGGAGGAGAAGGGAGGAGGAGGATGAGGAGGAGGAGGAGGAGGAGGAGGAGGGAGGAGGAGGGAGGAAGGGATGAGGGAAGGAGGAGGGATGAGGGGGAGGACGTAGAATTAGAAGGAGGGAGGAGGAGGGAGTGGGAGGAGAGAGGAGGAGAAGGGAGGAGGAAGGAAGAGGAGTGATTAGGAGGAGGGCGAGGAGGTAGGAGGAAGAGGGAGGAGGAGGGAGGAGGAGGAGGAAGGAGGAGGAGGAGAAAGAGGGAGGAGGAGGAGGAGAGGGAGGAGGGGAGGGGAAGAGGAAGATGGTAGAAGGAGGAGGAGGGGAGAGGAGGAGGAGGATTTTAACGCATATGCCTGTACATAACTGCAGCGAAAAGGTGGGTCTGTCTATCTATCTGACCCGGCGTGGCTTCGCCCAGCTCCAGGCGGGTAGCGTCTCATTAAATTCATACAACAAAAAAAGTAACTTAAAAGAATGTCCTTCCACACACCATCCATTATTTTTAATGAAAACTCTTTCTAATCACCTGCATGACTACAGTAACTTCTTAAGCATAAAAAGATGAGTTACAATGTTATGCATTGTGCATTATTTTTATGAAAACTTTGAAAATGCCTTAAAGATTGTATCATTATTTATTATAACTCATATGCCGGTACATAACTATGGACAAAGAGTTTATAAATCTTTGAAAACGATGCAACAATATGACTATAAGTTATACAGAAAAGTTATTAAAAGTTATGCCCCTTGAAATAACTTTTACAGAGTTAGGTCCCCTCGCTGTATATAAATTATAATGAAAAATGGAAAATTAAATAATATTCAGTAAGCAGCCGATTTCACACTAAAAAAATATGACAGTTGGCTGCGTTGGAATGAAAGGAAGGCGTGTAGAAAATTTTATCTCAATCGGATGGGCCGTTCGCGAGCGCATAAAGGACATACGGACAGACGGAGATCGCTTTTTATATATAAGATATCTTTTATATTGTTGCTGTTCTCTGTTAGCCTTGAATGATGTGTGAATGAAATAATGTATGAAAGAGAGTGATAGAAGGGCAGAATGTTAGACGGGCCTGCGTGCCCAATTCTTAACCCTTTGAAAATAAAGTTTGTTCGTTCGTTCGTTCGTTCGTTCTTCCTGTTGCTCTCATTTCACTGTAGTTTTCTTGTTTAAACAGACGGACTGACGGACACACAGAGATTCAGACACACACTCACACTGACAGACACAGACGGATAATATATCAGCCATTACTAAATTTGTCAATATGAGTACAAGAAAAATTGCTTTATAATTTTTATTTATTTTGTAGCCATTGAATTATTCATAAGTTGTCATTTTTACATATACGATCTTCATTTCTACAATAACAGTCAAGAAAATACAGTTAAGACCATATTTTTAAATTGCCAAGTGGATTTGTAATATCCATAGAGACTTTTTTTTCATATCCCTTACAGGACGTTGCAGTCAGCATCAGCATTTTTCAGCTGCTGTTGATGTACGAGGCAAGATTATGCTCAGTAGTTTACCATTGCTTTCTGAGCGACCGGCTCACATACCCCGTAAGTTACCAACCGGCGAGAACCGCTACCGATTCTCGCGCAGGTTACGTTACTCACGAAAATATGCGGATTATGGAGAAAGACGTTAACCCCAGGCAAGGTAGACCGGCATCCATAGAGACTTTTTTTGGTTTTTTGTGTGTTCGCATAACCTTTACAGGACCTTTACAGCATCTTTCAGCTGATTGTTGATTTCTTGGCAAGATTACGCTCAGTAGTTTCCATAGACACTGCCGGAAGTAAATACACATCACATATCGATTCATGTATACTGTCTCAAGTGTTTCCTATGACCTCCATGAACTATGTATGCCCAGTTAGTATTGTACGCAGCCAACTCCCAAAGACCAACAGTTTGTGCTCAGCCGCTAGCAAAGTCCGACAGTTGCTGCCTGACTGCTCGCAGTTTAGATCCAAACATGAGTTCTATCCTGAAGCTCAACGCAATTCTATTCTCCTACAATGTATACATACAGCTGGGTTATTTTTGTTTTTTCTTTCTAGTTCGACCTCTTTTCAGCTGCTTGTACGATGTTCTTTTTTAGTTTTATTTTCTTTATCACCATTTTAAGTTCTGTAATTTGCCATTGTATCTTTCAAAAGACTAAGTGAATATTAACATTTATTAAACATAAACAAATACAAAAATAATGCCCAAAGTCAAAACTACATGTCAACCAAAAGTCACAATCAAGACAACGGAAATTAAAAATGTGACAAACTGCATTTCTTGAATGGATAGTCTACAACATAGGAATGTGCCCAAAATATCAGATGTGCACTGGCCTTAACGATGCAGAAGTTCAACAACATTAAGAATCTATGGCACAACGACACCAAATAAATTAAAGTCAAACTGTTGAAGTACATGCTTTTTAAAAGTGGAACATACAATAATAAGATGTGGGCCTAATTCCCAATCAGTAAAGTATGCCATGGGGGCTTTTCATATAGATGTTACTAACATATTAGAATACAGTGAAACCCAGAATTACAAATAATGACTTTCTACAAGATCTTAATGTGGAAGGCAGCTTTTTTAAAAACATCATTTAAATATTGATGGACAGAGGGGGAAAAGCAGACCATGTGAATCTCGATACACAAAGCCCAAAAAACGGACACTCTCGCGCTGTTTATGCTTCACCTCGATACGGCAAGGTACAGGAGGAACAAGATGAGATGATATGAGATGATGACGTGATGAGATGATAAGATGACATGATAAGATGAGATGCTGAGATGAGGTGATGAGATGAAATGATCGGATAAGATAATGAGATCAGATGATTAAATGAGATGATGATATTAGATGATGAGATGAGAGGAGATGATGAGATCAGGTGATGAGTGATGAGATGATGGATGATGAGATTAGATGATGAGATGAGTATTTAAATATTTAAATTTATAAACATTGCAAGGGATTGAAAAAGAAAAACAGACAGCAATGGGAGACATAATAATCAGAAGAAGTGGCAAAGCTCGATTAGCACGAAGGTGGACACAAGATCTTGAAAACATGTTAAGCATAAAAATGCCGAGGCGGGGACATTGCAGAGAATTGAGATCTTGTCAGGTCCTGGCGAGAGCGACGTTCTGCGCGAGATCCATAAGTTGGTGTGACGTTACTCAGAATTTAATGAGAAGAACAGTCGGGAACAAAAAGATGGGAAATTTTTGGGAAACAAAATGATGTAGGAACATTACTGCTTATAAATACTCCGAACACATAATAGATAGATAAATCAAGGCCCCCGAAAGATCTACTTTGTGTTTTTTTAGATTAGATCAATATGTAGAATTAGCTTAATCTGCTACTGGTGCTACTGTTGCTTTTGTTGCTGCTGTGGCTTTTGTTGCTGCTGTTGCTGCTGTAGCTGCGGTTACTGCTATTACTGCTGCTTTTTCTGCTGGTGTTGCTGGTGTTGATGGTGTTGCTGGTGTTGCTGGTGTTGCTGGTTGTCAGAAACTTGCTTGCGACAGGTCTTTTAGGACTCCCCTACTTTTGCACCGCACGAAATAACAACTTGTGTCATTTGCAAAAGGAATGCAATTTATTTAGAGCTGGCAATTTACAAGCTCTGCGAGCGGTATGCTTCATTGACATTAAACAACATGAATGTAATGAAGTGGGGAGAAATGATGCTAGTAATCACAATCTAAATCTAAAGCCTAATATTTAACTATTGCCTAGAAACTTATAGCATTTGTCAAGAACACGTCTACTCTCTAATTGTCTCCAGTCGGGTCTGTTCACACGCTACACATTGCGTGGTCAAGCAGGGACGCTGTACCCTTCGTGCATTAGCGAGTCTTGCGTGCCTGGAGTCCCAAGCACGCTGGCTCGTGAACTTGAGTAACCGGGTACTCCACGGTTACTCGTAAGGCCAAGCTTCCCAATGACTTGGGGAAGCCCTCGCTCAACTGTCCTTATTGCCCCCTTGGTTGACACACATGTGTCCCCTTGTGAAGCTATTTATAGCGCTGGTGTCTCTCCTGTCTGGTGTCTCCCTACTAGACTTGTCTTAACTCCTATTAACTCTCTAACCCCTTATTGGAGATTCTGACAGGCTCCCCTCCCCTCTGTGAAGTGTTACACCCCTTTAACTCATGTTTGTAACACGTATGGTCACAAAGAAAAATTGGATGTCCAATTTTGTCAGAGATCCAATAAGTTGTAAATCTCTCGTTTGGGGATAGAACAACTCTTTTCTTCCTTTACTCACACTGTTCTATCTTTTCACTCGGCTAATTGAGTAGCCCTTGTATTAGTATAGTTGGTTCTATAGATATCTTTGGGAATTGTTTTGAACCGGATCCGTTGTCTTATGATTTATGTCCTGGCTTCTGTCGTTTGACCCTATGTCTTTTGACTTTCACCGTTGACTTCTGTCTCGACCTGTCCTCATATTGCCCGAAATGACAACCCAAATACAAGTTGACTCTGTTATGAGTGCAACACATGAGCATAAAATGTTCATGTTTCCATTAATATCCCCTCCAACTCATATACATACAGTTCCACTCTTCACCTTCTCGCTTCCGCTTGTGAAAAGCTATTTTCAATGTTACATTAAGGTTTTTAAGAAGTTATTGTGTCCCCTGAATTTAAGTTGCTGTTCTTTGAAACAAATAGTGTGTGCAACATTTATGTGTTTGTTTTCCTATTTGTTTGCGTGTTTTCTAACAAACTACAGTGTACCTAACTTGCTAACCTGTGTATGCGTTAGTGTATTAAATGTGTGTATTCCTTCGAGCGCCGTAAATCGGTTTATTGTGGTTACAAATGTTTGTTATTCTTATTTATGACCACAACTCCGCTTTAAGAAGCTCAAAGTATGTTCCCTATCTAATCTATTAAAGTATGGCAGTAACACACATAAAAACTTGACAACACATTGGTTACACAGATGACACAGACAAGTCAGAATCAGACGTTTTCAGCGGTGAAAAAAATTTGCCGCTACCTTTCTCTCTCTCTCTCTCTCTCTCTCTCTCTCTCTCTCTCTCTCTCTCTCTCTCTCTCTCTCTCTCTCTCTCTCTCTCTTTCTTTCCATGTTTACTAATTCTCACATTCTCTCCTCTCATTTATACCTCTTTCATACATCTTTCACTCGCTTTCATACTCTCCTTTTGCTAAAACATTCACTCGTCATTAAAATATGTTTCATAGCATCAAATAAATGAACATTACATATTTACAATAAATGATTGGCTGAAATATAACAGTATTCACGCCAAATGACTGTGCGTTTTGTTTGCACGTGTCATTCCTATACAAAATATACACGCTTGTGAGGATGGTTTGTCACCGATCCTGTATTAGTAACTAATATGATTTGGTGTGCTGTCCTAAATTATCCTAAGGGAAATAATCTAACTAATTAATTTCATTTAAGAGAATTGAGTTAACTACCTTAAAGTGTTATTTGTAAATGAAATGATGTTAATTCCTAAATGGTTGGGTTAGTTTAGAAATGATATTTTAGATAAATGAATTTATAAATGATTATGATTATGCGGTGATAAACTAATGTCCTATCTAACAATTGTATTTCTATCATTGGTGTTACGTTAAATGGCTTATTAACTAAATGATGGTGATTTCTAACTAGCACATGACATAAATAAAGTTATATATGCATTTGAACATTTTGCAATTCAATTATACATAGGAAAATGAAGTTATGTGTACTGTTAATAAAATAATATATATATATATATATATATATATATATATATATATATATATATATATATATATATATATATATATATATATCACAGTTACATTTCTATATCTAATCACATTAACTGAAGTCCTTTCAGGTGTGAAGATGGAGCAATGTTCTTTGTAGACTATACTTATAACATAGTTCATTTCGGCAAAGTCTTTTATGCTCTCCTTCATGGATAGTGTATAAATATAGTTTCCTACTAACTTATGTAGGTTCACAGCTAACACTTCAACATTAATATAGCTTATGTGTGTGTCAGCGCATGTCACTTCTGCGTCTGTTCGTTACACTCTTCATGGCCACTGTTACTTTTACACAGTTTACATGTTTGGCGATGATAACGCACTTACAGTGTATCTTAATCACCACACACGGTACTGACTTACTTATTATTTACAGTGTCACTGTTGCTGGTGATCTCTGGTCGATCCCTTCCTGCAAATCAGGTATTTCAATGGTTGACGGTCGACTCAAAGCGTCTGCCAAATTGTTCAATCTTCCCTTTAAGTGCTGTATAGTAAATGTGTAGTTCTGCAGAATCAAAGCCCACCTGTAGACTCTGTTATTGTGGGGAATACCAGACTGCATCACAGACAATGGAGAATTGTCGGTTTTGATCACAAACTGTGCTCCTGCCAAAAATCTATGAAATTTCTTAACACAATAGATTAAGCTGAGGCCCTCCAATTCTGATGCTGAGTATCTAGATTCAGCAGGGCTAATTTTCCGACTTACGTACATTACTGGGTGGAACTTCCCTTCCGAGAACTGTCCTAGTATCCCAGATATGGAGATGGCACTCGCATCTGTACGAAAAAAATAGGTAAGTTTTGGATTAGGCAAACGCAGGATAGGTGGAACGCTAAATAGGTATTTCAGTTTTGATAACGCGCTAATTAATCCTGCATCTTGTACAGATAATTTAGCCGAAGCTTTTAAGATGTTAGAAAAAACACTGGTGATTTCCGCCAGATTTGGAATAAATTTACTATAGTAGTTTACCAGACCCAGTAAACTTCGGACCTGTTTCTTGGTCGTTGGCATTGTCAAATTCAGAATCTTGGTGACGATTCTGTCATCTGTTCTTAATTGGCCCCTGCAGATGGTATGACCTAGGAAGTCAATTTGTTCCATGCCCAACTCTACTTTAGTAGGCTTAACTGTAAGCCCAAATACTCGCAACCTGTCGAAGACTTGTCGTAGATTCAGTAGGTGTGATGTCCAGTCTTCTGTATGAATACATATGTCATCTATATATGTAGAAATATTGGTCATCCCATGGAGAAGATCCCTAGTTAGACGGACGAAAGTTGCTGGAGCGTTACGAAGGCCAAAAGGAAGAAAGCGCCACTCATATAGACCTAAAGGAGTGGAGAAAGCTGTTAAGGGAATCGAATTTATTTGCATCGGGACCTGCCAATAACCTTTCGTGAGGTCAAGCTTGCTAAATATGCGAGATGTAGACATGTCCAAGATCAAATCCTCGCATGCTGGGATTGGTTCAGCATCAATTTTGGTTATTTTGTTTAAACGCCTATAATCGACGCAGAGTCGAATAGTTGAGTCCTTTTTGGCGACAAGGACGATAGGGAAAGAATACTCTGACTGAGATTTCTGAATAATTCCACTCGACTCGAGAGATAGTAATTCTTTGTCGAGATTCGACCTATAGTTTAAAGGGATAGAATAAGGTCGACACTTTATTGGAGTGTTGTCAGTCAGAATAATAGAATGTTCTATTCTGTCTGTCTTTCCTGGGATGTCGGAGAAAATGTCTCTGTATTCCGTCACTAACTCTAACATCTGTCGTCGCTGATCGTCTGTAAGTTTGGTTTCTATCTTTATGCTGTCAATGGTCGCAGTCATGTCTACAGTAGGGACTGGTAATTCCATCTCGTCTTCGTCTGTCTCGTTCAATACTGTTGTGGTACTAGCTGCGTGTGCTGTTACCTGGCTACGTGTGTTTGCGTTGTCGCTGTCGTGTGTCGCCCTACCTAGTGAAGTTGTGTTGTGTACGTCTGTCTTCCGATTACTTGGTGTTGGTGCATCTTGTTCGTCTGTCTGTTGTTCTTGTCGTGAGAAGTATGGTTTCAGCATGTTGATATGAGATATCTTTAATTTTCCTTTTATCGATATTTCATAATCCACATCTGATATTTTACGTTCCACGTTGAATGGCCCTTGCCAAGATGTTAGTAACAAATTACGTTTATCAGGTACTAGAATCAAAACCTTCTGATTGGGTTCAAGGTGTATAGTTTTAGCACCCTTATTTGCATAGTCGCGGTACATCTGTCCTTTCCTCTCCAAAGATGCCTTGGCTATTACACACGCTTTCATTATTCTATCACGTGTCTCCTTTACCATCTCATACGGTGTTACTGCTGTTGGATTGTCTGGTAAGCTAGTAATTAGCTGATGGTAAATGGTTAGGGGTCCTCGAGGGTTCGCCCCATAAACTAACTCAAAAGGTGAGAAACCCGTACTCGAGTGCGGAATTTCTCTATGGGCAAATAGCACTGCTGGCAATAGTGTGTCCCAATCAGATGGGTTCTCTGCTGTTACTTTAGCCAGCATGTGTTTGAGATCCCCGTAAATTTTTTCTATGATCCCGTTGCTCATTGAGTGGTACGGGGTACAGAAATGCTGCTCTACTCCTAACAATTTTGTTAAGGCTTGCGTAGCAGCCGAAATAAACTGCGTTCCCCGATCCGATAAAATAGATCGTGGGAAGCCAAAGCGCGAAAATAGGTGCAAAAATACATTTGCCACATCTTTGGAGGTGATGTATTTTAGTGGAATAGCTTCGATCCACCTGGTGCAAAGATCCACGAGAGTAAGTATAAATGGGTGTCCTTTGCTTGACACCTGATTTAGGGGTCCAACAATATCGACCGTTACACACTCAAATGGTCTAGATGCTAATAATGACCGTTGAACTTCGGCCATCACATGCTTTCCCTTTCGTACAAGATGTTGACAAATAGTACACGAACGACAGAAAATTTTTATGTCAGAGCAGAATTTAGGCCAGTAAAAGTGTGACAAAATTCTGGCTCGCGTTTTATCATAGGCCAAATGTCCAGCAAACGGTGACTCATGTGCGATGTTTAGCACATTTTGTCGGTATGTTACAGGTAACACCGTCTGCTGAATTTCATGGTTATTATTTGTGTAATAACGCATGAGAATTCCGTTATGTTTTCTAAAATACCAAGATGCATTTTTAGTCACTTTCGCTCGCTCACCAAACAATTTAAAATAAGGTGCGATAGTTTGGTCGGTGCTTTGTACCTCGATAAATTTCTGTCGAGTAGTGTTGGTATCTGCACCACTTGGTGTTAATAGCTGTAGCATTTCATTTTGTAAGTCAGTATAGTTTGTTTGTGTATCTGACCTTGTTACAGCGTTAGCCATGTGTGTATGTTTCCAGGCTCTTATGTCGTCGTTTGTACATTGTTTCAATGAATCTAGGCATCCTAAAATGAGATCCGTGCATGGATCTTGCAGGATTGCGCAAGTAAATGTGCCGGTAAGGAACGGGGTATTGATATGCGCTTTTGCCAGTGGGTATTTCTCAATGGTTCCAGAGAAAGTACGGCATTTGACAAATTCACCCGTGTAATCTTCTGGTCTAACAAGTTCTTTCCTTAAACCAAGTAGAGTGCTCCCGCTATCAACTAAACATTGGCATGGTTGATCATTGACCAGTGCATCGTAGAACTTAAGTTTACCTCTGGAGGCACTCGCTGCGTTAGCATCTTCATTTGAACATGGTATTGCGTGCCCACATTTCAATTTACCATCCGCATGAAACTGGTGACATATGTCACATTTCTTAAAGTATAATATGTCTGTTACCACTGCTACACTCTCACATTCACTCGTTGGCAATACATTCACAAGTTCCGAATCAATGTCACTCTCATCGTCTGATGACGTATCGATGAGTGCTGCATTATTTGCCTTCATTCGTTGTCTACCAAGACATTTATTGCTATAGTGGCCATAGCTGGAACAAAAGTAACATTTAACAGCACGTTTAAATGATGTTCTTCTGCTTTCTTGCTTCCTTAACACTGCTTCTAAGTGTGAAGGCTTTGCGGGGTTTTTATCACACATGGAGTAGCTAGGATTAAAAAGACTACAATATCCACATCGAGGTTGCTTCTGATATGGTTTGTCCTTCTTACGGTAATCTTTCTGATTGTAAGATCTATCAGGTACTTTGTTTGCAAAAGCAGTGATTTCTGTATCATGTGTTGTAGATTTAAATATGTCCCGATTAGATGAAAAATATGCCGTCCCCGTTTGTCTAATTGCTGAATGGATTCAATATCTGACTGTTGGAGAAACTTCGCAAAAGGGGTAGGAACGGTAGATATCACCTTGTCCATTACCATAAGATCTTCTAGTTTTTCATAGTTGTTACCCACTTTCGCCGCCCAAGTCCACTTTTTAAATGTGCTCTGCACGTTAGAGATGTAGTCTAAGAAGGTTTCAGTTGCTTTTGGCTTAATTTGGGAGAACTGAATTTGGTACCCAGTGGCGTCTAAAAGAAAGTGTTGCATGATCCTATCGTGAATGTACTGATAATTGTTCCTTAGCTCTGTGGGTATAGATTCTATTACTTTTAATGGCTCCCCACTGAGGTTTCTCATGTAGATCATTGCCCAGTCATCTAAAGGTATTTTCTGCGTCTTTAGTTGGAATTCTATATTCTCAGTCCATGCGCTAATTGAATCCCCTACGCTATATGGTTTGATAAGGCCTTTATACTTACTAAATTTGTTCTGTTCTTCTTGGCTCTTTTGTTTGGTAGAGGCTATCTGTATGTTTGAATCTACCTCCATTTCCTTCATCTTTAATTTCGTTTCTGAGTCTACTTGTATCTGCTTTTGTTTGGTAGCCTCTTCGATTTCTTTCATTTCTTTTTGGTGTTGTCTTTCTAGTTCTCTTTCGTCTCTCTCTATAGCAGTTTTTCTCTCTGTCTCTTCTCTCTGTAGAGCAGTTTTTCTTTCTGTTTCTTCTCTATGTCGAGCTATTTCTTCTTTATACTTTTGATCCGCCCATTTCTCTAACTTCTCTCCAGTGTGGCCCATTTCTTTACCTGCCTGGATACATTCACTTAGTGACGCCATTTTGTGGCTTAATGTTAGTTCAAAATGATATCACAGTAATATTCACACAATGGTTTGTAATTATGTGTTAGTAAATATACATCTTTACTGAAAAAGAAGATGCATGATTAATTTAGAGCATACCAAAATATTCTGAAAATATACTCATCTAATTCTTTGGAAAATACGGTTCTTGGGATGTTCCACCGCTGTCTTCCACACTCACAAAATGATTGACTTGATAACACAATGGATGCTTCTGTTTAGTAGAGCATCAAAAATTAGACACACGCATATGTTGTAAATACAAATTTATCTTTCATGCGGCTGATGAATGAAAAAATGTGATATATAATGATAAATGGTATTAATGAATGAATGATATGATAGTCTGAATGATTGTCATGATTCGTAAATGATTCGTCGTATGACAGTCGATGTCGTCTTGTCTTCACTTTCTGACTAATTTGGTATAACTTCGTTCTAGGCTTCAGTTCAGTAGCTAATCTATTTACTGAATATGAAGAATGGTGACATTGATGGCTGTATCACACAAAATGAAATGTACAAGATGGTTTGCTTGATAATATTTACTGATAATTGTATACATTTTCATTAATTTCCGTAGAATAACACACTGTCTCACTTAATTTTCGTAGAATTTCACAATTTGTAATTTAATTTTGCTTCATTGTGGTTCAAGCTCCACAAATGGTATGATCGTAATAATTCACAAGAGAAAATTATTTCTGCCATATATGCAAACAAATTTACATTACTTTCAAATAATTTAACACAGCAATGATATTGAATCGTGCTTGTTGACGCTGGTTCAGAACTTTCTGATACCAATTGTCTGTTGACGTTGGTTCAGTGGCTTCTGACACCAACTGGGGTCCTGCCTGTCAGCAACTTGCTTGCGACAGGTCTTTTAGGACTCCCCTACTTTTGCACCGCACGAAATAACAACTCGTGTCATTTGCAAAAGGAATGCAATTTATTTAGAGCTGGCAATTTACAAGCTCTGCGAGCGGTATGCTTCATTGACATTAAACAACATGAATGTAATGAAGTGGTGAGAAATGATGCTAGTAATCACAATCTAAATCTAAAGCCTAATATTTAACTATTGCCTAGAAACTTATAGCATTTGTCAAGAACACGTCTACTCTCTAATCGTCTCCAGTCGGGTCTGTTCCACACGCTACACATTGCGTGGTCAAGCACGGACGCTGTACCCTTCGTGCATTAGCGAGTCTTGCGTGCCTGGAGTCCCAAGCACGCTGGCTCGTGAACTTGAGTAACCGGGTACTCCACGGTTACTCGTAAGGCCAAGCTTCCCAATGGCTTGGGGAAGCCCTCGCTCAACTGTCCTTATTGCCCCCTTGGTTGACACACATGTGTCCCCTTGTGAAGCTATTTATAGCGCTGGTGTCTCTCCTGTCTGGTGTCTCCCTACTAGACTTGTCTTAACTCTTATTAACTCTCTAACCCTTATTGGAGATTCTGACACTGGTCTTGCTGGTGATGCTGGTGTTGCTGGTGTTGCTGGTGTTGCTGGTGTTGCTGCTCTTACTGCTCTTACTGGTCTTGCTGGTGTTGCTGGTGTTGCTGGTGTTGCTGGTGTTGCTGGTGTTGCTGGTGTTGCTGGTGTTGCTGGTGTTGCTAGTCTTGCTAGTCTTGCTGGTGTTGCTAGTGTTGCTAGTGTTGCTAGTGTTGCTGGTGTTGCTGGTGTTGCTGGTGTTGCTAGTGTTGCTAGTGTTGCTGGTGTTGCTAGTGTTGCTAGTGTTGCTGGTGTTGCTGGTGTTGCTAGTGTTGCTGGTGTTGCTAGTGTTGCTGGTGTTGCTGGTGTTGCTGGTGTTGCTGGTGTTGCTGGTGTTGCTGGTGTTGCTGGTGTTGCTAGTGTTGCTGGTGTTGCTAGTGTTGCTAGTGTTGCTGGTGTTGCTAGTGTTGCTAGTGTTGCTGGTGTTGCTGGAGTTGCTGGAGTTGCTGGTGTTGCTAGTGTTGCTGGAGTTGCTAGTGTTGCTAGTGTTGTTGTTGTAGTGTTGTGGATTGCTGGGTTTGGGGGGTTTGCTTG
>JACEFZ010007758.1:0-34629 GCA_014155875.1 Cepaea nemoralis | reverse complement strand
CCCTTTTTTTTTTGAAAAAAAACAAAATTTTTTCCCTTTTGAACAAAAATGTTTTATTGGGTGTATATAAAGATAGGTTTATATGCTAAATCTCATCATTTTCTCTCAATTGGTTACTTAGTTATGGATTTGTATACGGGGTAAAACATTTGTTAATCCACCATAGTTTAATTATTTTCCCATTTTTGACACTGTCAAGCACTGTTGTATAGTTTATGAAGCATTAGTACAGATATGTGTGTACCGTATAGTTCTTTCTATTTCTATCCTGTGAATGCATATGGCATTGTATGTTCTCTTTATTTGTTCAAATCCAGACTGTTCTCTACCAACCTCTGGTTTAATCTTGATTCTTATTGTGTCCTCGTGATTATTCTCGGTAGCAGCTTTATCATTCAATTCATAAGGCACATTGTGGGATAATCTTCACATTCTAAAGCGCCTGATATCTTTGGTATAGCTACAACCCTACCGTTAATAGGTCATTAGGACTGTACCAACCTTCAGTGGCAGGCTGACTAGGGTGTCAGCTTGCTCGGTGGCAAGTGAGTCCTCTCGACCCGTAATAAAGTGGCGCTCCTTAAACATTAGATATGTTCAAAAAGTATAATGACCTTTTATTCTTGTCAACCAATACCCTTAGAAGCAGTCTGTCGCCACCCACATTTATAGATGTTGTTTGGAAATAATGTCAAACGCTACGCTGTCCTGAATGTCCTCCAACGTAATGTTGTCTAGTTCAGGTGGCTCTCCTTTTTTTTTAAATGTAGTGTAACCTCAACTTCTGCATCAATTATTGGTGGCTTTGCACCGCTATATTAAAAATGCATATTTACATCCGGTCCTTATCATCAACAACTCTACTAATGAAGAATCAGATTCGCTGCGCTGGTCACTTGACTCGCATGCCAGATCACAGGCTCTCTAAACGGCGAGCTGAGCTGTGGTAAACGCTCACAAGGTCAGAGGAAACCTTTGAAGACACTCTTAAGATCTCACTAAAAGCTTTTAGAATTCATCCCGCCACTTTGGAGACTGCTGCCAAGGGCCGAAATTCGTGGCGTACATCATTACCAAGGGTGTAGTCACTTGTGAAGCAAACAGGACTGCAAGAGCTGTAAATAAAGAAGGCTGACAAAAAATGAAAACCACTGCATGAGATCCTCCTCCTAGAAAGTCAATAATTCTTTGCCTACATTGTTAAAGAACATTTGTAATGTGCGAGACCAAAGTTATAACGTGTGAGACCGAAGTTATAATGTATGAGACCACAGTTATAACGCGTGAGACCGAAGTTTTAATGTGTGAGACCGAAGTGTTAATGTGTGAGACCGAAGTTAGTTATAATGTATGAGACAGAAGTTAGTTATAATGTGTGAGACGGAAGTTATAATGTGTGAGACCGAAGTTATATTGTGTGAGACCGAAGCAGTAATGTGTGAGACCGCAGTTATAATGTGTGAGACCGAAGTTATATTGTGTGAGACCGAAGCAGTAATGTGTGAGACCGCAGTTATAATGTGTGAGACCGAAGTTATATTGTGTGAGACTGAAGCAGTAATGTGTGAGACCGAAACTGTAATGTATAAGGCCGAAGATATGATGTGTCAGACCGAAGTTTTACAGTGTGAGACTGAAATTATAATGTGTGAGACTTAAGCTGTAATGCATGAGACCGAAGCTATAATGTATGAGACCGGACCTATAATGTATGAGACCGAAGTTATGTGTGAGACTGAAGCTGTAATGTGTGAGACCGAAGCTGTAATGTACGAGACCGAAGCTGTAATGTGTGAGACCGAAGTTATAATATGGAAAGGTCATTCTAGAAACAACATGCAGAAATGAAGCCAGGGAAAACAAAACCATCAAAACTGATCAAATCAGAACTAGCATACTTGTCAACAAGCTCAAGTTGACTGCTGCCTTATCTAGATATATCCATGTTGACATCTGAAGGTGCACCCAGGAGAAGAAGAATAAATAGCATAAATGTTAAAATAACATAGGGACGGCCACAAGTTACGTACAATCACTTCGTCAGAGTTTTTAGACTTCTGCTGTCACTTTTCCTAGCTACTTCGTCGAATCTTCTCGCACTTTCTGAATCTTGTAATGACATATTTGCTTCTCTGGTTTGTTCATTGAATGAACACACTTAGGCGTGACCGTTTCGCTTTACGGAATGCTGACGTCATAATTTACCACACATAAATAGCTATGTCATAATTATAGTAATTATTACTACTTCAAGGGATTTATATACAACTGACACAAGATGTATAATTGCTACATATAAGCAGCATAAAATGTGAAGGGAGCCACGGTAGTACAATGGGTAGCACGCTTGCCTGCCGGTCGGTTGGTAATGTGTTCGAATCAATATGGAGGGTCGGATTCTTTTACAATAGGTCTGGGCTCTCAGCTCCGCCCAGTCTAAAATGGGGAGCAGACACTTTACAGGGAAGTCAAAGTTGTTGGTGTTATGTATGCATTTATTTATTTATTTTTTGCGCTCTCTCGCTTTGAACTCAAGCGCAGTCCATACACACTACTTCTAGTAACACTGGATTGAAATTTTCGTGTGAATTAGCTTTCCCTGTTACCTGTGTCCTTCGTCATCAGGGGAACCTTCTCCGACTTCAGAGGTACTTTTAATTTACGTCCCCAAGTCAAGGACGAGAGGTCAACATTTTAACTGTCCGATGTAGGGGTTGAACCCCTTACCTCAGCATCAGCACACCGGGTGTTTAAGAACGCGTGTTCTTATCAATTCGGCCATGCTGATCTCCCGATTGGCGTGCTAATGACCACAACATTCATCTAGTACCGACTGCTCTATAAACATATCGGGCTATTACCGTATACCTAATACACATCATGGCGTGGGATGAGGCCCTATACTTATAATGTGGGAATGCCTGAACACTGGCTGTAGTGGCTTGAATTTTCGAAGACTACTCTTGACCAAAGATTGGCAACTGACTAATCAGAACATGTAAACGTCTCTCTCTCTCTCTCTCTCTCTCTCTCTCTCTCTCTCTCTCTCTCTCTCTCTCTCTCTCTCTCTCCTCACACACACACACACACACAGACACACACACACACATACATACATACATACATACATACATACATACACACATACATACACACACATTCACTGTCCTTCTGGAAGGAGAACTACTTTACAAAGCTAACAAAGCAGCCCCAAAAATGCTGGTGTTGACTGCGACGTTATGTGAAGGATATGCAAAAAACTTAACTATCATACTATTCCTTGACCTCGGGATACTAATTGCCTGGCCAGTGCACGTTCTTGATCTGCTGGTGCAGTGTTTGATTCCCTGCTTAAAGCTGTAAGGTGTCATCTGATCTCCTGCCTGAGTGTTCGTTGCTTTCCGGGCAGAGATTCCCAGGATAAACTGCTCTTGCTTGGTTTTACTATTGTCAACTAGCGTAAGTCGCATCATAAGTCACTGTCTTATGCATCGTTCAATATAAGTGCATATTTGTTTTTATTTTTTTCTAAAATGTTCGCTTAAGTTAATTAGATGTTCAGGCGGATCTCAACAAAAGTATGTTAACTCTTTCTAATCTATACATGTATTAATAAAGCCGAGCACTACCTATGATCGAATGCTAGTTGAAGATACAACGACAGAAGAAGCAACATAGCTGAGGATGTTTGAATTTGGACGAAGGTGTCGATCTTGCGAGAAGAGGCGATGAGAGGGACAATATTTTAGATATTTTATTATTTTATTATTTTATTTTAAATATTTTGCTTTATTATCTTGAATAAAACGTATTTACAACTAGCATATTTTAGGAACTATAAGCATCTAAACATTACATTTGCTACAGAGACGGAGCATTCATGGATTAGCTAGGTGTAAAACGAATCAACCAGTTAAGCCTAGCACATCTTGGGGCAGAAGAAATCGGTAATGGCAGTGAGCTCTTCTTCCTCGACTGCCATAAATAGGCCATTGGAAGTAAGGTCTTGAAGCCACTCACGCCTAGCCGACTGTAGACTTGTTCATACTTGGTTGGACTGTGCAGCTACAGTTGTCTAATGGACAAGGTACCCATACTTACGCTAACCCTCCTTAGTTACTACGACATGCATGATAGGTAGCAGCATTACTACACATTGCTATTATTATGGGCCCGGTAGCACACGGGCGAGCAAGTGAGGTATTGAGTTATAAATACATGTACTTTTCTCTACTTCTATCTCATCATCTTATCTCAGCTCATCCTGTTCCTCTTGTACCTTGCCGTGTCGAGGTCTACTTCCATCAATGTCCATTAATACATCCCCCTCTTCCTCTGCTACTCTGATACTTTGCATCACATGAGTTAATTGGAGAAGAGGGAAGCTATGGGTTAAATATAAGTGTCAACTTACTATATAGTACGGAAACGCGTGGACATATAACATATGTTGGTCATGATTAACCCTACCATACATGTCACAAGAGGCGACTAATGGGGGTTGGCGTCAGAGTGGCTAGCTCATCCCGTAGAAAACTGTAGCAATAAAATCCAACTAATAATGAACAAGTCTACAACGGCTGAGCTCATTTATTTCATAGGGAGATGAACGGTAGTAGAGGAGAATAGGAATAAGTCATGATCAAATGGAAGTAACATGCAGTGTATACACTTGGTTTAGATTATATTAGTACACTCCATCCATCCATCATGTGCTATGCTGGTAAGCGTGGGCGGTCATGATTCGCCATGTCACTCGATCACTAGAGACGTGGATCAGCTCAGTGTTCCTTCTCGGCCATGCCACGTGGCCAAGCCATCCAGGTATTTACTTCTCTGTTTTCCCCTAGCAGCCCTCTTCCAACGGAAAGTAGTTTTTATATGTGGCACTTGGAATTCGGAACCAACAACAATATATCCTGACCTACCATAGGGATCACCATTATCTCCGGTGTTGTTCAACGCATACACAGTAAGAACGAATGAACGAACGGACTTTATTTTCAAAGGGTAACAAATTGGGCACTCAGGCCCGTCTTACACTCGGCCCTTCCTATCACTCATCTTTCGTTCATCAATAGTGCATAATATATTCACATAAGAAAATATTTAAAAAAAACATTGTCACAAGAATGTTGTAAATAAAAACAATGCATATTACCATGTTAACAGACACATACATCTCCCCCACACACATACATCCCCCACCCGACCACACACACGCACATCCCTAGGCACACATACATCCCCCCATCTATCCCCCACATCCCACACCTACACACACCCCACACCCACACACACATCTCCCACTCAACACACATCCCCACACACACATCCCCCACTCACCCCTAGGCACACATACATGCACCCACCAACCCATCACCCACCCACACATCCCCCATTTACACACATTTCCCCACACCCACACATACATCCACCACCCACCAACACTCACCCACCCACATATACTCCAGCACCGACCCACACACCCCCATCACCCAGCCATTCACACATACCCCAACTCATATCCCCCACCCACACATATCCCCGCCAACCCACACATCCCGCACCTACCCACACACAAAACCCTAACCCACCCACATTTCCCCCACTTGCACACATTCCCACCCACACAATCTCCCACAAACCACCCAGACATCCCGAACCGCCCCCCCCCACACACACATCCCCATCCCATCCCCCAAACTACATACACTCACACACCCACACATCCTCCAACCACCCACCTCTCAATCACGCATCCCTTAATCACACATCCCCCATCCACACACACCCCCACCAACACAATCTCCCCACCCACATACGCACATCTCCCCACAAATACACACATCTCCCACACACACATCCCCACCCAACAACACATCCCCCATCCACAAACACACACCTCCCACCCACACCCTCCCCACAATCTACCTATATCCCCACACACATCCCCCAACCACACTCGTCTTCCCACCCACACACACATACCCCACCCATAGACTCTTCCCCCATACATCCATCCACTCATGACTCATCCCTCAACCACTCACACCCAGACATCCCTCACCCACCCATCAACTCTTACATCCCCCATCTACCCACCCACACTCACACACCCCAACCACCCAGCCAAATACACATCCCCAACCCTCACATACATCATTTACCCACCCGCGCATCCCACACACAATCACACCTCCTCCACCCACACACATCTCCCTTCTCACACAACACCCCACCCATATACACATCCCCCACCCACACACACGCCCCCCCCCCCCACATACATCCCCCAATCACATCCCCACCCACACATCCATCTCACACACACACAAACATCTCCTAACCCATCACCACCCACCCACACATCCCCCACCTACAAATACCCTCACCACCCACACATGCATCCTCCTTCCACTCTCACACACCTCCATCCACAAAGACAGATTCCCCCATCCACACTCACATACCCACACCCATCCCGTCACACCCATCCCTCAATCCACACACATCTTCCACATCTCCATACACGTATTCACCCAGACATCCCTGAGCCACCCACACACCCATATACACATTCCCCACCAACACAACCCTCCACCCACCAACACCGACACACTTCCAACCATTCACCCAAATATCCCCAACCCACACACACATCCCTCCTCATACACACATCCCTCACCCACCCAATCAAATTCCCCACTCACAACCCCTTCACACATACATCCCCACACACAGATCCCCCACATACACACCCTAACACACACATAATCACATCTAGACACTTACATGATGCCTCACATAATCACTGAAACTAGTATAAACAAACTCCCACACTTTACACAAACACATACACTAACGATTGTCGTGAGCATTCTATCAAAAATTTAGAAAAATTGTACATATACATTGTGTAAGGTCAAAATTAGTGGTGCAATTTAACTCTCTCTCTCTCTCTCTCTCTCTCTCTCTCTCTTTCTCTCTCTTTTCTCTCTCACACACACACTCTCTCTCTCTCACTCACTCTCTCTCTCTCACACTCACTCTCTCTCACTCAATCAACAACTCTCTTACCCACTCTACAGTAATGTGCATGTGTTCGTATTATACATGATTATATTAAGTGGCATACAAAATGATAATATGAAAGATGAGAATACACAAAATATATGGAATCAAGTGGCATTCAGAATGATAAGAGAAAGATGAGAATACAAAAAAAAATACGGAATAACATGTTACATGACATGCGTGCGTTAAACTCTCTCTCTCTCTCTCTCTCTCTCTCTCTCTCTCTCTCTCTCTCTCTCTCTCTCTCTCTCTCTCTCTCTCACTCTCTCTCTCCCTTATTGCATACACACACACACTCACACACATGCTCAACCACAAACAAACACATCCAATCTCCACCAACCCACACATCCCGCACCTACCCACACATCCCCCACTCACACAATCTCCCGCCACCACCCAAACATATCGCACCCACCAACACTCACATCCCCACCCGAGCATCTCTCTCCACCCACATATACATCACCACCCATCCCCCAACCCACACACACTCACCCACCCACACATCCCCCACCCACCCAAACACCTCAATCACCCATCTCCCAACCACAACACCCCCAACCACACACATATTATCAACCCACACACACATCACCCACTCACTCACACATCCCGCACGCACTCACACACATCCTCACCCATACACACATCCCCCACACATTCATCTCCACACACGCATCCCCCGTCCACACATCCCCACCACCCACATATCCCTCATCCACACACAAATCTCCGACTCATACACACACCATCATCCACACATACATCCCCCACTCACCCACACTGATACCCACTCACACTTCTATCCTCCACCCGCACACATCTCCCCACCCACACACACATATCCCAGCACACACATCCCATACACACACATACATCCGCCACTAACAGACACTTCTCTCATACTTCCACACACATCTCACACCCAGGCAAAGACATATCCTACCCCCACACACACCCCACATCCACACATACACTCCCCTTCCACATATTCCCTCATTGACCCACACACACCTCCGCCCATACACATATTCCCCACCCATACTCACCTCCCCCATCCATATACACATCAGCCACACCAATTCCCAACCCATACACACATCTCCAACCCCCTACACATATCCCCACACACCATCCACTTACACCTACCTCACTATCTCTCTTTCTTTTTGTTTTGTTTATTTCGCACGCAATAACTCTCTCGTTGTCTCATCTCCCCACCCACACACACATACACATCCTCCACCAACCAACGCTCACCCACCCACATATCCTCCACCACCCACCATCCCACTCACCACCAACCACGCAACCAAACATACACCTCCCACCCACACACACCCCACCACCCACATATACCCCCACACATATCGCCCACCCACACACATCTTCCCACCCCACACCCATCCCCTATGCCACCTACACACAAACACACCTCAACACACCAACCCACATATCCACACACACACACATTCCCACCCACCCGCATCCACAAATCCACTACCCACCAACACCCACGCACACACCCACCCACCCAAAAGTCATACCCCCACCCAAAACACACATCATTCACCCACACGATCCTCGTCCGCACACAATCCTCACCCACCTCCACATCTCCCCACACACACATCCACCACACACATCCTCCACACATCTCCCCACCACCCATATCTCCCCACCCACAGACACACACATCCCCAAATGGAAAAATGGTGAAAATGAAAACAATATCCTATACACTGTGTGACGAAGAAAATGTTATGCAATTCAATAAAGAATATAATTCCTGGAATTGACATAAACATGATGAAATACAGTGTTCTCTCTCTCTCTCTCTCTCTCTCTCTCTCTCTCTCTCTCTCTCTCTCTCTCTCTCTCTCTCTCTCGCTCCCACTCTCACTTACTCTCTCCCACATATAACACTCTCTCTCTCTCGCTCTCTTTGTCTCATACTTACTATCTCACTCATTGACTCTTTTGTATCCCCTCTTACTCACTCACTCACTTTCACACTTTCACAAACACACAAACACATAGTTAAAAATGATACCACTAGGTGACTTATGGAGGCATATGGTCGGTGTGGAGTAAATATTGAAAGAGTTTTCGGTTGAATGTGTAGGGACTCATTGGAGTTTTAAGACCGATTGGAAGGTCATTCCATAAGTGGGCACCAGAATATGCAAAGCAAGTTTTGTATAAGTCCAATCTAGGTTTTGGGACATATAATAAATTTAAGCGCTTGCTGTTGATTGCATGATATTGAATCAACGGTGAAGATACTCTGGGGTATTCTTAGATATTACTTTATTCACTAATTTGGCTTTGTTAAAAAGGAAACGCCTTCGAGTGGTAGAAGCCTTAGAAGACTATGTAAATTATCACTTTCAGCGTGTTTTGTGCCAGAAACTAGATGTATAGCCCGCTTTTGAAGAGAACAAAGTAGTTTCATATTGGATTTAGGGCAACCATCCCAGACTGTGGAACTATAATCGAGATGAGATTAAATATAGGATGTATAGAATAACTTTCGCGTGCTTTCGTCTAGGAAGTGCTGAATGTTAGCAAGTTTGGTAACTTTCTATGCTATTTTCTTGGTAAGGACGTGGACATGGGAACTCCAATTTAAATTATATCAATTAAAAGACCTAATGACTTATGTTCATTTACATTAACTATAGGTAACGCTGCACCATTAAAAGAACGGAAACATACAAATACCTAGGTACAATCTTCAACTGCTCCAACATCATAAGGGAAGAAATACAAACTAGAATCAACTCTGGAAATAAGATATACTATGCACTGCAACATCTACTAAAATCAAAGGCGCTATCTCGTAGCACCAAAATCACAATATACAAAACACTGATCAGAACAGTTGTGCTGTATGGCTCTGAAACCTGGAGTACAACGAAAGGAGACGAAGCCCTGTTACAAACCTTTGAGAACAAAATTTTAAGACGCATCTTTGGACCCATTAGGGATACACAAAGTGGAGAGTGGAAAAGAAGAAGTAACAAAGACATTTATGATCTGTTTAAGTCCCCGCTAATCACTGGTATCATGAAGGCTAATAGATTACAATGGCTGGAGCATATAGAAAGAATGGAAGATAATAGGGAACCAAAACTCGCTTACACTCAGGAAATAAATGACCGTAGACCCCGAGGTAGACCGAGAAGGCGGTGGAGAGATAATACATATACAGATCTACAAGCACTTGGAATCAACGACTGGCAAGAGAAGGTCCACCAGAGAGACGAATGGAGACGGACTGTATCTGCAGCAAAGAACCTCAATGGCTCGGAACGCTGAAGAAGAAGATAGGTAACGCTGCCCCAGTTAAGGCTAGTGTCCAAAGTTTTTGTCTGGTCGTTATTTGCATGGATTTGGTTTTGTCTATGTTAATTTGCATGCGGTTTTCACGGCTCCATCTAGTAAGTTTATCAAGTTCGTTTTGCAAATAACTTTCTAATTCACTACGATTCTCCTGACTAGCATATATAGTACAATCGACTGCAAATAGATCACATGTAGTATTGAGATATAGAGGAAGGTCGTTAATATAAACCTAGTATTGAACCCTGGGCACACCAAAATTACGCTGTGTGGGTCTTGATAGACGGCTGTTAAAGGACACGACTTGTTGTCTGTCGGATAAAAGTGACGCAATTAGATTCGCCGTATTGGCACTAGTCTTCAGTTGTTTCAATTTGCTAATTAAAATATTGTGATCCACCATATCAAAATCGTTTTTTTTTAAAGTCTACAAACATCGCTCCACAAATGTTGCCATTGTTGATGTTAAAATGACAGTTTTCGGTCATTTTTGTTAGAGCATTATGGTAAGAATATTTAGGTCGAAACCCAGATTGGCTGTCTATTATTAGACCGTTATTAATTAAATGGTGTAAAGTTATTTTATGAATGTGCTTTTCTAATGGCTTTGACAGCGACGATAGTAAGGAAATAGGTCTATAATTACCCAAGACGCTGTTATCATTTGAGCCATTTTTAAATAGAGGATAAACTTTAGCAATGTTTAATGTAGATGGGAAGTAGTTTTTGGCCAGGCTTTGATTATATATGAACGGTAAAGACTCACTAATGATTGGGGTGGCACAGCGAAGGATTCTATTTCTGATCCCATCTAGGCCGTGTGAGTTTATTGCTTTGAGGTTTTAAGAGTCACCAGCGAGCAAATCTGAGGACCGGGGAGGACTTTGTCGTATGCAGATGATGTTTTAGTGTATCGACAGGGTAAAGATAAATATCAGATTGCTGTGGAACTACAAACCGAACTCGGTCGCATAAGCACTTGGTGTGTTGAAGCTTGGGCAATGGTCAACCCAACAAAGGCAACAGTGACATGGTTCTCTTTGAATAACCATATTGTCAACACCCCAACGCCAGCTGTAAATCTGAGTTCAGAGACTGTGGAAAGAACGCAGGCAATGAATTACCTGGGGATACGATATTATCGAAGCCTAGCTTATACTGAGCACGTAGACCAGATGATAACAAAGGCCAAGCGGGGTTTGACTGCGACGGGGTGATGGCGGCGGCAAACTGTGAGCAGCGCCATCTATGGCTTCTTTACGAGGGTCTTGTTCTTTCTGTTGTGGAGTATGCGATGGCGATCCTGGCTCTCGGCAATAAGCAGATAGAAAGGATGGAAAGGATACAGAACGAAGCTATGCGCATTATTCTTGGATGTACAAGAGATACAGCATGCAGGGCGATGCGCTACCGCGTTGATTTTCCAACCATGACGGACAGAATACAAATTTGCCAAGCACGTGCCTATCTCAGAGTCAGCGCAAACACACAACATCCACCGCATAGCGAGATTATGAAGTTAAAGGGCAGCAGGTTAAAAAGAGGAAAGTCGTGGATGGGTCAAGCCGAAGACATTCTTCAGCACGTGTGTTCACTAGAGGACTTAGAACCTGGAGAGGCGTGGGTACAAGAGCCAACAGAGTTCTGTACATCCTTTTCAGTGTGCATCCAACTTGATTCACGGCTCAGGCCAGAGGGACAATTGTGAAGGAAGAGTCTGGCGCGTTTGCTTTGACCGCAAGCAGCCTTACTATGGAAGTCATTGCAGTAAGTAAAGCAATAACATGGATCGAGACACAAACATTCAATCGGGCATGTGTCCTTAGTGACTCAATGAGTATGCTCAGAAGGATAGCGATGGGGTGGGCCCGAAGAGAGGGGCTGCTGAATTTGGGGCGGTCTCGGCTGGCAAAGATTAGTTTCATCTTCGTACCAGGGCATGCGGGTGTACAATGGAATGAGCAGGATGACAGGCTTGCAGGTAGGGCTACTGTTGAAGTCGGGCGAGCCATGGACCAGGCAAGAAGTAAGTCCTTTACGAGAACCAAGCGATGACTGGAAATCTACAACCATCGTCAGGCTGCGAGAACAGCACGTTAAAAGAGGTGTGGCCAAACAGGAAGCCATAGAAGAGTAATAAACCAACACAGAACTGATGTCGTGAGCCGCTACACGGTGGGATTTGCTGAGTAAGGGATCCGAGCACTTATGGACTAAATGGTTCGATGTGCAATGAGGATGATCTGTCGAATAACTAACTAACTAACTAACTAACTAACTAACTAACTAATTAACTAACTATCTCTTCCCCTCGATCTTGCCAGTTGTCACAAATTTCTCCAATTTATTTCTTCTCATAACATGGTCAAAAACTTTTGACTGTCTGCGCCTAGTTTCTCTAATCAGTGTACGATGTTTATTTGTTTCTTGTAGGACTATTTGTTATTTATATCAGACTTTTAAAATGTATTACAATGAACCAATTAACTCAGTTAACACAGGTAATGTATTATTTAACTCAGAAAGGGTACTATAACGTAAGTCTAGCGCTTTTATAATGGTTTTAGAATGGTTTTGTCAATGAATACAATGGGCACATTCCCTGCATTCATCTAAACTGAAGTAATAACATAAAAACACCAAACTGCGCAGTGCCGCAACAGATGTTTTGTTAAAATGATTCATAGCAATAGAATATGAAACAGGATCTCGTGCGAATTTATGTATTGTTGTTCTTCTTTGAAGAAATATTACAGGATGTGTATTTTCCTCGCATATTGCCCTGTCTAAATCCCATTTCAATTATCATCTTTGATTATTCGTAGTGTTATAGAGGTCTTTTATACACTGCTCGGTCGCCGTGGCTAAGGGCTTGCGAACGCGGTTTGTGAGCCCGTATACCCCTGTTCGAAACACAGCGGTGCTTGTTTTTTTTCGACAAAGGTATAGGTGCCGGTCGTTCAGAAAGCAATGGCAAACTTTTTTTTTTTTTTTTAAATTCGCTTATCCTTTACAGGACATCGCTGTCAACAGCAACATCTTTCAGCTGTCCGTCGATTTCTTGGCAAGATTACGCTCAGTAGTTTGCCATTGCTTTCTGAGCGGAATGGTAAACTACTGAACGTAAAGTTTGACCAGGAATCACGAACAGCAAAAATGCTAGGGTGGACTTCTACGTCAGTAGTATGTCAGGAGGTAACTAAGTATTATTTTAGGTGCAGCACCTATATTTTTTACTATATAAAAAGACTAGCACCTCAAGCGAAACGTCACAAAACTGCACCTACGGCGACCACAATTTTCAAGGGATGCAACTCATGAATAAACAATCCTACGTATTTTTGCACTGTTACTTCCCTTTTTGTGTGATAAATTTTATGTCTTTAAAAATGTAATAATTACTGTTATTATTGATTGTAGCGGGGTGGGGCTTAAAAACCTAGTGATGGTTGTAAGGTACAGTGCTCTTCCTGCTCGGTTTTTCTGTTTTGGTCTTCTTCTTTATCTGTATTAAGCATAAGCACTATCATCATTCCATTGGTGCTGTGTAAGGCTTAGGGTTACAGTGCATTTCCTCGGGGTGGTCTAGGGGCGGGCGGGCGTGGGGCTGGGAGTTCATAGGTGGCGCGTGGGTGTCGGCGTGGGGGGTAGGACTGAGCGGTTTGAACCTCGAGCCATGACAGGTGTCATATGAAAAACGTAATAGGTAAGCATGTAAATATGGCAGCTATATGATCTGTAGAGGGTCGTAGTGGTGTAACACTATCCATCATACGGGTTACAAATGAAAACCTTAAAAAGTAAAAATGGACCGATATTATTGATTTTAGTGGGTATATCTTAGTGAAATTCGTTGGTGGGTTGGATAGAGGCTATTAGTGATCTGTAGAGTGTCGTAGTGGCCTATACAATATTATCATTAGGTGACAAATGATAACTTTAAAAAGTAAAAATGGCTGATATTATTGATTGTAGCGGCTATAGCTTTGTTAAATTCGTTGGTAACGATGGGTAGCGGATATTAGTGGTCCGTAGAGTGTCATAGTGTGTAAACACTATCATCATATGGGTTACAAATGAAAACCTTCAAAAGTAAAAATGACCGATATTATTGATTTTAGTGGGTATATCTTAGTGAAACTCGATGGTAAGGGGTGGGTAGCGGCTATTAGTGGTCTGTAGAGGGTCACAGTGGCTTATTCACTATCATCATACAGATTACAAATGAAAACCTTAAAAAGTAAAGATGGCCGATATTAATGATTTTAGCGGGTATAGCTTAGTGAAATTCGTTGGTGAGTGGTGGGTAGCGGTTATTAGTGATCTGTAGCGTGTCGTAGTGGCCAATACACTATCATCATACGGGTTACAAATAAAAAACTTAAAAAGTAAAAATCGCCGATATTATTGATTTTAATGGTATAGGCTTAGGGAATTCGTTGGTAAGGGGTGGTAGCGGATATTAGTGATCTGTAGAGTGTCGTAGTGGCCTTTACACTATCATCACACAGGCTACAAATGAAAACCTTAAAAAGTAAAAATGGCCGATAGTAATGATTTTAGCGGGGATAGCTTAGTGAAATTCATTGGTAAGGGGTGGATAGCGGGTATTAGTGATCTGTAGAGTGTCGTAGTAGCCTTATACACTATCATCATACAGGCTTACAAATGAAAACATTAAAAAGGTAAAGATGGCCGGTATTATCGGATGTAGCGAGTATGGCTTAGTGAAATTCGTTGGTAAGGGGTGGGTGAGTGAGGAGTAGATAGATAAGTGCATCTGATCGCTATTAAGGGGTGAGTGAGTGGTGGAGTGGCTAGATAAATACGGCGGTCCTTGATAAGAGCCGGAGGAGATGCTAGATAAAGACTCTCGGTCGATGGTAAAGGGTGGGTGAATGGAGGAAAGGTTAGATAGGTGCTTCTGATCATTGTTAAGGGGTGGTCTAGTGGCGAGGTGGCTAGATAAATACGTCCGGTCCTTGATAAGACCCAGAGGTTAAGTCTCATATTAAGTCTAAGACTGAACTCATAGATGGCTGAGGTGAGGGTGACCTCCTAGGTGCCCCGGTTCGCGGGGCTATGTCGGCGGGGGTGAACGTACGTGAACATGTTCAGACATGTCTTTCGGGAAAACCGGAGGATGACTCAGAGCGTACTGACCGCGGTAAATCTGCTTGAACATGTGTAGACACGGTTTCTATGGTGCATCAACCGCACACGCTGTATAAAAAAGACCACAATGGCGGGCCAAAGACTTGGCTAATGACTCAACCGATCAAAGATGGCGCTGCAGCCGGTCACGTGTCTAATGGGATACAACCGACAAACACGTGGCTAAAGCCAAACAAAGATGGCGCTGCATCCGATCACACGTGGGTAATGGGATACAACCGAAAAACGTGGCTAAACCCAATCAAAGATGGCATCGTAGCCGATCACAAGTGGCAATGGGATACAACCGAAACACGTGGCTAAAGCCGCTCAAAGATGGCGCTGCATCAGGTACACCTGGGTAATGGGCACATACAATCAAATATGGCGCTTTTCCCGATCGCATGTGTAATGACTAGTCCAAAGTTCAGCAGACCATGCCAGTTTTGACAAAAGTAGCACAACTTCTACGTTACCCGTTTTGAGGACTGGTGATTCTTATTTCTTCATCCCAGATCTGTCATTAGACATGTTTCTGGAAGAAACTTACTTCTTGTAGTCAGACAGCCATAGACCCGCACGAGACAACATTTGATGTGCTTGATGATTTTTCTTCAGATGAAAATATTGACCTTCTGTTTAACACTCACGGACCAGTCTCTAAGATTCTCGAGAAAATCAATGCTTTGTGGAATGTAAACTATCCTACGGCTGGTTTCCGAAGTTGCTCCTCTGTCGCAGCAGATGAAATACAACACCCATCGAGAAAGGTATGTATAAATAGTAACGTTCACGATCATAGTCTCCAAGAAAAGGTGTGCTAGTTCCGGTGTCTAATGTTACATTCTATTAGCTGGTCCTCTTTTTTTTAAATTTCACTATGAATTACTAGACGCTGAAGCCTTGTAAGTTTCAATGTGATTTGTCACCTACACAGGTTAATTCCGCAACAGATCCTCACTTCTTGACAGTTCATAGCGTTGGCACCAAAGAACGCAATGGCAACTGGCACCATGTAATGAGAGAACGGGAGAATTTTGAACGACGTATACTAGAGATGGAGCAAATTCTAACCGCAGTCCTGAGGACCAGTCACAGAGTCAAAAACCTGGAGCAGAGAAAATAAAAGTCAAGAACAACAGTGAAAGAAGCCGAGATAGTCTAATCCCCCGTATGGTAACTGATAATTAAAATACAAAGGTCAATCCACACTATCGGACGAGTCTTAAAAACCTGCTTAAAAAGAAAAGATGGTTGCAATATACTTACAGTCGTGTCTTCAATAGCTGACTAGCCCTCAATACAAAGAAAACTGCGGTGGGTGTGAGGAGACTGTATATGTATATCGTAGGTATTCTGACTTCACAGACTGTAGCTCACAATGACTGCAACGCAAGTAGACTGTGCCCTCTATGCTATCTATATCATCATGTTGAGTGGTCATGGGGCGAACATGACCCGCATTCCCCAACCCAGCTTAAACATACAACGCGTCAATGAGCGGGTAGTAGAACGCTTAGTCGCGCCATACGGACAGCCGCGTCAGCATAATCTGAACCGATTGACCTAAGAAACTGGCTGAAACCGGTTTTACGCGTGGCTCAAAAACTAGTATATAAACCCGAGGCTGGTAACAGTCAAGCATTGTGATCCTAGGATGACTACAGACCTCAAGACTGTGCCTGCTAACTGGGTCTACATGACTCGTAGTGGTGAGACTATTAGACCAGTGAGCGGGGGTGATAAGGCCGTGTATGTCTCATCCTACAGAGGAACGAACACGTTACACATCCGAAGATTTTACGGTGAAGCCGACCAGAAATTCCCGACTAAGACGGGTATCTTATGTAATAAGTCACTGAGGTTGAATGAAAAAAGTAAATTTCAACTATAAAATTGTACAAAAAATTACAAATTAAATTTCTACATGAAACATTCAATTTGGAATCATAAAGAGAAATTTAATTGTTAATTTTGTGTACAATTTTATTGTTGACATTTAATTTTTTCATTCAACCGTAGTGACTTATTACATAAGATACATTTTATTTTCTGTAATACAGCTGTTGTTTGCATAGGGGACAGGCGGATATCTCTAGTAGGTTGGTATGTAAAATGACAACGCGAGATATTTTTCCCCTTTGGTTAAGGAATTTTCCTACTTTTTATTTAGTTTGACTGAAATTTGGTTAAAATTGTTCTTATTTTGTTTACAAAATTTCCAACTTTTCATAAGTTTTGCATGAAATATTTCTTCACTTGTCCAAACATTTTCACATTTGGTTAACAAAGTTTCCTACTTTTTATAAGTTTCGATGAACTTTGGCCAAACTTTTCACATTTGGTTAACAAAGTTTCCTACTTTTTTATGAGTTTGTTTGAAATTTGGTCAAACTTTTCACACTTGGACAACTAAATTTCCTACTTTTCATAAGTTTGGGTGAAATTTGGCCTAATTTATCACGTTTGGTTAACAAATTTTCCTACTTTTCATATGTTTGACTGAGATTTTTATAAGGTTGGTTTGAGATGTAGCTAACCTTTTCACATTTGGTTAACACATTTTCTTACTTGGCCAAGATTGTTACCATTTTGGTTAACACAGTTTCCTACTTTTTATTAGTTTGGGTGAAATGTGGTTAAACTTTTAACATCTGGACAACAAAATTTCCCACTTTTCATAAGTTTGGGTGAAAGTTGGCCAAACTTTTCACGTTTGGTTAACAAATTTTCCTACTTTTCATGTGTTTGACTGAGATTTTTATAAGTTTGGGTTGAAATATGGCTAACCTTTTCACATTTGGTTAACATATTTTCTTACTTGGCCACGATTTTAGCCATTTGGTTAACAAAGTTTCCGACTTTTCATAAGTTTGGGTGAAATTTGGTCAAACTTTTCACATTTGGACAACAACATTTCCCACTTTTCATAAGTTTGGGTGAAAGTTGGCCAAACTTTTCACGTTTGATTAACAAATTTTCCTACTTTTCATATGTTTGACTGAGATTTTATAAGTTTGGTTTGAAATTTGGCTATCCTTTTCACATTTGGTTAACAAATGTTCCTACTTTTCATAAGTTTGACTGAGATTTTTATAAGTTTGGTTGAAATGTGACCAAAATTTTTCACTTTGGTTAACAAGTTTTCCTACTTTTCATAAGTTTGGGTGAGCTTTTTATAAGTCTGGTTGAAAATGTAGCCAAAATTTTTTCCCATTTGGCTAACAAATTTTATTACTTGACCAAGATTTTTGCCCTTCATTCTCTGACCACATGACAACTATATACACCGTAAACACTAAATATTCAACAACCAAGACGTAATTATAATCTATATACCTGTTTATTTACAGTATTTCAGTACATTTTACAAGAATAATAATTTTTTTTTTAATGCATAATGTCATTATACGAAATGGATTATGTGATATGAGCCGGTATACATAGTATCATCAAAACATTTTATTTTCACATATAGAGCTATACAAATTGTATGTTGTTTCTGGGTTTCTTCACACCACTGTCTGAGTAGGTTGGTTTTTCCGGCTGGTAGCCTGGTATGTATATGTCACTTGGTATGTAGTCATAAGACTGGTCTCCTGATTGGTGGGCTGACATCTGAGTATTGTAGACAACCGGGCCATCAATCATCTGAGTGTCGGGCACATCAAACATCTGGCTATTGGGCTCTTCACATATCTGGTTGCTGGGGTCATCACACATCTGACTGTAGCTGGGTTGATAACTGGTGGTATAGTATGCGTCTACTTGGTGGCTTCGTTTAGTACCCTGTTTGACTTGAGTACTGTCTTGAGTGTGTTGGAGTTGATTGCTTCGGTTGGTGTCTTGTTGCCTGGTTGCTGAGGTCATCACACATCTGACTGTAGCTGGGTTGAAAACTGGCGGTATAGTATGCGTCTACTTGGTGGTTTCGGTTAGTTCCTTGTTTAACTTGAGCACTGACTTGAGTGTTTTGGACTTGATTGCTTCTGGTAGTGCCTTGTTTGACATGAGCACTGACTTGAAAGTTTTGGTTACTGACTTGCTTCTCTCTGTTAGTACCTTGTTTGACTTCGTTACTGGTTTGGTTAACTTGGTTGAGTCTGTCAAAGTCAGCTAGGATCTCGCGATGCATGGCGCTCATCTGTTCATATTCTTGTCGAGTAAGTGTCATACCCGTCTTAGTCGGAAATTTCTGGTCGGCTTCACCGTAAAATCTTTGGATGTGTAGCGTGTTCGTTCCTCTGTAGGATGAGACATACACGGCCTTATTACCACCGCCCACTGGTCTAATAGTCTCACCACTACGAGTCATGTAGACCCAGTTAGCAGGTACAGTCTTGAGGTCTGTAGTCATCTTAGGATCATAATGCTTGACTGTTACCACCCTCGGGTGTATATACTAGTTTTGAGCCACGCGTAAAACCGGTTTCAGTCAGTTTCTTAGGTCAAGCGGTTCAGATTATGCTGACGCGGCTGTCCGTATGGCGCGACTAAGCGTTCTACTACCCGCTCGTTGACCCGTTGTATGTTTAAGCTGGGTTGGGGAATGCGGGTCATATTCGCCCCATGACCTCTCAACATGATTATATAGATAGCTTAGAGGGCACAGTTTTACTTGCGTTGCAGTCACTGTGAGCTAAAGTCAGTGAAGTCAGAATACCGTCGATAAACATATACAGTCTCCTCACACCCACCGCAGTTTTCTTTGTATTGAGGGCTAGTCAGCTATTGAAGACAAGACTGTAAGTATATTACAACCATCTTGTTATTTAAGCAGGTGTTTTAAGACTCTCCGCTAGTGTGGATTGACCTTTGTATTATAATTATCAATTACCATATGGGGGTTTAGACTATCTCGGCCTCTTTCACTGTTGTTCTTGACTTTTTTTTCTCTGCTCCAGGCCTTTGACTCTGTGACCTGGTCTTCAGGACTGGGGTTAAAATTTGCTCCATCTCTAGTATACGTCGTTCAAAATTCTCCCGTTCTCTGATTACACGGTGCCAGATGCCATTGCGTTCTTCTGTGCCAACGCTATGAACTGTCAAGAAGTGAGGATCTGTTGCAAAATTAACCTGTGTAGGAGACAAATCACATTGAAACTTACAAGGCTTCAGCGTCTAGTAATTCATAGTGAAATAAAAAAAAAGAGGACCAGCTAATAGAATGTAACATTAGACACCGGAACTAGCACACCTTTTCTTGGAGACTATGATCGTGAACGTTACTATTTATACATACCTTTCTCGATGGGTGTTGTATTTCATCTGCTGCGACAGAGGAGCAACTTTCGGAAACCAGCCGTAGGATAGTTTACATTCCACAAAGCATTGATTTTCTCGAGAATCTTAGAGACTGGTCCGTGAGTGTTAAACAGAAGGTCAATATTTTCATCTGAAGAAAAATCATCAAGCACATCAAATGTTGTCTCGTGCGGGTCTATGGCTGTCTGACTACAAGAAGTAAGTTTCTTCCAGAACAACATGTCTAATGACAGAGCTGGGATGAAGAAATAAGAATCACCAGTCTTCAAAACGGGTAACGTAGAAGTTGTGCTACTTTGTCAAAACTAGCATGGTCTGCTGAACTTTGGCTGACATTATTTTGGAAACCAATGTCTTTATTTCTCTGATCGTGCACCACTACTATGTTTTGGGAGTGGCGCTTTGCTCAGTGTCACATCCCGTGTGAGTGGAGTCAGGAATTTCTTTCGTTTGCAAGGGTTGTAATCCACGTTTTCGTTTTTCTCTTTGATGTTTCTTTTGCTTTTTGTAAGAAGAATGTCTTTTCTTGATCATTTTCTAGGTGCTAGCAAACACTAGTGTCAGATTTATAATGGTTTGTAAGGTCGAATTGGATGTAATCTCATCCACTGTGAGTTTGGATTCCATGAATATCTCCAGTCGTAGTCATTACCTTTGTGTCTAGTCTGTACCCCATACACACATGTGCCCAACTGCGACGCCATCTTTTAACCGGCTTTAGTCACGAGTTCTGGTTGTAGTCATTACACATGCGATCGGAAAAAGCGCCATATTTGATTTGATGTGCCCATTACCCAGGTTTGAGCGGCTTTAGCCACGTGTTTCGGTTGTATCCCATTGCCACTTGTGATCGGCTGTGACGCCATCTTTGATTGGGTTTAGCCACGTGTTTCGGTTGTATCACATTAGCCACGTGACCGGATGCAGTGCCATATTAGACTCGTTTTAGCCACTTGTTTCGGTTGTATCCCATTACCCACGTGTGATCGGATTCAGTGCCATCTTTGATTTGCTTTAGCCACGTGTTTTTCGGTTGTATCCCATTAGATACGTGACCGGCTGCAGCGCCATCTTTGATCGGTTGAGTCATTAGCCAAGTCTTTAGCCCGCCTTTGTGGCCCTTTTTATACAGCGTGTGCGGTTGATGCACCATAGAAACCGTGTATACACATGTTCAAGCAGATTTACCGCGGTCAGTACGCTCTGAGTCATCCTCCGGTTTTCCCGAAAGACATGTCTGAACATGTTCACGTACGTTCACCCCCGCCGACATAGCCCCGTAATGAATCACAGAGGAGGTCATCCTCACCTCATCCATCTATGAGTTCAGTCTTTAGACTTAATATTAGACTTACCTCTGGGTCTTCTCAAGGACCGGACGTATTTATCTAGCCACCCCGCCACTCGACCACCCCTTACCAATGATCAGAAGCACCTATCTAACCTTTCCTCCATTCACCCACCCTTTACCATCGACCGAGAGTCTTTATCTAGCATCTTCTCCTGGTCTTATCAAGGACCGGCAGTATTTATCTAGCCACTCCACCACTCGCTCACCCCTTAATAGCGAACAGATGCATTTATCTATCTACTCCTCCACTCACCCACCCCTTACCAACGAATTTCGCTAAGCCATATTCACTACATACGATAATACCGGTCATCTTTACCTTTTTAATGTTTGCATTTGAAGTCTGTGTGATGATAGTGTATAGGCTACTACGACAATCTACAGATCACTAATATCCGCTACCCACCTTTTATCAACGAATTTCACTAAGCTATATCCGCTAAAATCAATAATATCGGCCATTTTAACTTTTTAAGGTTTTCATTTGTAACCCTATGATGATAGTGTATTGGCCACTACGACACGCTACAGATCACTAATAACCGCTACCCAACCTCACCAACGAATTTCACTAAGCTATACCCGCTAAAATCATTAATATCGGCCATATTTACTTTTTAAGGTTTTCATTTGTAACCTGTATGATGATAGTGAATAAGCCACTGTGACCCTCTACAGACCACTAATAGCCGATACCTAACCCTTACCATCGAGTTTCACTAATATATACCCACTAAAATAAATAATATCGGTCATTTTTACGTTTGAAGGTTTTCATTTGTAACCCATTTGATGATAGTGTTTACACCACTATAACACTCTACGGACTACTAATATGCGCTACCCACCCCTTACCAACGAATTTAACAAAGCTATACCCGCTACAATCAATAATATAGGCCATTTTTACCTTTTCAGGTTTTCATTTGTCACCTTATGATGATATTGTATAGGCCACTACGACACTCTACAGATCACTAATAGCCGCTACCCACCCCTGACCAACGAATTTCACTAAGATATACCCATCCATCATGTGCCATGCCGGTAAGCGTGGGCGGTCATGTTCTGCCATCTCACTCGATCACCAGAGTCGTGGATCAGCTCCGTGTTTCTGTCTCGACCATGCCACAAGGCCAAGCCATCCAGGTACTTGCTTCTAGGTCTTCCCCTTGGTCTGTTCCCCTCGATATTACCAGTTGTCACCAAGTTCTCCAGATCATTTCTTCTCATAACATGCCCAAAAAATTGTGACTGTCTACGTCTAATGTCTCTAATCAGTTTACGATCTTCATTTGTTTCTTGAAGAACTTGTTCATTGGTCTTTCTGGCTGTCCATGGTATTCTTTGCATTTTCCTCAGAAACCAAATTTCTACAGCCATCAGATGTTTTTCAGCCTGACTGCTCATTGTCCAAGCTTCACATCCATATAAGAGTACAGGTTCTATGTAGCATCTCAACACTCTTTTTCTCGTTTCAATTGACATCTTTTTATTGGTCAGTATGTTTTTCATCTTGCTAAAGGCTACTTTTGCCATGGCGATTCTTGTTCTAATCTCTTCAAGGCATCTCCCATCAGATGTTATTACTGTTCCAAGATAATTGTACCTATTCACTTGTTGAAGAATATTCCCATTTACTTGTATATTACATTGTGGTATTTCGTTCTTCCTAGTGACGACCATAATCTGTGTCTTTTTACAATTTAATTCTAACCCTAGTTGTTCACTGTGTATAGTTGTTCATCGGAACAATAGGATCTACAGGTGGTCCTTAATTTTGCAGAATTATGCCTTCACTATTAAACATTTGAAGGGAAGTTTGAACTCTTTAGCCGACACGTTGAGTAGACATTCTCATATTGAAATACCTGAAATACGAGAAGATAGCGACCTTACATCACCAGAAACATTGACACTGTAATTACTTAGTGCCCTATGTGGTGATTGTGAACACTGAAGTGCGTTATCATCGCCAGTCGCTTACATATATGTAATATAAACTGTGTCCGCATTAGTGGAATGAACAGACGCATTTGTGAAGTGTCTACACCACTACCACTTATATAACCCTTGAGTTCATACCTTTAGTATGAACATTACCCGGACGAGAGCGTAAATCAGACTTTGTCTACCTGATCTTTGTTTACGAGGACATTCTACAGTGGATACGGCTCTAACATCACACCTGGATGTAATTAGTTAGTATAGTTAGTTAACAATTATTTGTGATATGTACATAACATGTTTTTATAAACAGTCGCGTATAACTTCATATTTTGTGGAAATAATAGAATTATTTATGTAGATTTACCATATAACGTTATTTAGCACATTTCAGAGTTAGAATGTACCTATAGTTAGTTAAAAACTTATTTAAGTTAACATCTACATCATAATACTTTAATTTATCACCATTTAAACTTAATTAGTTAGATAAGTTAATGAAAACATCGCTTACAAATTAACACCATCATTTAATAATTTATATCATGTTAGGCATTAAAACACTGTAAGGTAATTAACCCATTTTTCTTAAATTGAATTAATTAGTTAGATTATTTCCCTTAGAGAAATTTAGAACAGTGCACCAATTTATAATAGATTAGTTAGATCAGTCATTACTATAGGATTGGTAGCGAACAATCCTTTTCAATCATGTATATTTGTGTATATATTGACAAGTGCATAAAAACAGCACAGTCTAGTGGCTTGAATAACCATTTCAATTCAGCCAAACATTTAATGTACATAATTTTGGTTCATCCATGCATTATTTCGTGAACCATATTCTAATGACGGCCCAATAGTTTAAAACCACTTTTTGAATGAAAGGTGAATGGAAGATGTGTGAATGATACTGAGAGAAGAACGAAAGATGCGTGAATGATAGAGACAGAATGGATGAAATTGAGAGAGTGAGAGAGATATTGCGGTATTTTTGCACCGCACAAAACGACTTCTTGTGACTTGTCTGCGTCAATCTGTGTAATCAATGTGTTGTCATTTTTATAAGTGTGTAGTCGCCATACTTTAGTGGAAAACATAGGGAACATATTTTGAGCATCTTAAAACGGCACTGTAGACATACATTAGCATAACACACTCATTTGTGACTACAGTAAACCACTTTACGGCGCTCGAAATAATACATACACTTAAATTAGAAACGCATAAACATGTCAGTAAGTTAATTACACTTTAATTTAGTAGAGAACACAGAACCAACCAGGAATACAAACACATAAACTTGCATACACCATTACTTTCAAAGAACCATAACTACTCCAACAGGGGAAACAATAATATCTCTAAAGCCTTAGTGTAACACTTAAATATTTCGTCACAAGCGGAAGCTAGAAGGTGAAGAGTGGCACATTAAACATGCATACGAGTTGGGGCTTATTATATGGGAGCATGAACATTTATTGTCCATGTTTTGCACTCATAATAGAGGCAAGTTGTTAGGGATTGTTAATTTTGGACAATCTGAGGACAGGCCGTAATGGCATTGGATCCGGACCTCACAATTCTCATAAATATAATGACAGTTTATAGCCAACTGTACTAGTGTGACGAGCTACTCAATTAGCCGAGTGAAGTGATACAACAGTGTGACAAAGGAAGGGAGAGATCTTGTCCTATCCCCATAAGAGAAGTAGAGAACTCAAAAAGTCTTTGACAAAATTAGACAGCCAATTTTTGTAACATTACTTGTGTTACCCCCACAACTTAAAAGTTTGTAACACAACAGGGGAGGATGGAGAGCCTGTCAAAGACTTAGGAGATAGCTCTAAGCTAAGAAGAGCTAAAATAGAGCTTAGGAAGAGGGCAAGTGACGTAACAGGATAGGAGACCAGACAGGAGAGACACTATCGCTATAAATAGCGATAACGGGACACCCTTGTGTCAACAAGGAGGGCAACCAGTGCAAATGAGCGGGGTTACCCAAGAGACTGGGAAACCGGGTACACGAGAAAGGACCAAGTAACTCTGGTCAACACAGCCCAGTGCCCAGCACGTAAACCAACGAACGCACGCTGAGCTAATTGCTTGTGGTTGAACACGCCACGCTCAGCGAGCTCAGACAGACATCAGACGGCGTAGGAATCAGACGTGTATCCGCTAGGGATACTTTGTGGTTATTAAGGACAGTATAATAGTTATAATAGTCTAGCTTAGCTTCAGTAGTTATAATGTTTATATCATCTCCTCATTCCATCTTATCGTCATCACATTCTATGTTCAATACCGTTGTGGTATTTCGCTCATGGAGCTATTGTTGATCAGCTCCGAATAAACATGTATCCTTTTGCAAACAATACGAGTGTCACTTTCGTGTAGTGCAAAAGAAGGGAATCCTTGTATGCCTGTCGCAAGTGAGTTGCTGACAGGTTTACAGATGGCAACATCTTTTTTTTTCTATAGATGTAGATATAATACACGCTTCAAAAGGCAGAATCAATCTCTTATCAAGGTAGAAATGTAGACACAGATGAGGGAACAGACAGAGATATGATAATAAGAATACACAAGGCAAGAGTTTTCACAACATCAGGACATTTGTAGAAGTAAAATTAATAAACTCAGCACCAAACTTTAGAATATTTAACTCCAATATTAAATCGGTGCTACTGTATAGTTGGCGAGCATTGAGGGTGACTGTAAGAATTACGCCTCACAGGGCAGAATCAACCTCTTATCAAGGTAGAAATATAGACACAGATGGGGGAACATATAGAGATATGAAAGTAAGTATACAAAAGGCATGATTTTTCACAACATTAGGACAGTTGTAGAAGTAAAAAAGTAAACTCAGCATCAAACTTTAGAATATTTAACTCCAAAATTAAATCGGTGCTACTGTATGGTTGACGAGCATTGAGGGTGGCTACAAGAATTACTTATAAAGTATAAACATACATTAACTAGTGAATATGTAGTTAATGGGAGTAAAATACAAAATCACCAATGTAGAACTCAGGGAGATAACTAAACAATCTCTTTGCGAATTAAGGAATGAGGCGCTGGATAGAACATACATTCAGAAAACTTGAGGATAGTATAACTATCTCTTTTCTCTGTAAGTAGAGCGAAAATGTGGGATACCTAAAACACATGGAGAAAATTTAAGATAGAGATAATAATGCGGAGTAAATATGGACGGGGCTCTACGAGACAGCAAAAGATAGGACGTCTTGGTGTGAGTTAGTTGCGGGCCTGCGACCTAGTAGGAATAAAGGGCAGAAGAAGAAGGGACTGTTTTCACTGTGTTCTTTCACAGATATCGCTATGTTTGATGACTGTTGGGCAAGATCTATAGACAATGGAATTATTTAGAGAAAAACATGTCAAACTCGCTTTATAGGGACTGACCAGTTGACCAGAAGCATTAAACCATTCATGTGAGCGATCCAGCTCATTATGTGGGTTTTTAACATAACAACAAACATGTCCCGAAGTAGGTATCCGTTAAAGATCTGTGATCTGATAGCGCCATCACATTTTGTAGTCCTGAATGGGTACTTTATTTTTTAATTCACCGCAAATAAACTGCGTAGTTATTTTTATCACTGACCTAGATCTGGTGGTATCGTCGATTTTCAGAATAAGTATATCGGGATTCACTTCGTGGTCGGTCGACAAGTGTGTTTGCAGCAAGATGTACCCAAATCCGCATGTCATTCGTTGTCTTCGCAAACTGGCCCCCAGATACATCAAAGATGACCTCAGACAAATGGGAAATACACAAGATAAGACGAGCAGCACAAGATATGGATATTCACACAGACGACAGTGAGAGCACTCCGGGCCCAGAAATATTTATTGCATCCATCGATCGGTCTAGCAGTCCATCATACACTTAACCGGAAGTGATCGACAACACATACAATTTATGTGATTCTTTATTTCAATAAATACATTACACAATAACAAACACTTGATTGTCTTCTACTTGTGAAAGCAAACCCCATACACAAGTTGCACAGTAAATCAACACACCCCTACATCCACTATGGAATAATCCCAATGTCACGTGATTTCCCGGGAACTCCCCTAATTCCTTTGCGGTGAATTAAAAATGAAGTACCCTTGAATGCACTAATGAATAGGTGGCTAGTCTTTACCTCACTTAGACCGATGACGAACCCAGGCGTCGAATCCTTATCCTACCTCGCTCGTGAACTTATCAGCGTAGCTCCACATCAACTATATTAACGCGCCCTCTCTGTAGGTCATCGCCTATCATAAACGTATCCTTCCCTCGTCGCTATACAAGGACGTCATCAGCACGGGGCAATGCCCTCCCTACCTCTGCCAGTTGTTTGCTGTCGCGTTAAGCCGCAAGCATACATACTGAAGAGACCCGGTGACAGAGTTGGCCCATTTTTTTTTTGCGCTCGCTCGCTTTTAACTCAAGCGTAGCTCATACACGCTACTTCTAGTAGCGTTGGATTGAATTTAGCACGTGGCTTAGTTTTCCCCATTAACAGTGTCTCACGCCATCCGGTGAACCCACTCGTACTTCAGAAGTACTTGTAATTTACGTCCCCAAGTCAAGGACGATAGGTCAATCAGTTCCGTTATCAGTTCTCAGTTGGGGTATCTTCGTTGCACTCCGGACATGTCCATAGGTACTCAGATCCTCCCCCCAGCATATGCATCAGCGTCCGGTGGCTAATAGTGCCAGTTCTGTGTTGGTTGACGAGGCGCTTTGTTTTCCCGATGTACCTCTCGCGTCTGGCTGTGCCGATTCTTACTCCCAGGTCTTTCATCCTGGAGAGCGATGTGGAATCACTGGCGTCAAAATCCTCTGTTCTCGCCATATCTTTAAGGGCGTTAATAACATCCGCACGATCCATGGGCTGGCCATCTACAGGGGGTGCAGAGCCAGCCAATTTATCAGCTCGTTCATTTCCCTCGACTCCTGCATGTCCCGGGACGAAGATGAAGGTGACTTTGCGGACAGCAGACTTCCGCAGCGACTCAGTCCACTGTCTACGTACAGATCCAGCTTCGACCTTCTGAATCATGCTCATTGAATCACTTAGTACACACACGTTGGTATAATGCTGTGATTCCAGCCATATGAAAGCCTGTGTAACTGCCATCACCTCCATCGTCATGCTGCTCGTGGTCATAGAGTGGGCACCACTGGATTCTTGAACGGTTCGGCCCGCTGAACGGGCTGTAAATGCCCACGCACTTCTCTGCTGCTTTACAACAGATCCATCTGTATAGATGAGCACTTCGGGGCTATCTGAGTGATCATAGATGAGCGCGTTAACCTCTGCATTGACAGCGGCAGGGTTCTGCTCTCTGCACCGTCTGTCGAGTGTGATAATGCAGGAGAAGGTACACTTAAAAGCTGGAGGCACCGGCACCCATTCCTTGCCGGGGTTGATACTGGTAAGACTGCAGACCTGTCCGACGACATCTTCCGCCCGACCCATCCATGATTTGCCCCTCTTTAGCCTGTCACCCTTTTCTCTGAATACAGCGTCATGCAGAGGGTGCTGCTCATCTGCACTTATTTTTAAGTATGCACGAGCTCTCCAGATCTTGATCCTGTGTTCCATTGTCGGGAAGTCAAGGAGGTATCTCATTGCTACACAGCTGGTGTCTCTCGTGCAGCCCAAAATGATGCGCATGGCTTCGTTTTGTACCTTTTCAAGTCTTCCAATCTGTGTAGGGCTGACAGTGAGGATGGCCAGGGCATACTCGATGCGTGAAAGCACAAGTCCTTGGAACAGAAGTAATAGCAGTCTTTGCTCGATATTGGCAGTCTCCATGACTCTCATTGCTGCCAAACCTTTTCGAGCCTTCGTTATGATATAATCGACATGATCTCTGAAGGACAGGCTACGATCAAGCCTCACGCCAAGATATGTCATTGACTGGGTTCTACTCAGAATGCTCCCATCCATTCTTACTGCCGGCAGGTCTGTTTTCACAATATGGTTGTTTAGTGAGAACCATGTAACCGTTGCCTTTGCAGGGTTGACAAGGGAGTCGGCATCAGCACACCATGAGGAAATTCGATCTAGTTCGCCCTGCATATGGTTGGCAACCGCCTGTCTATCTCGACCCTGTCGATACACGAGGATGTCGTCAACGAATGATAGAGTCCTACCCCTCCCATCCAACTGTTGTTCAGTGATCGACACCGTATACACGTTGAATAGTACTGGTGACAGTGGTGAACCCTGCGGCAATCCTGGACATATCGTTATCGGCTCAGAAGACCAACTCCCGCATCTTAGCACCACCTTCCTTTGGAGTAGAACTGCAGCTATCCATCGTACAATGTGAGGGTGCACTTTCAGTCTGAGGAGGGTTTGCATCAAGTGCTCGAAAGATACTCTGTTATATGCGTCCTCTAAGTCTATGGCGGCCGCACATGTCTCTTCTCTGACCTGAAATCCTTCGTAACATCTTGAGCAAAGACCGCCGCATTCAGTCATGACTCTTTGTTGCGTCTGTATCCTCCAAGTGTGGGCGGGAAGCAGCCGAGCTGTTCCAAGTCCCAGGCAAGTCTGTGTGCTACAATTTTCTCCAGTAGCTTGCCAACAGTATTCTGCATCGTAATGATTCTGTAGCCGCTTATCTTGGAGTGGTCTTTGTTCGGTTTTGGCAGCGGCAGCAAGTAGCTGTGTAGCCATTCTTCTTTGACCTGACCCCTCTGGATACTGGTGTTGAATTCTCTGGCCAGTTCTTCCATGTCATCATCTGATATCACCATTAGGTCACCATATCGGATGCCGTCTGGGCCTGGGGCGGTGTTAGGTGATTTCTTGAGCATCGCACGCAATATGTCAACTGTGATTGTCCATTCTTCGTCTGTCCCGACCCCCTCGCACAACTGAGAGAGTGTTGTTGTGGTCCTCTGATTGGCGGGCTCGTCTTTCTGGTCAGTCTGTTCTATGTAGCGTGCAAGAAGGGCCTTACCTTTATCCGCATCCGACTTTTTCCATGCGAGGTCTGTGCCTTGAAAGTCTGGAATACCCCTACGTTGTGCAGCACCGTTCATGCTCTTGTGGAGGCGCCAGAATGTCGTAAGAGATTGCTCGGAGCACACCTTCCTGCAGAACTCGTCCCATTTGTCGGCCTTGGCCTGTTTGGCGCAGGATTTGAATAAAGTCGTCGTCCTAACGACCTCAGTCTTCAGGTTCGCCAACTCAACCTGTGGCATGTTAGCCTTTCTGGCCTTTTGCCAGTCTTTGACAGCCTGCCTCTTTCCCAGCCACACCTTCTCGACCTCTCCATTCCACCATGGTGGCTGCAGCCATCTTTCTTGTCTCCTGCGGGAGGAAGTTAGTTTCCGTCTTCTGATCTTGCTTATGGCGTCTTGACCAGTGGTGTCGTACGGGAAGGCATTGGTCTTGTTTCTTTGACTCATGGCCCCGTCTTTCTTGATCAGGATGACACAAGGGTAGTGGTCACTATCGTGGTATCCCAGTGTGCCCCACCGGCACCTTGGTGCGATGGTGGGCGACACCAGAGCCAAGTCAATGATGCTGTCAGAGTCGCCTGGTCGAGTGGCCATTCTAGTGACCTTCCCATCATTCAGACAGATTAGGGCAGCAGATGCCAGGGCGTCCTCCAAATCTTCTCCCTGTCTATTGGTGATGTAATTCCCCCATTGACTGCCTCTGGCATTGAAGTCCCCGCAGTAGATGATATGCCTTTCATCCATATCGAACAAACTCTGCCATTGTCGCACGTCGACCTTCCCATTTCGCGCATAGACGTTAACGATTACAAGCTGCACTGGTGTCATTATTCTTAATGCCTGCACTTGCAGGGCATCGCTGTTTCAGGCGGACATATCGATCTCAGACACTAGTATGTTGTCGCGGACCAGAATGGCCTGTCCGAGGTGCCGCCTGTTAAGGAAAACCTGAAATCCCGCAACATTGACTGTTCTGTCGGTGAGCTGTGTTTCTTGCAAGACTACAATATCGTTCCCGTAGAGTAGTTTTTCAAGAATGGGTCGGCGTTGACTAAATGATGCACAGTTCCAGTACAGTACTCGAACATTTCCGATACCCAATCTGTCACATTTTAAGCGCCTTCTGCGCGCGCCCGCCCTTTTACCACGTTGTGTCCTAGCTGGTCGTCTGGCCGTCATGTTAGGCTTAACTATCGCCACCGGGCGCCGATGATACGCCGAAAGAAGACCGGACGCGCGTGCACGAACTCCGTTGCACGGTCCGAACTCCATTTCACCACGAAAAAACACTTAATCCATACACATTTCGGAAAAAACACGTTCCATTTTACGGGACGAAGAAATGTCCCGCCAATAATTTAGTCCAACTGCCCGGTGTAGGGGTTAAACCCCTTACCTCTGCATCAGCACACCAGATGTTTAAGAACATACGTTAATATCCATTCGGCCATGCTGACCTACTTTAGCCCATCTTATAGAGCAGGCTTTTGGTGTGAAACACACCAAATAAAAGCATCAGCTTTATTCCGTTATCTCTTTATTTTAAAAATTTAAACAATTTTATAAAAGAATATTTTAATTTTATGACGAATTGTTAGTCTGTATCTGTCAACTTCAGATGCGCTTCAAAAGATATTGCTGCAAATGTAGCATTTCAAACATTGTTGTGTGGGAGCGTCTTCGTGTATATTTCGTTGTCATGACAACATGTTTGTCTGGGCATGTCTTGTGTGTAGTAATAGAAATCTCGAGGAAAGACTGGATGTCATTGTTTACAATAGAAATATGTCTTCTCTCTGTTCTCGAACGTTAAGCGTCAATATGGCAGTGGTCAGAATGTTTGCTACTAGTTTCATTGAAACCTGATCGAAACTGTATACCAGGACACGCTCTCTTGACATGTGTTGCTTTTAAATTGTACTCCAAAGATACAGAAAATAAAAGTAAAGGCTCTTTTACACGCCTTAATCCCTAAGGCGCATGGGGCCTACGGTGCCATACCCATAGTTTCATAGACCTCTGGCACTCGTTGGATGACGTGGTCAATATCGCGGCGGTGGCCCTTTCTTCCCTAGACATTTCCTGGTACACATTTTGGACTAGACCTGGGAGCCCAGGTCCAATATTACAATTCGAATCCGCCCGAGATACAAATCGAACCCATGACCCCGGCCGACAGACGAGTGTCTAGCCAATAGGGTCCTGCAGCTTCCAGGTCTATTGGTGTGGTTGGGAAGATTTAGAGCTATAACTTTGAAGTCTCGTCCATTAGCGTTCAGATGATTGAACCCTACACATTATCCCATATTTTTATAGACCAATCGACACTTGGTAGGTTGTTGTTGTTGTTGTTGTTGTTGTTGTTGTTGATGTTGTTGTTGTTGTTGTTTTGCGTTAGCTTCATTTGAACTCAAGCGTAGTCCATACACGTGCTATTGCTTCTAGTGCACTGGGCTGATTTGTGCGTGTAGACTAGCTTTACCTATTGTCAGTGTCCCTCGCCATCAGGCGAATCCACTCCGACTTCAGAGAAACTACTAATTTACGTCCCCAGGGAAATACGAGAAGTCAACATTTTCTTTTAACTGACCGGTGTAGGGGTTGAACCCGCTACATAGGCGTCAGCACACCGGATGTTTAAGAAACGAGTGCTCTTGTCCATTCGGCCATGCTGACCTCCAATTGGTGGGTTATGTGAGTAGTTAGAAAGGCGCAATTCGGGTAGGATTTGGAGGATTGCGAGGATTGACCTTGACCTCGGCTGATTTTCACTCTCCCTCGGTCATATAGTTGGGTAAGGGGTGGTATCTAGGTCATATCTAAGGGCGATAATTCTAAGATTTTATGTTTCTAAGGGCAGATAACTATTGAGTGGGTGTATACAAATTTTAATTAATTATTATAAAATAAAATAAAATAAATAAAAAATAAAAATAAATAACAACGGGGTGCGGGATGGTGGCGAGGGGGTGGGCGCGTGGGGTGGGGCTAGGCGGTTCGGGTTTAAACACTATCAGGTATATAATATTTTTTTATTAAATCATGTATAAACAATACAATGCATATTAAATAAGTAGCGGCATAGTGGAAAATTCTGAAAGGTAGTACCGGGGAGTTATACGTCGGCAAGTGTGGGAAAATCTCCGGCGGGTGTGACGGTGGTCGGTTCATAACAGACGTGGAGGGGGTGCATACGGAAAAGTCACTAAGTAAAGGGTTGTAAAAACGTGGGTGAGTGTGTAGTCCTAGTGTTATCCGGTTACACCAAAGGACACCCGAGCATCAACACAACAAACTGCCCCGATTCAACCTTAGGCAATGCACGTAACATGACAGGTCACATGTCCGCCGTCATAACCAGCGACGTTATCACGTATCAAATTAGACATCCACACTTTCATTTCCTTTCTATGTGGCCATAGTGTCTTTATATCTTTTCCCCTTTCCCCAAAAAAAAGGGCCCTTTCCCCCAAGACCAATT